>JADLZK010004710.1:0-45068 GCA_015847255.1 Hyparrhenia diplandra
GGTGTATATTTGGTTCTTGCAGGTACAAGACAAGACATGTGCACTTTGGGCCAAAATACAAGGAAAAAGAAGAATAAAACAATAAATAGAAAAAGCCCAAAAGTGACAAAAGGCAAGACCAACCCAACTTACCGGCCGGGCCACAAACTCGTGCTCTCCATGTCCAAACCGGGCCCAAGACAACAAAACAAGATGACACGACAAAGTTGGGCGGTTTGGGGCCGACCAGTCTTGCGCCCCTCAAGACTGGGTGCGCCCGCACCCATATGCTAACAGGTGGGGCGAGGGCGGTCGAGGCGGTTCATTCACTCGAGGAACGTCGGTGGCGCCGTGGACGAGGTTCATGAACCCTCAAAACCGACCATTCTTGGCCGGTTTGGACATTATGGTGGTGGTGGCTATTTTCCAAGGACCCCCTCTACTCAAGCTATAAAAGGAGACCTCCTACCTCTCTTCCAACAACACTTCCAAGGAGAATTCAGCACCTTTGAGCAAGAGAAGTAGATTAGTATTCTTCCTACCTTCTAAATTCTAGAGAGTGAGAAAGGGAAAAGCTAGAAGGAAACTTTGCCCTTCTACTGGGAGTTGTCGGAGTAGCTTCGGTGATCCGCGGTTCCTAGGAGGGTCCGAGTGCGGACTTTGTCGGTACCACGACGCTTGTACCTCACGAGCTTCTTACAATTTGGTGAGCAAGCTCGTGATTATCTTTGGTTTATTGTCTTTCCGAATATATTATCTTAACTTGTTATAGTCTTACGGGATCGGTAGATTGTCTCGTAAGAGTGTTAGTTCTTGGTGAAGGAACTCTTTGACGGGGAACCTTGGCCAACATCAAGAACTGTGACCAATAGATTAAACGTGGTGTTTGGGCTAAGCGTTCACCTACCTTACGAAGCATCCCACGATCGTGAGGGTAGGCTACTGGGGTTGTGGCGGCCTTGTCCGTCCCCTTGTAATCCCTCCACGTTCGGTGTGACGAGAGCTAATTGCGGGACTCGCCGGTTGGGCGAGGGCGGCTCGAAGTAAGGAGATAACAA
Organism: Hyparrhenia diplandra; assembly: GCA_015847255.1. Lineage (NCBI taxonomy): Eukaryota > Viridiplantae > Streptophyta > Magnoliopsida > Poales > Poaceae > Hyparrhenia > Hyparrhenia diplandra. The sequence continues at coordinate 1,038 of JADLZK010004710.1, forward strand.
AGCGAGAATTCCCGGGTCCGAAATCTAAGCCCATAAAGGTACCTCATTACTCGTGAGAACATAACCTTGCCTTGGGTAGACACAGGGCCGGGGAAGCCCTCAACGCAACCGTCCTTGCGATTATAATGACGATACCGTTTATCACTTAGGGTGAAGTGCTACAACGGTATTTCCGTGGCGCTTATGACTTTTTCGCTTTAAGCCAAGAAACACCAACATCCACTAAAAATGTTCTACTCCTATCCGGGATAGAGCAACCAAAAATATTCCCTACACTCTTCCACTCTTCCATATCCAACCAATGTTTTACAAAGCTCCATTACTCTTGTCTATCTCTCAAAAAGTTGACTTAAAGCGATTTGGGTTGTAAAAAAAAAAAGGGAAATGAAAAATGGACAAGTGTCCTACAGGCAGTAGAGCCTACCTCCCTAATAAGAAAAAGAGGAATAAAGGAGAGTTAAAAATGGACAAGTGTCCATTTGAAAACAATAGGGTACTTAGATACCGCCTCTCCATAAAAGCAAAATAAAGAAAGAAAAAAAAGATACAACCCAAGTTCTCTCAAAGTTTTGTGTTTCAAAGAGAGATGATTCCTCAAGGAGCAAAAGTAGAATTAGGTTTTTCCCCTCATTCATTTGATACACCTTATTGCATTCATTGCATTCCCTACCATTACCTACGACCACACACATGCACCACTTGATCGGTGTGACTCGTGACTTTGGATCCATTGCTTGAACTTACAATATATGCTTAGTAAGTATATGTAGTTTCTCCCACCTATGAGCTCCAAATATAAGCCTTAGATATAGGGTGAGAGAGAAGAAGGCATAGTGTCCCTCCGCCTTAGTCCAAAAATACCACATATCATGAGAGAAAGGCAAAACAACCTTTGCCGCCTTAGTGAGGGATCCACCAATACCACAAATGAGAGACTTAAGAGAGTCATACCGGGGAACTTTGAGTTTTATTTTGAAAACCAAAGAAAAAACTCGAAGGACAGTTGAACAAAAGAGTTTGAGACATGGTGCTTGACTTGATTGTTCTATCTTTCAATTACCCAAGATCCCAAGAAAAAGTTATAAGCTCCATGGTTAAAGGTAATATGGGTAAGTTGAAAGTTGAACAAGTTTATTCTTATCCGGAGGAGAAATTTTGTTTCAAAGCATGTGTGTACTTTTGAGGCGTAAAAGGCGTTGTAGCAACTCCCGATCCATTGCTAAGTTTGGCTTTGCTAGGGACTAGCAAAGGTAAGCTTGGGGAGCTTGTTGACACCCGGTTATAGCATAATATTAATAGTCAATTAAACATGAATAAGGGCTTAAAATGAATATCAACATAAGTCTAGGGTTTTACTAACATAATTCCACGAGCTTTGGTGATTTATATCTTTTCGTGGGGACTTAACAGGATAAATGTAGAGAAGAATGGAGAAAGTTAGGAATATACATCCCATACGATGACAAGACTTGATCGTGAAGTAACTCAACCCAAAATGTGGACTAAAACACTCTAGAAGGTACCGAGAGGACACCGGAAGAAATAGGAAGTCGAGAAGCTTACGGACCGGGCGCCGCCAGAGCTTTTTAGGCCGGGCCGCGGGGTGGGGGTCCTCCCGTCACCTCACATTTTTATGTCGGTTTACCACCGACCATGAGGTTGTATCTACGCCGTTATTGAAGGTCTGGTTTGATCCAATGGTCATCGTTCATCGCCAAGGCCTATATAAGAAGACCCCCTCGACCCCGTGGTGAAACCCTAATTCATTATCGGTCATTATCAAAAAGTCGAGACCACGAAGTCTCCCTCTAGGTCTAGACTAGAACTAGAACTAGAAGAGTTAGTATGCAAGAGAGGATTAGAACTCATTAGTTCTAATCTTTAGAACAAGAGAGATAGAGAGAGGGAAGGAATGGGAGGAAGTACCGGCTGTTTGGGTGCTATCTCCATACTTGTACCTCGGTGGAAGTTAATCTACACTTGGAATTACTCTGGTAATCTACTTCTTTTTTTAGTAAGTAATATTGTTTATATTTATTCTTATTGGTCTACGAGTCTCTTTTGAGTGCTTTAATGGGTACCTAGATTAGAATAATATTCGCAAAGGTAAACGTGGTGTTTGGACTCGGGTATTCGTTAGATACACCCTACCTTCGGTGTGGTAGTTCGTGGTAGTGACAAGTACCATTGATTCCTTTGGATTCCACCTCCGTTGGATAGGACTAAGTAGGAAAATTCTTTGGGGAATAGTAAGTTTTGGCCTTACTTTCCTTTGAGTACATCCCCATAAGAATACTATCAACATCACTTACCAAGATAAGAATTAGATATCTTAGTAAACCTCTCTACATTCTCAACCTTCTTAAGTCTTGTGCTACTCCCGGTTAAGATTAGATTGTAGTCTCCCTCACCCGTTTCCCTCGTGGATTCGATATTAAACCCTCTCCCGTGAAGTGGTCGCCCGGTATCCATGTAAACTGCGGATTATACAAATTATAAATATTTCGTGGGCTTAGCAAATACCAACAGGTATACATCTATTAAGTACCTTTGCTTGCCCCTGAAGTTTCATAACAATCTATATCATGGTATGCATGCAACATTAATGACATCATAACTGTTTCATTGGAGCTATTCCACAACAAACTCCAATCTGCGAGTGTTAGTGATTAGTGTGGATTTCACTACACATCTCGCCAAAAGTTTAACATTTTGTACCCACAACTATATGAAGGTACTTTTCTTTTATTACTTGATATGAGGCTTATAATACTTTGCAAAATCACAATACATTCTTTACTCTATTCTAGTGATCTATATCCGAGTGGACTTACGGCAAAATATCCCAAATATGTGAAAATATGTTAGGGTTATTTCTTATTATGCACACATATCACTTTCAACAACTGAAGCATATCAAACCACTTTCATTTGATCTATTTCATATTGGTTCTGGAACACTAAAGTTCCCAAAACTATTACGCTTGACCATTGGAGCAGGCATAGGTTTTCTCGCATAGATTTGTGATAATTCTTTTATCTCAGTAAGTTACAATTCCTAGAATATCACTTCACCAAGATCATGCTCATTGAAACTTAAGTACAAGGACTTTTTCTACCCCTGTAGAAGATTGACATCACTCCCATTGATTTCTACTCATTGATTTCTTCAGGCGGCATCCCTTATGTTCTTTTACTTCCACAACAAAACCTTTAGGTTGTGCCATGTAATTGTTTTCATACAAATCCCATTGAAAAATGCCATCTTTACTTTCATCTGATGCAATTCATATCACAAAGTGTTACTAGAACCATTATTCTTCTAAAAGAGTTCTTTCCTGAGATTGGTGAGACAACTCTCATTATAATATATACTCTTTCTTTGCTTAAAGCCTTTTTCTACATGTCACACTTTATTTCTTTACCATTCCCTTTGGAGTCACATTTCACCTTATAGACCTATATGCAGCCTACTGTATTGGATCCATTAGATTTCATCAAGTTCCAAACATCATTGGAGCTCACTAATTACATTTCATCTTGTATAGAAATTAACCACTTGGATGAGTGGGCACTTCTCATGCTTCTTCAAATGAGGTGGGATCACCCTCCATTTGAATCTCATTAACATGGATTTTATAGCCATCAAAGAAAATTGCTTTTCTCATTATTTGAGACCTTATGAGGCCTCAACTACTTGCACTCCTTTAAAATGAGGTTGTTGTTGCTCTTTTATTGCATAGAGACATTAATTTACGCAAGGTCATGTATCATAGGATCCTTGTTTACTCATACAATATTAACATGGTATTTCAAATCTTATGTCTATACATACCATGCTCCCTAGATTACTCCATCTTCTAAAGATAGAGTATGTTCAATTTTTCTTATTTGGGTTTGATATGTGAAACTCATACGGTGCCATAAGCACCGCTTTAATATCTCTAAAACTTGTCCAAGATGCTACCTTCCTATCGTAACTATAGAAGTCCAGGAATCTAGCCATTACTTTGCTTAGGGGTAACTAAACATGTCTCAGATTTTCCACAACTCACAACCACAACAACTTTTCACACCTAAAAACGTACAACAACATTCTCCATAGCCATATCTCAACCAAACACACCTTTAACCAAAGACCAAAGAGATTAGATGTCCATTGAGCAAGTGGTTATTTAGGTTGATTAATGAGGATGGGGTATGGCAAAAACCTTTTAAGAAGGAAATATTTGTCATATAAACCTCTAACTCAAGTGCATCATAGGTGGGGAGTCACATTTCTAGGCCGCCATGAAGGCGAAGGATGTTTTTATCCCGCGGGCACTTTTAAGGTAGTGTGGGGAACAAGTGCTTGGCGTTTGGAAGGACGTGGGGTTAGGGAGGTAAACATCTCAAGAAGTCTTTGCAAAGTTTAGCTTGAGCTTCTCGCATATAGTATTGAGGCTTTAGTTTTCATTTGTTTTTTGTTGTTGCCCACTACATTAAATTTGAACATTGATTTTGTTTTCCATGCTTTTAAGCCTTATGTGGCTTTGTTTTGTACTTGTGACTACAATTCGAGAAGGTAGTGGCTCAAACCTTGTTCCATTATGCAAAAGAAATATCACCTTCTCGCCCAAATTATAGGTTGTTTTAGTTTTTCTAGATTCATAGCAATAGGTATGTGATATCTAGATATATGATAAAAGTTGTATCTAGAAATACCAAAACAACCCATAAGCGAACGGAGGAAGGAAAATACTTTCATATTATGTATATTTCTTGTCATAAATATTAGGGATTTTTAGTGTTTCTACCCCTATTCCAAAGCCTAATGGTGATTTTACCCCTTCTTTTTTTAAACTTTGTGATTTTACCCTTACTTTTTTTAAGGAAGCGGCCGTTTGCCCCTCGTTTGTAACACCGTTTGGATTTGTGGATTAAATGACAAAAATAAATAAATAAATAAATAAATAAAGATAGGAAATGTATACACAATGACATCACCGTCTCCTTCATGAATCGCACAAACAGCACGGATGCGAATGCGGGCCTCCTAGGTCCCGATTCGCAACCCTGTGTTAGGCGGCCGGCCAAGTGAGACTTCCCTGGGCAAGAAGGCGGCTCAAGGGTGAGGCTACGCGCCGCTCTTTCTCCCCCACGGCCACGGCCGCCGGCGGCGGAGATCGGGCCGGGCGGGCGAAGTACTCAGCCCGGCCCCTCGAATCCGAGGGCGACGTGGGTCATGGATTCAAGCAAAGGGGCGGGGGTATGTGCGTTGTGTCCTTGCGATGACAAAGGATGAAACGGGGAGCCGAGTAGTAGTCTTTACAGAGATCGAGAGCTTGACCTCGTGCGGCAATGGCGGCGGATTTGGGCGGCGGGGCGAGAGGGAGCTCTGAAGAGGTTTGGCGTCGCGGTGCGCTGGAGAGGAGCCCGAGGCATCTCTTACAGGGCGTTAGGGAGGAACCATTGGTGGTGGAGCTCCATCCGTGTGTGTGTCAATGGCGGTCGGACTCGCATGCGTGGTCATGGCGGATCGGGAGCAGAGGCCCGAGATGGCTTAGGTAGGAGAAGGTGCTGATAGGTGGGTCAGCCGTATGGACAAAGTTGTCCTTTCACGAAAGTTAACACCTTTAGCGAGACTTAACAGACCAAGGGTAAAGTTCTCCTTCCTTTAAAATTTATAGGGGTAAAATCACAAACGAGCTTCAAAGTAGGGGTAAGAAACGCCAAGCCCCTAAATATTAATACAGTTGTACCATTAATATTGTTTTTATATAAATTTGATCAAATTCTAAATAATTGGATGTCGAAAAAACTAAAATCACATGGTGATTAGTATGACATACTCCCTCCGTCCCATGGAGTTCGCCGCTTTTTGACTTTTGAACTTCATGTTTGACCATCCGTCTTATTCAAAATATTTATGCAAATCATAAAATAAATTAATCAATATTCAAGTATCTTCATTGATAAAATAAGTCGTAACAAAATAAATTATATTTATGCAAAAATTTGAATAAGACGAAGCATCGAATAAGATGGCACGGAATTCGGGGTGACAAACTCAATTGGGGACGGAGGGAGTATCCCTGTAAATTTCTGCCAAGTTCCACTTCTTTCTGGATGTTTTAATAACCTTTGGTCGTGTTGGACTTATTCATAGTATGTAGATTCCACAGTGTAATATGGTAAAGTCAAGGATACGTCGCTGTCCTATATTACTTCGAATTGTTTGTCTCCGAACAATGTGTACCGCGCACATGTTTAATGTGCGTGATGACAAATTGTTTCAGAATTGATTAGGAGATAATCACACAAGACTGACTGATGTGTCTTTTTAAAATCTTCTCTTTTAATAAATGTCGGATTTCATTGACTTCGTTGCACCAAGTTGCAGAAGAATGTGTATGAATGCCCATTTTCGTCCAGCTAATACTATTTCTCCCTCCTGTCGTCGTATCATCTCATGCCCATTTCGAAACATGCAATTTTCTGTGAAATTGAACTAATTTCTATTTAATTTATGAACAGTTGCTATGAAATAGCTACGCCCTAAACACATGTGGCTCGAAGAAACACAAGCATTCCTTGATCTAGACTTATAATGGTTTATATAACTATTCATGACGATTTGAGTTAAGCAAAATGATGATGCGACGTTTGAATAGAGTAAAAGAGAGAAGGAAATAGTTTCTTTATACCCGAACCATGTTTACACCAAAACCAAGAAAAGATACCAAGGGTGTGTTTAATTGCTTTTTGGGTGCCAAAGGTTTTGCTCCAAAAGTTTTTTGCAGAATGGTGTATAGATGCGAGGCAAAATTTTTGCCATAAGGGGGCATAATTTGGCAAAATGGAAACTTTTTGTTCTTCTATCTAGAGTCTGAAATGCCAAATTTTTCGGACCCCAAGTTTTGCTATTTTTTTTTTGTTTTTTTTCCGTGGTGTGTAGATGCATTTGCCAATATGAAATAAAACGCAAAACTTTTAGGAAAAAAGAGGGAATTAAACGGCCCCATATGATAGGCGAACCATAGGAGATACAAAATAGGTGACTGGACAAAAAAAAATGGGGAATTTGTCCACAGGACATGCAATGTGTTGCCACTGGGTGTCTTCTTTGGGACAGCGTCAATCTTTGTATTTGCCGAGGGAGACACCTTTGCCGTTTTCGTGCAATTTGTCCCGTGCACACTGAGGAGAGAGAAAACTTGCAAAATGATATCCGATGCCCCCGAGTCCCACCGATCTGAAAATTAAAAACAGAAAATAGAAAAGATAAATGGCACTGCCGGCCTAGGGCCCTTGGCGCATCACACAGAGAATAGGGCAGCGGTTCTTTGGCGGCAAAGGCGTTTTCCCGGCGAACCGAGGACACCGGCGGCTTCCCCTCGACGGGACCTATTGATAGGTACACACACCCCGAGCTATTACAAACCTTAGAGACGTCACCGAGGCACGACGGCGAGCAGCGGCCGGTGCTCCGGTGAACTTGTCGCTTCCGGGCGAGGGCTGGCCCAAGGCGAGGGCAGCACGAAGCTTCATGAAGATGAGGCGACGCAAACCCCTTCCCTAATCGAAGGAATCGGCTGCGTAAAGGCACTTGACGACGGGCGCAAGGTCGGGCGGCAGCGCAAGATGGTGCGCTTGGCGGCGTTCCGGCTCGTTGGAGCCCGGAGCGGCCGCGATTGGCGGGTGCTAGAGCATCGCCGAGGCAAGGCGAGTCCCGTGCACGCGAAATGGAGGTCGGGTTGGCTCGAGCGGGCCGGCCGCGGCAGGTGCACGCCGCCGCTCCGTGATGGCGGCGTTCAAACCGGTCGATTGGCCCTTGCCTTGGCTCAAATCGAGGCTCACGCCACCACCAACCCGCGCCCGCCGAACACCGGCACGACGAGGCCCGCCGCAGCCCTCCACCAGATAGCAGGCCGCGGCGGTAATGGTGGACGACGCCCGAAACGAACCATGACGACGCTTGCGCGGTGCGAAAAGAGAGCAGAACAAACAAGCAAGGGCATGAACTGACTGGTGGAGATTTGCAAGTTTTCTCTCTCCTCGGTGTCCACGGGACAAATTGCACTAAAAAAACAGCGGTGTCTCCCGGCAAATACGAAGATTGACGCTGTCCAAAGAAACAGTGGCAACACTTTGCATGTCGTGTGGACAAATTCCCCTAAAAATCTGCTCTGAATAAAGGGTCCATTAAGAATATTTATTTAGTGTCTACTATATGAATTGGATATATTTTTGGAATGCATCGATCTTTTTGGATTGGGATTGTGCTCACAAATACTCCGTGGACCATGTCATTAGGGCCAGGCTGGGCTTTATACAAGTCGCGCATTCAATTAATGGAGACAAATGTATCACAGTTCCAGGACGTGCTGTCAATTCCACATCAGATGATTACCAATGCTAGGTTGAGTCTCTCCCAATTACGCTCCCACGTTCCATTCGCCATTAGCGGGCACACTTATTACTGCCTTCATCTCAAATGGTCATTCCATGAATCTTGAAGAGTCAAATTAGCATCTCAACTTTTTAACCAAATTTATATGTTAAAATAATATAACATTTAAGGATGTCAACTAAATATCATTGAATTCTCGTTAATTATATTTTCATAGTATACCTATTTGATGTCACAAGTCTATATATTTTTCTATATAATTTTGGTCAACCTTTTTTTTTGAGATTACACAGTACAACGCAGACGCTCAACACGCACGCACACTCACCCCTATGAACACACGTACGCAAACCCTACCCCTATGAGCACCTTCGAAGGACTGAGCCGACAAATCTTGAAGTTCGAAGTCACCACTAGCGCCTCGCTATTGACGGGACGCCGCCTACCACTTAATGCACGGCGCGGGAAAATCCCGAAATAAATCCAGGGATAAAGTGTCGCACCGAGTGATTTGAACCCCGGGTGGGAGCCCCCAACCAATGGCCTTTGCCATTACACCGTGGTCAACCTTAATATACTTTGACTCTCCAAAATTCTTGAAATGATTTAGAATTCCAAAATTATTGTAAACTTACAATTTAGAGTTGAGCGAGTATGATTGATTATATATAGTAGGAGGCGGAAAATGCAACCATGCATAGCAACATCACAACAGAGACAGGTACGGGAACAAAATTATTGATCGAGCTTGCAAACGCGAGTGGTGGTACGTGGCCAAAGCAGCGCTGCACGAACAATAACAGCCTCATGTCATGTCTGGAAAGTATATATGCCTCTCGGTGAGATACTCTGGATTGTTGATTGACAGTTACCACACTTCTTGCTTGTGCAGAAAACATTTTTTGGGGTCGTCGCAGATTTATTTCGTCTTTCACTTCCCATTCTGCAAAACTTTTATTTGATTTGAACAAGATGTTTTTGCTGCCGGTGACAGCCACGTGACAGCCACGGGAGCTACCTTTTCTTTTCTGTCGCATCCATGGTCCATACATGTGTCATTGTAGTTGTCGGCAGCAGGTGGAGAGAGCACACCACACGTGTCAACATAGCGGTGTTCCATGTCGGCCAACAGGAAGGTGCTATAATTTCGAGAAAAACATTCAGGATGGATGTTAAGCTCCGACAGGAAAAGAAAAAGAATCCCGTAATGAGCAATTGGTTTTTTCCTCGAATCCACAAAATATTTAAGCATCCATTATGAATTAAAATTCAATAAAATAATTAGTTTCTTTCTGAACTAATTTAATATCTGAAAACAGAGGAAGTACTATGTGTGATTAGGATCCAAACATCCATTCTCAAACAGTCATTACACAATGCAATGATTTTCGTTTTAATAATGAGATTAATTGACAGTCAAAACAAGAACATTCACATACATAATTCTATGCCATATTTACAAACATGTGCTAAAATGTTGGAGTAGCTAGTCCTACGCTGACACTGTGGTCTGTGGAGGACAGTTGAACTAATATAAGGCCACCTCCAGTGTAGCAAGCGAACCAAACTGACACATCTCAAAGCCACCTCTAGTGTTGTCAAAAAAAAAAAAAAAAAAAGCCACCTCTAGTGTGAAATCGGCTCCAAAATAAACAAATATAAATGCAGCGTTGTTCTCTCCCTTGCATGTCTCAGAGTCTCGGTAGCTTGCATTCACACTCGGCTATGGATTATTATTTTTATTGTCTCCGGTTCGAACCATCCGCATGAGTCGCTTTGAGATCTCACAACCACGGTTCGCATCCCACAATGTGATGGTTCAACTTATTCAGCCCACGGTAAAAGCAAGCTGGAGGTGCTCTAAGCAGTGGGGAAGTCCGGCCTCAAGTATTGGGACAACTTTTGTGGGGTGCAAAAGGATCCGTTGTCAGTGCTAATGGCTTAGGCCAACATTTGGTATTAGATCTTCGTCCACAATCTTAGGCTAGCAGTACACACACTACAGGAATTCCGCGCTTTGCGAAAGTGTCAACATCTTTACCGAAGTGTTTTTTTTTCGGGCACTTTCGGCAAAGAGGCTCTTTGCCGAGTGCCAAATAAAAAAACACGGCAAAGAAAAACACTTCGCAAGGCAAAGATCTTCTTTGCCGAAAGTGTCAAACAAAAACACTTCGGCAAAAGAATTCTTTGCCGAGTGCCAAAAAAAAGCACGGCACTTTCGGCAAAGCATGTTTTCAAATCAGTTTTTGAGGCCTAAACGAGCTTAAATAAAAAGTTTTCAATTACAAAAGTTTTATAACTTCTCAAGCTCTACAAAGTTTATTTTGGTCATTACTTTATTTGACAAAGCATCAATAACGTTGTTCACAAAACTTACATCTCTTTCATATCCTCTCACGGTTTCCTAGAACTATGAGAGAGATTAATAAGATTTACTTAACAATGTTACTAACATTTTGTCAAATGAATAAATGACCAAAGTAAACTTTGTAAGTCTCCAAAAGATATGATCTTTATAGTACAAAACTTTTGATTTCAATTCATCTTATCATGCAAAACTAGGTCTAAAAGCGCTCTCAAATTTAAAATTCGAATTTTTTCAAATGACCTCGGATGGAAAAACTTCCTAAACTAAAAAGTGTAGATCTCAAAATGTTATGAAACTTTGTAGTTGACAACTTTTTATTTAAGCTCGTTTGGGGCCTCAAAAACTGGTTTTTGAAAAACCCGCTTTCCGAAAGTGTTTTTTACACTCGGCAAAGAGGCTTTTCACGAAAGTGTCTTTTTTAGGCACTCAAAGAAATCCTGTTTTCAAATTTTTCAAGCTTAACGCCGGATGCAAAAACTTCCTAAATAGAAATTGTAGATCTTGAAAAGTTGTGAAACTTTATAGTTGACAACTTTTTGATTTAAAATCGTTTAGGACCTCAAAACAAGCAATTTACTCGATTTAGTATAATATATGAGGAGCTAATACGGAATCTAGACACAAGTGACAACAGTAGTGCAGTGGTAAGGGCAGTAGACACTTGAGGGAGGGGTTGTGGGTTCGAATCCCACTGGCCGTAAAGTGTCGAAAAAGACTTGGAAAAAAACCATGACCGAGAGCAAGTGGTAGCTGGTTGGTGGCCTCCAAAAAAAAAAAAAAAAAAAAAAATTATATTATTTTTGCTTTTTTTTTTTTGGTTATTTTCGACTTTTTATCTTTGCCGAGTGTTTTTTAGATTTGCGAAGTGTTTTTGGCACTTTCGGCAAAGCCTTTGCCGAGTGCCGATACTTCCGGCACTCGGCAAAGAATGCTTTGTCGACGATTTCTTTGCGCCGAAAGGCTTTTTGTTGCGGCAAGCACTCGGCAAAGGCGCAGCACTCGGCAAAGTGCGGATTCCTGTAGTGACACCGTACCCGGATGCTGTAAATAAGGTCAAGAACCAAATTTTGCTCCCGTAGGTGCTTGTTATGTGCCGGACAGTTCTTAAGTACACTAATTTGTGATAGGCAAAACTGAATTGTGAAGTAACCCCACATCGATAGACCCTCGAAAGAGTTCACAGCGTGCACTCGATACAAAAAGAGAGTTCATTCTAATATATCCCTGTTTGGCTGTTTCAACAAATATACACTAAAATATTCAGAGGGCAATTCTTGTTTCAGTTCAAACATGAACTAAAATTACAATCACCAGGGAACTAATGTTTCTGGTGACAATGGTAAGAAAAACGTATTAACAAAGATATAATAGCGAGTTCATTGCAAAGATCACTAAAAGAGTCTGAAACTGGTTTCAGCTTCCATGATTTGTTGTTGGTCAAGCCCCTATACCACACTAATTAGTTGAACATGTGCATACAGATTTGGGTCACGTTTCATATTTCCTTTAATTAGTCTTTAATGACTTTTGGATGCTTAGACTTGTTCCAACGCGCATCCTCGTCACATAAATAGGGTGGACGACAAGTCGCTTTCAGGAATCAGAAAGAATTGTACTAAGCGCCAATTTGCAGAGCTCCAAGTCTCCACGGTTGATTTCAGGGGAGCTATTGAAAATAATATATTAAGAATCAATTTCGGAGGAATTTTGTCAAGTGATGGTTTTAAAATGAATTAAGATGCAGTATAGAGAAAAAGAAACTACTACCTTATCCGTTTTGTTCAGTACGTAGAGTCACTTTCTCCATACAGTAGATTGTCATAGGGAGTCACTTCCTATAAAGACGTTTCCCACATAGATGAAAAGCAGAAACAGCCCTATCAAATAAGGTCCAATAATATGGAGCAGAATCTTTGAACAGTGAACAACACATGTTCAATATGAGCACAGCATAATTTAGTTTTAGAATTGGTTACTGGACATTTAGAGGAGACTGAGTGGTTTGTCTTTGTAAACTTTTCTTCTAATTGAGGGTATTCATTGACTTCTGTATGACAAACTTGCAGAATTGGTAATTAAGGGAGAAACAGTCCTTCACGCAACTAATAACTATGCTACCTCACGTCGATGATTTGTATGGTTGGAAGTAAATACACTAATCTTAGATGTCCCACCCACTCATTGCATGATATCCACGGGCGAGAGTAGTCTCGGTCTCGGAGTTAAGTGCGTGAATGTATAGTTGTTTTCATGTCAAATATCGACTGCATGCATTGATCAGTTCAACAAAAAAAATTAAACAAATATTAAAAAGTGGACATTTCATCTGAAAAAAGGCAAACGGTTGACTTATACTTCCTTCAGGCTTTTGCTTGGGTATCAAACATGGAAAACATGAGTTAGCTACTATTTTTTTTTATTTAATTAGGCTACCATGATTCGAACTCATAACATTTACTTCTCATGCTATATTGAGTTCAATGTATCGAATAGTCAGATAATGAAGCCACGCGTAGACAGCTTCACCCTTGTAGTAGGAAAAACGAATTTGAACCCTCTAAGGCACTCACAATGCAGACTCTACCAAAAAGTCCAAAACTATTTATTATTTTGGGTAATGTGGACTTGAGTCTAAATAAGACTTGGAGTCTTGTTTTTTCTCCCTTTCTCTTTCATAAATATACTGCCACATCAGCAAAGTGCAATAAATATGAAGGTAATAAATAAGCTTAGACTCTATGGTAGAGTCTCGTATTGTGAGTGCTCTAAGGGTTATCTCATGAAGCCATTTTTTGAGTTATTGTTTGGTAGAGATTAATCAAAAGACCTGAAAAGTCACATAGCTGAAGCCCTTGAAGAAGCTCAAACAAGACCTTATTTAATTAATCTGATAAGAAAATTAATATGAGCACTTGACCTGCTATATACTTTAGCAATTACTATCCTTCAACTTTTTCTTACACATCACTAGCACTAGTACAAAAGGCTATTATGGTGACGCCTCTTTTTTTTTGAGTAGGGGCGGTTCTTGTTTTGAGAGCCCCTACTATGGTACAAGCCATCCCTACTGTGGACACATGACCGGCCGCCCTTATAGTGTCCACACTACGGCGGTTAGTGTCACGAAGTCGCCCTTACTAATAGTAGGGCGGCTCAATCACCAATCGCCTATTGTGGCCCACAAAGAGGGGCCCTATATTGAGGCATCCCTACAATTGGGTTCCCGAATTTTTAAAATGAGGCACTAAAAATATTTTTTTTTAAACGACCCTCGATGGAAAAACACCTTAAATAAGAATTGTAGATCTCAAAAAGTTATAAAACTTTGTAGTTGACCACTTTTTCGTTTGACTTAATTTGATGTCTCAAAATGTGGGGCTTGAATGTTTAAATTTTGAAATTTGAATTTTTCAAATGACCTCAGACGGAGAAACACTCTAAATGAAAATTATAGATCTCGAAAAGTTATGAAACTTTGTAGTTGACCACTTTTTATTTTGAAACCATCTTGTCGTGCAAAAAACATATTTCATTCAAATGTGTCAAATTTGAAATTTAAATTTTGTAAACGACCTCGGACAAAGAAACACTCTAAATGAAAATTGTAGATATTGAAAAGTTAGAAAGTTTGTAGGTGACCACTTTTTTATTTGAATCCATTTAGGGTCTCAAATAGTCAACTTTCACTCCAATTTGTATAATATGTGGGGGGGACGCTGAATGGGATATGGACACAAGCGAGTAGTGCAAATGGCGGGGAGGGTGTATGCGTGAGCGGGGAGGGTGCGGGTTTGAAACCCAGTGGATGCAACGTTTGCAAAAAAGTTTGCAAAAAATATTTTACTATTTTTTGAATTTTAAAAATGCGATTTCTAAAAACCATAGTAGAGACGGCTCAATCACCAATCGCCTCTTTGTGAAACCACAGTGGCAACAAAGAGTTAGGGCGAGCCGCCCCTAAGTGCCTTTTTGTACTAGTGTAGGTGAATTCCCGTGCATTACCCGAAGGAGGAATATAAATGAGTTATAATGTTAACTAATAATTAGGAGTTGTATATGTATGGTGTTGGTAATGCAATACATGTTGGTGGATGATTTTTAGCATTACATATGTGTTTTGTTAATGTCAATAGATTGAATGAAGACAAAATGACATGAGCTAGTGGATGCTGATGTGGCACTTTACATGGAGCGTGATGTTCTAGTGGATGTTGATGTGGACACTCTGTATGGCAAAATAAATTACTAGTGGAGTTTTTTTGTTTCATAAGAGATATAGATATAGATATAGATATAGATATAGATATAGATATAGATATAGATATAGATATAGATGTCTAGCATATTGAGCTAACAGGGTGTTTGTGGAGTGGGATTCGAAGTCGTTCAATACATTAAATGCAGGTATCTAAGTCGGTTCTATGCACAACGTACTCGAATCTATAAAGGAGCTGGTGCTATGTATCTAACTTGCTCCCATCCTCTTTCTCTGGCGCATGGGAAGGCAGACCTAGTAAAGGAAGTGAATGGATGCATGCTACCCTGTTGTACTAATTGGAGGTCTAATATTACTCCCTCCGTTTTAAATTGTAAGTTGCTTTGATTTTTTTTTTGGTGCATCTATTTTTACTATGTATCTAGATATAATAATATGTCTAGATATATAGTAAAATGGATGAACAAAAAGTTAAAACTACTTACAATTTGAAACCGAGGAAGTAGAAGACATATCACATCATGGTAGGACTCACTAACAAAGATGACCCCGCACCGATGTGGATGCTCTAGATAGATGCTACACCTTACTAGTTGAAAAATCCAATGTGGATTGTAGAATGAATTCAGTTCTATGTTGCTGAAATAAATAGCGTTGGCACTCATGTCTCATTCCCCATGGATGGCCATACTCAGCCTCACTGCTACCACATGAATTTCTCGGAACCCAAGGAGTAACTTATTTTTCATTTTTGTTTTATGTTGTCTTATTTCTTACTGTGAGAACAAAAGGCAGAGATAGGCATAAGAGTATCCGCAATAGTCAGCTATTTTAGCTAGCTAGATCCGACGTAACATAAAAAAGTAGGAGAGAGAGTATTCATTAGCGATGAGCAAAGCTGATCTAGTCCACGTAGACAAAGACTTCTGAGAGGAGCGTGTGAGTTCAATAGTATAAAATAGTCTTTTTTTTATCTCTCACCTCCACATCAGTAAACTATATAGCTAGCACCAACTATTACCATTCAAGGACACCCTAAGAGCCCACCTAACCATATATACTCCCTCTGTTTTTTTCTCGCTTCTTGAAAAGAAACTCTTTCAAATTTGACCGAATATATATAAGAAAATATTAATATTTGTCATACATAAGTAGTGTTGTAAGATAGATCGTTGAATCTATTTTTTATTATAAATATTTTTAAAAAAAAAAATATATATTTTAAAGATTTTTTCACATACCTATTTGAACTAAAAAAAATGACCAACACGAAGGCTATAGTGAGTGACAGTTGTTTAGGCACGTAGGAGTACTCTTGTGCACTTCGTTTGGCATGTGTCTAGGACTACTTGGAGCCAGCAACGGAGAAATAAGAGCTAGCCGTACCCGGGCCCAGTGGGGGACATGGAAAATTCAGAACAGTGACACATACATACAACAACAAAAATATAGATCTCTATGTCATGATGAACATCCCGCATTGATACCAGCATATGTTCCAGCCACGTACAGCCAAAGCCGATACAGGTACTGATGGTCGTTGGCCTTACGACTTACGAATACGTGGCTAAAGTTGCACTTCATATCATAAACAAGCTCGTGTCTGAAAGGTGCCGCTGAATGAGAAACGCCATCTGATCCTCCTTCGGTCGATGGATCCATTGATTGAGATTGTGGTGGTCTCGAACCGTACCTTGAAAAGGTTTTAAGGTTGGTTCCTATCAATTCCCCACTCTTAAAAAGGCAGCTTGGTTTCCTAGATATTTCAATTGTGCGCGGTTGCGACGACAGTGCCTTTATCCGTCGCGTCGATGAGTTATCGGTAAAAACTCCCACTAAACGTGCAAGACACCACAATGTGGAATGGTGGGCTATTTTGCACGCTGCCTACCGGTCGTAGAGCGTGACTTCTAGCAACCCGGACGTCTTGAGATTTTACACCGTGGATTTAGGGCGGAATGACACTAGACTACTGGTGCTACAGGAAACATCGTTCATTGGTATAGTATAGTAGTACATATGAAACGAGACCATCAAACTTTGTAAACTACCAAATTTTGGGATGTGAACATGAAGTACAAATTAGTTCAATGTTTTCCTAGCAGTTTTAATATCTGTCTAAAATTGGCATGTCTATCTTGAATGTTGGGTGCAAGAATTTTTTTTCTTTTTTCTAGAAACAAGAAATAATTATTTCCTAAAATAAATAAACCATGGATGGTATGTTTGATGCATTCATGACGTTGCAGGGCCATTGACAGCCTCCTGCCTCTCTTCCTTCCCTAGGCCGTAGCCCATTAGTCCCGCCACAGGAGAGCTTTTTTTTTTTTTTTTTTTTTTTTTTTTTGTAATTCCCGCCACAGGAGAGCTCGGAACCCAGCTGTTGGCCTGTTTCCGTAACTTTGTTTATTAGAGCAAGTTTAATAAGTTTAGCTTATAGTCAAGCCAAGTCATCAAGAGACTAGTATAAAAACTAATCTGTACAATAAGCTTGTCTATTCATCTATTCTAAATATCATATTCTATTATAGGTAGGACCTGCACATTCCTAATCCCATTCGCACATCACTTTCCAAACGAAGTCGGCACTGCAGCGCAACCAATCATCATGGCGAGTGCAGGTGGTGACGGGGCCCGTGAACATGGGGTGCTGTGCAAGTGCTCGGCGCTGGATGCGTCGCCCAGCTGCTTCTCTCTCCTCTATTCTCTATCCTCCACGTAGGTATTTGCTGATATGTCTTGGCTACAAGCCAAGCTGAGGTGTATTATTTGCTCTTATCTCCTCAACGGGACTGGGGAGGAGCAGCCGAAGCGGACACCTCTTCGAGCGAACGCCGCCGCCGTTCCGATTCGTGATGCTACCGCGTGGCCAAGGGCCCCGGCTGCGCGGGCTGGCGCTGCTATTTTCTGCGGTACGCGTCTGTTATAAAAATTTATTTATCATCTCCTCAAGACCTCGGCAATCTACAGAACCTTAGTCTCCACGTTGGCCCCAAGCGGGCCAAACAGAATCTACCACTTCGTCTGGATGAGCAGAGCCCCGCTACGAGTGCGTGCGCTGTCAGGAAGAAGACGGCGTACACTGTTGGGCGTCACGCAACGGGACATTGTGGCTGACTTAGAGCGCGTGTTGGATCACCTCGCATTGTATTCATGTAACGGGCCTTGTGCCGACGTCTATAACTTGTGTCGTGGATTGGGCCATGGGCCTTGTATGATGGCAACTATATTAGCTGAGGGGCGGCGGTTGGGTGCACCATCATTGAAAACCTGAACAATTCAATTGATCATTCGTTATCCATTCTTCAGTTCATTCATTTTGTCGTTGTTTCCTTCGAGTTCAAGCTACAATTCTTGCAACTCCACGCAGTGTGACGGACCGCAAATTATAAGAGCACAAGTCTGAAAATCGATCGGAAATAACGACAAACTTTCCAAACTTGAGGTCATATAATAGCGCGACCATCCGAAATCTCGAAGGATTTCAAACCAACATCGCAACATACAGGATCGTAATCATCAGTGTATCACATCGTTTGTCATCACAGATTACAACATAGAGATTCACTTACCATACATCAGAGTTTCATTTATTATTACAAACCAAGTTCGAAAAGTAGCGGAAGCAAGTTTAGTTTGAAACAAAGTACAAAACAAATATATTACAGTGCCAAAGTCTTTATCATATCCCACAAAAGAAACATAACAAAAATTACTTTAGAGCACAACCATGACTCTAGCCTACATCATCCATCATGACCATGCCAAACCATTCAAAAGAGGTATTCAAATTTAAATTCACACATGAAATGAGATGCATTATGACGCTTATGCTTATGAGATGCAATGCAAATGTGAGCCAAACACCAGGGGTGTTACACGCAGCTCACGTCATGGCCTGACCCGTGGCCTGACAGTTGGTATCAAGCTCCTGCCGATTTCGTCGATCGGTGGCGTAGAGAACCGGCGTCCGCAACCCCATGCTGGCGCCGAAGAGGAAGCCGACCAAGTTTCAGTTCGAGATTGAGAAATCCATGGATGAGTTCGTCAAGCAATTTGAGGCGATGAACAAGCGGTTCAACGACTTTCACGAGATGACGCACCACACTCGACAAGTTGGATGGGTTGAGACGTGGAAGACGACCACCGACGAGGCGCCGACGCTTGCGCATGTAAGGCGGATTCAGTGGAGAACCGGGTTGGACAAGCGTCGGCGCGGTTGCAGGCGTTGGAGGTTCCGCCGCTGTTGGTAAAAGTTATCCTACAGTTATTTATAATTTGTATAGTCTGCAAGCGAACAGATACGATGAGCACTTCACCCAGGAGAGGGTTTTAAATATCGAATCCACAGGGAGATTGGTGTGAAGGTAATGAGACAAAACTAAATCCCTGAGATATTAGGAAGGAACTGGAGTACAGATAAAAGTGTGAGAAGATTTCTATGCTTGTCTAGTTTATATCCTTGTAAGGCTTGAAAATATTTCTTAATGGGGATGCACTCAAAGGAAAGTAAGGTCAAAACTTACTATTCCCCCAGCAACTGGTTCCTACTAGTCCTATCCAACGGGAGATGGAATACAAAGGAATCAATGGTACTGTCACTACCACGAACTACCACACTCCGGAAGGTAGGGTGTATTTATGAGTTATCTAGCCCAAACACCACGCTTGCACTAAGAATAACATTTTCAATTCAAGAGCGACAAGAATCAAAGTACTCTAATGAGTCGTAAACCGAAAGAAATAAAGTCAAGTGATCTTACTCAAATATAAGATTGATCCACCAAAGAAGTCTCAAGATCAAGTGCAATGAAGCCTTTGATCTCAGAGGTACAAGCGTAGAGGAGTCACCGACAGATCCGGTACTTCCCCTTCTTCTCCTCTACTCTACTCTCTATCTCTCAAGAACAGATCTAGAACTCTTATAAAGTTCTTCGATCTATCTCTACTTTCTACTATATCTCTCAACTTGATCTTAGCTCTTCTAATTAGAGAGGTATGGCTCTAGCTGTTGATCGAGTCGAGTATGATGAATAATGATTTTCATGCCTAAGGCGAGGTAGGGTCATCCTTATATAGTCGCGGGCCGATGAATACCGACCCTTGATCAAACCGACCTTCAATAACGGTGTAGATACAACCTCAAAGTCGGTTTGAAACCGACCTAAGAAGATGAGGCTGACTTGGGTCCCACCGGGCGGCCGCCAAACCTTCATCGGGGGGCCGCCGTGCCACAAAGGCCTAGGGTGTCAAGTTCCTCCCGGTGTCTTCTCGGTGTCTTCTAGAATGTTTTAGTTCACTTTTTGGATCAAAATTCACCAGTGGTAAATCTTCTTATTATTTGGGAGGTTATCTCTCGAAGTTTTCCTAAGCATTTACCCCGCTCAAGTTCCCCGAAAAAGATATAAATCACCAAAACTTGTGGAACTGTGTTAGTAAAATACCTATTCTATGTATTTATTCATTTTATACCCTTATTATATGTTTAGTTGAGATATAAAAATAGAGCTTAAGAGGTGTCAACAGCCGCAAACGGGATTTGTCAAGGGATGGGAGCGGCATCACCGACGCGATCCTCCTTCGACGACGACTCCTACGCCACGGCGCTGGACGGTGGCGGCTGCAACGCATGGCTCCAACAACGGTTTCAGCACTCTACATCCGACGACGCCGCATGCAGCCGGTTTCTTCAATCGACCACCACCCATGGCAAATTACTTTCGGGCCCTTCGACGACGATGCCCCACGCCGCCGACGCCACCACCAGGTTTTCGCCCAAGAGAGGCCGGTGGCGCAACCGCCGCCTCGCCCATCTAGCTGGCTGGACCTCAACGCGGCACCCATACCGCCGCCGACACGCATCTCACGGCAACAATGACAGGCCCATGGGGCATAACGCCGGCCGCGGTGGGCTCCAAGGAGCCTAGCAGCAGTACAACTCCTCGTGGTACGCTCCACATATTTCGTCCTCCTCAATTTCATCACCGTGATTTGGAGTATGGAGGGCGTGATCATGAATTTGGCCACAAACCTCGTTCTCCACCATTTCCCAAGATGGAATTTCGCTAATTTGATGGTACTAACCCACCGACTTTGGCGTTACAATTGCGAGACCTTCTTCGATGTATACGCGGTGGATGCTTCCCTAAAGACGAGGTTTGCTGCCCTCAACTTTAAAGGGTCAGCGGCAATCTGGCTGCAATCAGTGCAGGGCAAGTCAATAATTCAAGATTGGGACATTCTTTGTGAGAAAGTGATGAAGAAGTTTGATGGCAACCAGTACCAGTTGACGTTGGGGCAGTTTGAACAGTTGAAGCAGAAAGGCTCTGTCGGTGAATATCTTGAAGAATTTGGCAAGCTAGCTCATGGTCTTTTGCTCTATAATGATGGCTGTGATGATACATATTTTGTTAACAGATTCATAGCAGGTCTCAAGGATGAGATTAGGAAGGTGATTGTTCTTCATCAGCCAAGGGATGTGGATGTAGCTTGTAATTTGGCCTTGATTCAAAAAGAAGAATTGTCTAAGTCAAAGGCCAAGCTGGCAAACAGAGAATTCAATAAGGGAACATTCAAGAATTGGAAGCAGACTGAAACTGATCAGTCCAAAAACCAAAGACTGAAGATTGAACCTGATGATAAGGTACAAGCTCTCAGAGATTTCAGAAGGAAGAACAACCTCTGCTTCAAGTGTGGAGAGAAGTGGGGCAAAAATCACAAATGCCCTGCTCAGATTTCTCTACATGTAGTTGAAGATACTGGGTCAGATTCTGACATAAGTGATGCTGAATGTCAGAATGAATCTGTTAACGGGCCTTGGGCCGACGTCTATAACCGACTTGTGTCGTGGATTAGGCCATGGGCCTTGTATGATGGCAGCTATATTAGCTGAGGGGCGGTTGGGTTGACCATCATCGACAACCTGAACAATTCAATTGAACATTCGTTATTCATTCAGTTTCCTTTATGCGTTCTTCAGTTTATTCATGTCGTCGTTGTTTCCTTCGAGTTCAAGCTACAATTTTGCAATTCCACGCAGCTCACGTCATGGCCTGACCCGTGGCCTGACATGCGCTTCTTCGGCTGCCTCCGGCTACAAGATCGTGTTCAGAGCAGGGCCAACCTATTCCACAAGAATGTCCTGATTCGGGGACCTATGAGCTGTGCAACTCAGCTGCAGAGACCTCACTTCACCTATTCTTTCAGTGCCACGTTGCTGCTCAATTTTGGATCAAGATTGGCTTCCTCGATGCTCCATCGGCGATCACACATCTATGGGAGCTTCAACGTCCACTGCATCTGCCCCTACGACACTACAACACCTTCATTCTCCTCTTTTTTGTTGGCATAATTGGAACCACAAACATGATGTGATCATCCGCCACGAACCACCCAGTCTACAACGCCTCATCTCCAGCTGCAAACATTCAGCTAGGCTTTGGCACGCATGCTTGCCGCGCGCGATAGCGAGGTTGCTGAAGCTTGGTGTACTATTCTTAGTATGTAAATATTTGTATTATCATGTAACTCCTCTTGTAAACTTCGCCAAACGCAGCGCCGGCTCTACAATTCCAAGGACCTATGGGCAAGCAAGAAGATAAGGACCCCTTAAACTAGTCTATAATCTTATATATAAGTATGAATAATTTGTTCTTTGCAGTACATATTTAGGCCATAAAACATAACCATAATGTAATAAGAAACCTAAAAAATAACAACCATTAAAATTACCTCAAATAAGATGGTAGTGCCTTAGTTCGTTGATAAAAAACCGCCTATAGGCATTTCTTGATGAAAAATCTTCAATAGCACTATCGAGATCAATGTCATCCAAAATATCCTTCTTAATGGCACACATAGCTAACCCACTCAATCTTTCTTGTGACGAAGTTGACCTCAAATAATTTTTCATTGGCATCGACGTCCGTAACATGTTGATGCCCACTGAACTTGACTGACTTCAGCATTACTTGAAACTGAAAAAAAAAAACATATGTAGGGAACCCTCTCTGCGATTCTGCAGCTTGTTTTTGTTGCTTTCTTTTTTTTTTCTGAGCACCTGATAAATGCTTGGTAGGTAACATCTATGATATTTATATAAAAAAAGAATTAGAATTTCATAATTATTGTAGTTAATTTGGGAAAATCTCTATAGCCTATAAGGAGCGGATTGTTTACCGTGAGGACTGACGACCAGGATGAATTGGATGGCGTCCTTGGCGTGAGGACTGTCAGACGATGCCCTATATAAAATTCATGAATTCAATATAAATATGAGAAAATCATCAAATTACAAGGCTGATCGTGCAGATTGCTTAGGCTTGCCTCGATTGCTTGTACGTAGGATCTGTACCTTAACTGTTACAGATTGTTGCTTGCCAATCGTCAATGCATGATGATTTTCTCATGGATTAGATGGCAGAGCTTGCTGCTTGCCGTGCCGATCGCCGGCCGTCAGGAGCTTGCTGCGCGGGTGAGGTAGGGCACTAGGGCCAGGCCGGGGCGGCGGCGGCAGCCGGCAGGAAGGAAGTTACGATCGGCAGCCAGAAACCGAAACGTCTCCTACGTACAGGACCATGGAACATATATGCCTTGGGCTTTTTGCTTTGTCAATTAATCAATTATTATGGGCCTTCAAATTAAAAAGCCTATTATATACCAAATACAAGATTACAGGTACTAAATACTCATATCAACTTGGGCCCCTCGTTTCCATAGGCCCCTGGCCGGCACCCTGGCTGCCCACCCCCTAGAGCCGGCACTGGCCAAACGGCAACTCCATACACCGACCTAGCCAGGATCAATGGAATATATTCAAGTGGGGTTTCACCCCTTAGGTTATTTCATAATCATAAAATAAAAGAATAGAATTTCAAGATTACAATGGATCTATGAAAAGATCGTGTATTTACAACAGATCGTATATTTACAACTTATCATAGATGTATTTTTGTCTATATGCATGGGGTCATCACTGCCACGTTGTATCCATTCATGTATCGGCTTACCTGATATATGTACTTATTACGAAGGCGACACATAAACCCATGTATGTAATGTGAGTTAAGACATGCCTGTGATTAGCTTTACATAAAATGAGTATATGAAGTCTGACCGCTAAGTCTAAGAGTCTAGTGCCCAAAGGTTTTATTTTCCAACAAACGAGTATAAAAGGGACGGAGGCAATGTAGTAGAGTAAGACAATGTTCTAATTGGTGCATTGAACACTGGATTGAACAGCCTAAACTCTGAAACAATGATAAAAATGCAGATGGATTGTTTGATGAATTCACTGGATTTTTGGGAGAACACTGAATTTGTCACAACCCCAATCGGGGTCGTGGGGCAGCGCCCGGGTGGCTGGAGGCGCCCTAGCGCTGAGCGCCGTTGAGAGGGGGCGAGGCAGCATGGGGGCGCTGCATGGCTGGGCGTGCGCTGGCAGCGGCGGCGTGGCGCGCGCGAAGAGCGAGAGAAGACCGAGGCTAGAGAGCGCTAAACCCTATTTTGTTTATTGCTTAATCTCAAAAGGATACATCTCCCTTTGTATTTATAGGAGGACTCAACTTCGACCGCAAGTACCCGGACTCTTCCTAATTGACTAGACTTAACCCCAAGTATTGACGATAACAAGGACGGCGGTGGCGGCCACGCAGGCCGCGCCCCTCCTAGGCCCGATCGACCCATGTCACACGGCTGGGTGTGAAATATGTCCCCCCTTTTCTAGAGCGGCGCATCCTTGCGCTGCTGCTTTGATCGTTCGTCGATGTCGCTCGGGGAAGGAGATATTGCTGGAGTCGTGGTGCTGGCCATGGTTGTCGCCCGAGGTAGCCCCACGATGGGGCTTTGCACATGGCCGTAGCAATGGCCCGATGTTGGAGTCGGTGTCGATGGCCATGTCGATATCAAAGAGAACGGCGATGTTTAGATGCTTCTCCGTGAGGTCGACGCGGTTGCAGCTTGGTGGTAGACGCGCTCGCCGCTTGAGGCGCCTATGATCATGGTGGTGTTGGCGCCCGCGCCATCAACGTGACGCCGTAGGGATGCACGCCGACAAAGATGGCCGCTGCGCGAAGCGCGGCGTTACCGCTTAGCGGTCGCCGAGGTTGGCGCCGCCGAGGAGGTAGTTGTTCCCGAGGGGAGGGCAAGCTCACGGATGACCTTCATGCGGGCAAGGTGTCCCGCGGAGGATGGAGTTGTGCAGGGCCGGAGCCCGAGCCGTACCGCCGTTATGGAGCCCGAGATTGTAGCCTTATCGGATCCGGTCTCGAATCACAGCGCCCGGATTGCCTCGACGATCGTCACCGGTAGGACGGGAGCGGGTGGCACCATCTTCGCGGCCATGAATCTGAGAAGCCGAGGATCTTGTGGTCTCCTGATACCGGATGTCATGCCTTCGATCCGGGGCCGTGGGTAGCGGCCTTGTAGAAAGATAGAAGAGGTTTAGAGAATCACCGCACATCCATTGTGAGGGGGTGCCTTCATATATATATATATATATAGAGTCATGTGTACAATACACTAGCTATAAATAGAAAATGCAATAGCTGTACAATAATCCTAATACCCGCCCGCAGTCGTAGCGGGAGGGTCACGAACGCACAGACTGGTACGAAAATCCGAAAACAACTGTACAGGGAGACCCTTGGTCATGATGTCGGCGAACTGGTGTGTCGAAGGGACATGGAGAACGCGAACTTGTCCCAAAGCAACTTTCTCGCGGACGAAGTGGATGTCGATCTCGATATGCTTGGTGCGACGATGATGGACGGGGTTGGCGGTCATATAGACAGCACTGACATTGTCGCAGTAGACGATTGTCGCCAAGGGAATCGAGACGACGCCCTCAAGAAGTTGTCGCGCAGCCGCCAAAGACTCGCCACCACATGGGCCACAAGACGGATTCGCCGCAAGATCGAGCGACACCGTGAAGTCCGGGCGCTTGGAGGACCAGGACACTAGATTGTCGCCGAGGAAGACACAAAAGCCAGACGTGGAGCGGCGCAGGTCGAGAGCCCGCCCAATCAGCATCGAGTAGGCAGGAAATCGACCGACGGTTCCTCGTGCCTAGGTGAAGACTAGCGGATAGGGAGCCCTTGATGTGGTCTGAGAACGCGCTTTGATCGGGCCAGATGAGGCTCGCAGGATCATGCATGAACAAGCACACCGCTGGCCAAAGATATGCCAAGTCAGCCTCGCCAAGGTGAGATACCGAGGGCACCGCGAGACCTCGCACTCCGATGGGTCGCCACCGGGCGCCGTGGTGGCGCATATCTTGTTCCCGGGGCCCGGTGTGTGTGGCGAGGGTGGCATTCGACATGCCAGCCGCCGGAGAAGGTCGACGGGCGCATCGACGCCACGACAAGAACAACCCGAGCCGTCGCGGTCACGTAGATGCCGAGGAAGTGGTGGAGGTCGCCAAGATCCGCCATGGCGAATTCGAGTGGAGGTTGCTGCGGATGTGTCTGTAGCAACTCATGGGACGATGCCGCGGAGAATCATGTCGCCGACGAGAGAGGAGCAGGTGGCGCGACGCCGATCTCTGCCTTTTGCAGATAAACATGCGCCGGGGACTTGGACGCGGTGAAGCCTATGCCGCAGATGTATCGTGGCAAAGCGCTGGTTCCAGCCCTGCTTGCTTTAGCCCGCACAAGGATTTCTCGTAGAAGACAAACATAGTCGTTTGGCGGGTCGGCCGGCACGGTCGCCGGGTGACGGTCTCGCCCCTCGAGGTGGCCGTGGAGGAAGGCGTTCTTCACGCCCAAATTGGTGGATGGGCCGCACGCGAGGCGCCGATGCCGGTGACGTTGTGGATCGCTTGCGGTTTGACAACAGGGCTAAAC
The DNA here is from genome assembly GCA_015847255.1 of Hyparrhenia diplandra. Classification (NCBI taxonomy): domain Eukaryota; kingdom Viridiplantae; phylum Streptophyta; class Magnoliopsida; order Poales; family Poaceae; genus Hyparrhenia; species Hyparrhenia diplandra. The sequence goes on from JADLZK010004710.1 coordinate 27,854, forward strand.
GCTTTCATCGTAGTCGACGCCGGTCGCCGCGGAGAAGCCATTGACCACCCGCGGCCTTGTGTCGAGCGAGGAGCCTTCTTGAGTGGTACTTGTGCCTCCTCGAATACCATTTGCCGCTGACCACATTGGCACCAGCGGTCGAGGTACAAGACGCCATGTACGTTGGTGATGAGAGCATTGTACGACCATCGCAGCGCCGCTTGGGACGGCGAGGGCGCCGCGATAGTTTGTTGAACCGGCGCGTAGTCGGGCGTAGAGGTTGAGGCGCCGACCGGACGCAGTTGCCCGCCTCGAGATCGCGCCACCGGGCGTGAGGGAGGTGGTGGAGCCTGGTTGCACGCTTTGGTCGCCGGTAGGTGTGCCGGCGGCACCGCGGCCACCGGTTGATGGCGAGGGCGGCGCCAATGTTGCCGGAGTCGGTGTCGCCGACGCCGAAGGTGTGGAGGTCGGTCGAGGCCCCGATGCGAGGGCGCAGGAGACACTCCCGACGGTGGTGTGTCTCAGAGGTGCAGTAAAGGGGGCCGACAGCGGAGCGACCACGGTGAGATGATCGCCGGTCCGGTGATCGCCGTCATCCTCGCGAGAGAGGCGCCAGCTGCGGTGTGTACATGGGCGCCCGACACCGCCGACGATGAAGAGAGACCCCGCACCAAGAAATCCAAGCTGACGACGGCACGTAGGCCGCCGAGGGAGCCATAGCAAATGGGAACACCGACTGTCGAAGACGACATGTCGAGACACTATGACGCGACGAGTGGATATGTCCAGCAAAATGATACCCCTTATGTGAGGAGGGGTAGCCAAGGAACACACACGGAGTTGAGCGAGGGGAGAGTTTTTGAGGAGTCGTGGGCACCGAGGTTTGATAGCATAGACAACCGAAGACGCCAAGGATGAGTAATCGGGAAGTTTCTGGTGCAGGAGTTGGTATGGGATAGCATGATGAACAGACGTGGAAGGGCGTTTATTGAGCAGGAAGGTGGCGGCAGCTAGGGCTTCAGCCCAATAGTGTGGCGGCATGGACGCGTGGAGCAGCATGGTGCGAATTGTGTTGTTGATGGTGCGGAGCATGGTTCAGCTTTGCCATTTTGCTGAGAGGTGTAGGGGCATGAGAGGCGCAACTAGATACCGCGAGGGGCGAGAGGGAAGCCGGTGATGGCATGATTGACAAATTGAAGTGCCATTGTCACCGAAAAGATCGTGGTGTGAAGTTGAACCGCATGTTAGCATAGGCAACGAACTCAACAATATGGTGGTGTACTTCAGATTTGTGGCGTAAAGGAAATGACCAACAAAAATGAGTGTAATCGTCAAGTAACACAAGATAGTATTTGTACCCTGACGTGCTGAGTATTGGCGATGTCCATACATCACAATGAATCAAATCAAAAGCAGCAGTGGTAGTGGAGGTTGAACTACTGAAAGGGAGCCTCGTGTGTTTGCCAAGCTGACAGGCGTGACACAGAGAGTGCGACTGCTTATTACATGAAATGACAGACATATTATTTAGTGTGGCGAGGGTGGAAGGACCGGGATGACCGAGGCGATGGTGCCACAATGTGGACGAGGTGGCGAGGCTACAGCTATGGGGTGGCGACGGAGAGAAGGTATAGAGGTCTTCGCTACTGTTGCTGCGAAGAATCACGCGCCCGCCTCGCTGGTCCCTTAAAGAGAAAAAACCCAAGGCGTCAAACTCAATAGAGCAGGAATTATCGCGAGTAAATTGACGAACGGAAAGAAGATTCCGCACAAGGGCGTGGAGCTATGAGAACATTATTAAGATGAAAGGTAGTGTCAGCCACCGACAAGGTGGATGTGCCACGACGTGAGATGGGAATGGTGCTTCCATTTCCAAACGGTGATGAAGGAGTTAGAATGAGGGAGGCGGGAGAGGAGTATACCATCGATGATGACATATGAGCGGTGGCGCCGGTGTCGAGAACCCGTGAGTTGCCGCCTTGGAGGGCGAGTTGGTTCATGGCGGCGATGATGCCCGCCGTTCCACGCTGGCGCCCTCGCCGAGAAGCAAAGCCAGTGGAGGGGTAGTGATGTCGAGTATCGCGGCCGGCGCAAGGCGGTGTGTGCCCGCGGTAGCCGCCAAGGACGGGGCACGCCATGACCGGCGGGGGAGCCGGGGCGACCTGTGGTCGCGGCCGCCCCAAGGGTTGAAGCGCACCCATGGGCCAACCGGTGGAGTGGCGCCACGCCACCGCCGTGGTAAGAATCGCCACCGCCATCGCGCCCCTTGCGCTTTGTTGCGAGGGACCGCCACCGCCGCCGGTGGAGCGGCCATAGCCACCGCTATGATCGCCGCCGCCGCTAGAGGAGGTTGAGCGACAAGTAGAGCCACAAGAGGGCGACCCCATATAGAGGGCCGTCTCAAGGCCGTAGTCTTCCCTTCGTTGGCGAGGCGAAGTTCCTTGAGCACCGCCTTCCAAGTAGAAATGTGATCATCCATGACGATTTGCTCGTGACGCCGCACACTTACGCCACGTATGATATGTCTTCTATGACGAAATGTCCATTTTTGTCAAAAGTGTGAGGTGACGGTTTTGACTTGAATATTAGTGACGATACTAAAAATAATGTCACAAAACACTAAAAGGAGATGGTCATAGATTATGTTTTTGTATGTCGTATTTGTAATGATGAAACATAGCCATCACATATTACATTTCATATGGTCATTTTAATCCGACTCGTTTGGCACGCCTCATGATGAAACAACTTGGTCACAAATCAATTTTGGTAATCATTACTAGATAATGTGTCTGCTTTTTTTTACGACGTGTACCATTTGACGACATGGGATGCATGTGCCATAGTGGCCGCTCAACCTTTTTTGCATAGTGGTCACGCTGCACGGCAACTTGAGCCTTGCGGCCGGCTCGCCGCATCCTTCTTTTGCAAAGTGGGCCACAGGACCCGTTCCATCGTTTCTTAGGGCTATATGTTTTTCAATTTAAAGACATTCAACCTTGTTTTTCGCAGGGGTCGCCGCGACAGCAGATTGAGCTCGGCTCAATAGCAAGACCGCTGCTTGGGCCTTTATGTTTTTCAATTTAAAGAGCAAAAAAGAAGGCATCATGGGGGCTTTGAACTCGAGACCTTGTGCAAGTCAAGATGGAGGGTTACCACTAGACTACTTGTTGGCTTTTGAACAGGGATATAATTGTTTTGTATTTGTGCCACCGCCCACTCCATCCTTTCATTTGCAAAGTGGGCCACAAGACCCGCTCCACGTTTCTTAGGCCTATATGGTTTTCAATTTAAAGACATTCAACCTTGTTTTTCGAATTGGGTTGTTGCATAGCAGATTGAGCCAGCTCAATAGCAAAGACACCGCTGCTTGGGCCTTTATGTTTTTCAATTTAAAGAGCAAAAAAGAAAGCATGGGGGCTTTGAACTCGAGACCTCGTGAAAGTCAAGATGGAGGGTTACCACTGGACTACTTGTCGACTTTTGAAGAGGGACATAATATAATTGTTTTGTATTTGTAGTTGTTCAACATGATAATAGCAAGGTGGGTCCGCTCTTGAAGAGGGATATAATTGCTTTGTATTTGTAATCGTTCAACATGATAATAACAAGGTGGGTCCTTTACCTGAATGGATCATAGGCCAGGGTCATAGACCCACCCTCGCACACTATTTTGACAAAAAAAAAAAGCTGCTTTAGTAGAGCTTTGAACTCACAATCAGGCACTTAACGGGTAACAGCATAACCACTAGGCGACGTCAATTTTTGTGTTAGAGGTATGCAAGGTTTTTATTTGATACTTCTAAACATGCATATTGATCTAGATTTTTTAGTCCTAGTGACATACAATTGCCATCCTTTTTTGCTTTATTATTTACTTTGTCAATATGGAATACATGTGTAGGCACGCTCCTACATATATGTATCTTTCCTTTTCCCTTTCTCTCTTTTTATCTTTATACATTATACATTATGTAGAGCACGCTCCTATATATAATTATTTACTTTTGTTAATATGGAATACATATATAGGCACGCTATTATATATATGTATCTTTCCTTTTTTCTTTATAGGAGTATTAATATTAATTATATATATATATAATTGTAGAGCACGCTCCTATATATGTAGGTATATGTCTCCTTTTTTCTCTTTTTATCTTTATATATTTGTAGAGCACGCTTCTATATACTATAATTGTATATTGTTTAATATAGCTTATTATGCATGTTTTAGGTATACCAAAATTGGTGTCAACCGCGGCCAGCCAACGCGTGCAGCATACTAGCTCAGGCGGGCGGAAGGAGCCATATGGAATACACTTGGAGTTTAATTTAATTCATAGCTCCTAGGTTCAAACCCAAATGGAGCCATTTTTTTTTTGTTTTACAAACATTTATGTCTTTTTTTTGCTTTTCTATTTTATATTCTTTTTATGCATTTTTTTTTTCTCAGAATCAATTGAAACTTTTTTCTCGTAATAATTTTCTAATGATTTGAGGAAATGGTACTATGCATCCCACACAAGGATGAACATCTCTCACTAAGTTACAATGGTATGTGTGAGACATATGTATGCTTTTGTGGGGATGTGCATCACCACTTTCTTAGAATCAATTAAAACTTTTTCTCAAAAATTTTTTCTAATGATTTGGAGAAACCGATACTATATATCCCACACAAAAGATAAACATCTCTCGCTAAGTGACAATGGTATTTGTGAGACACATGTTTTGTGGGGATGTGCATCACCACTTTTTCTAATCAATTGAAACTTTTTTGACAACATAATACACCAAAAGGAGGAGCCCATGCAAGTTTTTAGTTTTTTTAAGCTAGATTAGATGCATTTAACAATTATTCTTTATTAAATAAACAAATAATTACAGTAATAAGTAAACTTGGTCTAAAAATTCCAAAACTTCACAAAACATCATAGTTTGGATCCATAAGCATCCCCAAAAAAAATTGAAATCATTTGGAGAAACTGGTACTATACATCCTTCACAACTAGAAAACGTCTCTCACTTAGTTATATAGGACTATGTGTGCCATATATGCCTTTACGATGAATATGCAACGACCCTTAGTTGAAATCACTTGATTTTTTATGTATACACCAAAATCATGTGGCTATGCAACTTTTTTTTCTAGCCACTTTGTGGTATTTTAATATTTATTCTTTGGTCATTCAACAAATAATTACACTAATAACTAAACTTGGCCCAAAATTAAGGCAACCCCAGAAACGAGTTGAAATGCCCCAAATTTCTACATTAGGTATAACATGCCGTAGGGAACTAGTTTTGATCGAGGCTGATGGTAAAATATATTATTTATATTAAATGTGTTTTTAATGGAGAATTAAATGTATTTTGGCTAGCTAAATAGAAAGAAAAAGAATACGTAAAAGCAGCCCAACAGCCCAATATTCCACCGGCCCGCAAATTTCTAACTGTTGATCCTCGATCGGATGGACGAAAAGGAGATCAGATCCACTTCTGCGTATAAAACCACCAATCCCTAGCTAAACCCTACAATTAGCGCCGCCACCATCGCACCACCACATCACGTTGCGCTTCCAAAAGGGCAGCAGTTCCTTCAACCTTGATTCAGAGGCAAGACGGAGTCTGCGGGCGGACGCCCGGTGGCAGCGGCGCATCGTCGGGATCTGGCGAGGCCACGGCGGCTATCGCCGTTCACGACGGCGAGCTTGCCATCCATGATCGTGAGGTCGCCGCGTCGCACAACCACCGCGAGGCCGCGACAGCGCTTGTCCGGTCGGGAGGTGGCGGCGGCCAAACCGCTCTTGCCAATACCCATTGGCGACCCTTTGTGTCTCTGCGGCCGCGTGCGGCGGCGACACTGTAGGCTGCGGCAAGCTGGTGCACGGCGCCGGAGGAGGGTGCTGATCGAGTGCAGGTAAGTATGTGTATGTTTCTCAACTGGTCTGCTGCTTGTTTCCTCCTTTACGTTTTTAATAAGAAATCTTTTGTTTTCTCCCAATCTCTCTGCCCTAACTCGTTCGTGTAGAACTGCAGAAGACGCTAGCTTAAGTGCTAGACGCATCAGGCCATTAGTGATTATGCAATTGAAGATATCATAGCGTTAATTGTATTATGCAATTAAAATACTTGTTTATCCACATGTTTTTCTTCCTAGCGTTAAAAAAAAAATAGTCAGTGGGAGATCCGATCTGGGAGGGTTGTGATGTGTTCTGATTTGTTAGTCTGACTGGTTGATATTCATGATGATCTCGGGATTGATCAGGGTCAGGAAGGTGGACATTCTTGAGGGCGTGAATTTTGCTTCTGAATTTGGCACAGGCTGAAGCAGCATATCTGATGATCATCCAGGTATTTGATAGACCTTTAAACAAGAAAAGGATCTAGCACTCATTATGTTCCTTCCTCATTCCTGGTAGTTTCTTGGGCAAATAACAATGGCCTTTATTCAAACTAGTCTCAGGCACTCAACTGAAGGCTGAACACTTGGAAGTCGCAGGCCAGAAGAAATACAAGGATGCTTCAGTGTATCATGCTGTGGTATGCTAATCTTAGCAGCGTTAGATATATCTTGTGGGCTTTGCTATCTATTCCATTTCATTGCATGTATGTTGCGACACCTCAAGGCCAGAACAAATACAGAAGCCTGCACGTATGCTGTGGTATGCTAAACTCAAAAATGTGCATCTGCTCAGGTTGGAAATTTAGAGATATCATTGTGCTCCAATGTTGCTCTATTATCTATTATAATATTAATAACTACTGTGTGATGATTTTTTTCTCATCAAGCAGTGCAATAAGACTGAAGGTCACGTCTAGCAGGTTGTTGATACAAGACATGGAGAAGTTAAAAAGACATCTCTAAATGTTGATAGAAGACGTGGAGAAGTTAAAAGGCAAAGGATATTTAATTTTTGATATTTTATTTATACCAAAAGAAGTTGTACAAAAGGCAAAGGATTATTTTTTGATATTTTCTTTATACCAAAAGAAATTATACATGGGTTGCAATTGATATATTATTTGTAAACTATTATAATGAAAGCGCTATCCGTGACGAAAAAAACAATCGAAACTAGCCATGTGGCGGATCGTAATTGGTCCACGATGGGGCTATGAAAACCACCGCTGCAGCTACCACGCCACGCACCACGCCACCGCCATGTCATGCGCCACGCCATCATCCTACGTGGCAAGCACCGCTGGTTCCCATGCAAACGGTCACTTTTGACAAAAAACGTCATAGGATGCACAAACGCCGATTAACGGCGCTATCAAGACGCCCTCCTGCGACGGAGTCTAGTGACAAAAAGAGGGGCATATCCATGACCAAAGCCAAGCGCCATAGAAGGTAAGCATATCGCGGACGCCGACCTTTTCGTCATAGACAGAAGCACATCTATGACGAAAATTGTCACTTCGTCACACATTATCAAATGTGACGCGACCTCGATGACGATATGAATTTCGTCAAAAACTTCGTCATAGATGCTTTTAGGTGACGATTTTGGCACTTTTAGTGACCAATGGCGAACGTCATCAATGAGAACATTCCTAGTAGAATTCTCACGTGCGCGGCGGTTGGGTAGCGGGTTGGAGTCGGCAATGTTGTCGGCGGTGCCGAGAAGCAGGGGGGTTGAGGCCGCGGGGAGGTTGAGGACGAGCCGCGAAGTCGACGATGGGCTAACCAACGCCCGCGAAGGGCGTCGGCGGTGGCCTTCATCTTCCTCGGCGATCTGGCGTCGATGGAGAGATCACCCCGAGTCATGGAGTGGAACTTCGTGGTTGAGGAAACGGGCGCGGGAGGCCTTGTTCGTGTCGAAGACGCCGGCGATTGCCGTCCAAAGCGGGCGGCGATCGATCCGCTCGGCGAGGTCGAGGACACCATCGTCGGTGGTGGTCATGATCCGCTTGTGGATGCGGGAATCGCGCCGCCCACACCGGGTCATCGGGACAAAGCGCCGTCGTACCATCAATGTGCGGCGAAGCATGAAACGCCACACAAGGAGAGGATGTGGGTCGACCCGGCGAAGTGTAGTTGGGGGCGCCGGCTCTAGGGTGATTGGCACATGGGACAGCGGAGATGGTGGCATATGGCGCGATGTTGAATCTTGGGGCGTAGTCCGAGCTAGAGGAGGGTTGGTGAGAGCGCCCGTTGGAGCACCGGGTTGCGAATCTTTGTCGTCATGGTTGAGGTGGAAGGTGGCGGCGGCGCGGGCGGTGCCGAGGCCACCGGCTAGGGAAGAAGAAGAGGAGGGAGTGTGATGGAGCGCATCGCCGCCGCGGGGGGAGGAGTCGCGAGCGGGAGCGAGGCGCGCTGCCGGGATCACGGGCTACGCGAGCGGAGGGGAGAGGTCGCCCGCACGGAGAAAGAAGCGGAAGGAAATCCGCCCGATTTAGATTAGGCAGGAATTATTGGGCTTGAAGGACCGCACGCCAAGGAGCGAGATCACGAAGGGGAGGGAAACCGCACGTCGCAAGGAAGGAGTCGATCGCGACGCGTCTCACGGGAGAGAGAGGTGCGCCCGTGCAACGCCGGATTGCGTGGATGAAAGGAGTTGGAATTGGTCTGCGTGAGGGATGTGCGGGCTCGGGGAGACACGAGTGTTTCTCGCGTGTGAGAATGGCCGCGGAGGAGGCTGGTTGCAGGACGACGCACCTGTGGCCGCAGAGCGAGAGGGGGGGGGCCGGATACAGTGCAGGAGGAAGTGACGACCCGGGCGCATCAGAGGGGTGGTGGGTGAGGACATAGGCAGGAAGAGAAACTAGGCGAATGATACCATGTAGAAAGATAGAAGAGGTTTAGGAGAATCACCGCACACCCATTGTGAGGGGGTGCCTTCATATATATATAGAGTCATGTGTACAATACACTAGCTATAAATAGAAAATGCAATAGCTGTACAATAATCCTAATACGCCGGAGGTGCCCTAGCGCCGAGCGTCGTTGAGAGGGCGGGCGGCGCGGGGCCGCTTCGGGGCTGGGCGTGTGGGGCAACGGCGGGGTGGGTGGCGCACGGCGGGAGCGAGGAGAAGACCAAGGCTAGAGAGGGCTAAACCCTATTTTATTTATTGCTTAATCTCAAAAGGATATGTCTTCCTTTTATATTTATAGGGATGACTCGACTTGACTCGCAAGTAATCTCGAGACTCTTCCTAATTTGACTAGACTTAACCCCTAAGTAATGACGATAACGAGGACGGCAGCGGGCGGCCACGTAGGTCGTAGCGCCTTTCTCGGGCCCCGACATTGGCCCATGTCACACGTTGGGGTGTGACAGAATTAATGAATCTACCGAGAGCTAACACTGAAATTTAGGGGGAGACGTGGACAAAAAACTAACACTAAATATATTAAATTTCAGAAAACTTTTATATATTGTTGACCAAGTCAGGAGAGAGATTTGGTCAAGCACTGATTTTTTTAAAAAAAAATGACAGCTATTCGTGTGGATAGCATTCAGTAAAATGATGTGTCGTAACAAGATATACCTAATAACTTTGTCACTCCAAAGTAGCCCTAAGATTACACACATTTGGATGTCCATGAAATAGCCCACGGCAAAATATCAAATTGATTAACCTGAATTCCAACACCAATAGTTACTTTCAAGATGACATAGGCCTATATATGACCATGAAACAACAATCACATTGAACCTTGTTATGGCAAGCGGAGCTAGCCCAAGCCCCACACGGTCCTGAAGCGTACATGAACAGTAACACATGAACAGTGTCATGCCTAATTAGATAAGATTGATGTGGTTTGTTAGCAAAGGAATAAGACAGATTGTTTCGGTTAGGATATTACTTAGAGACCAAGTAAGTTGTCACTATAAAAAGAACCATCACATATTAGTAATAGTCAAGCAAGAAGAACCCTAAAATAGTCCCAAGGAAGGGTGGCTATCCGGAGTTTTTCTGCATGTTAATCCATCTATTTATACCCTTTTCCTATCAATTGGTATCGGAACCACTACAAGGCATAGCATCGCCATCCATGGCTGGCCTTGTCATCGATCTTGTGGCCATCGATGCCAAGCTTGACTACGTCCTTGCGCAGCTCTCTGACACGATGCACATGCTTTGCCCGTTCAAGGTTTCAGCAATTGTATTGACGGATGGTTGCAGATTTTAGTGGCTCACTAGCAACTGAGTACGAGACTGTGGTCTATGGGCATGTTTGGGACAGCTTAAAATTGGATCTGCACGGCGGTCCACACCAGATTAAGGGTCTGTTTGGTTCATGGGACTAGGGACTAGAGACTAGAGACTAAACGAGACTAAAAATTAGTCCTAGTCTCTCCCAGGTGTCTATTAAAATAGGGACTAATTGGGACTAAAAATTAGTCCCGAGTCCTCATGTTTGGTAATTTAGAGACTAAATGGGTCGCTAGTCCCATGGGAACAAACAGGCCCTAAGAAAATCTGGCCAAATAGACCGTGGCACGGATGATTCTTTTCACTGCACAAAGCACTCACGTTTTGCTTATCGCGGGTTTGAGGCCAAGGTCGCCATACCGCTCCGCATGGTCTCCATGCCACTCATGGACGGCGCCAGGGGTATGCCCCTGTATGCCAAGGCATACCCATGATTTGAGGGAAAAAAATTAATAAGTATGCATGTTCATATAATATAAGTATCTTAAACATTGTTGTCGTAGCTCATATTGTTATTGCGCCTGCTATATTTAGTTGCATGTTTCCTTTTGTGCATGTGTGCATTAGGATTAGTAATGCGTTGTTGTTCTATGGCCAAGAATAGCTCCTCATAAACTGAAGCTCGTCAGTGCTCGTCGGGTTCGTTTCACCGCTGCTCGGAGCCTAACATCACACCGGTGCTCGCCGGCATCGTTCACCGCCCGCTTGGAGCCTAACATCACATCGTTCGGGCGCCGCCCCCGCCGCTCGGAGCCTAAAACCACACCCTTCTCCTCCTAGTCTCAGACCTAGCGAAGGAGCAGGTGGTTGGGCGCAGGGATGAAAACGAAAATGGTAATATCTGATTTTCTGAAAACGTTTTCCAGATTTTTTCCAATTTTACGATACCGTTCTCATGGATTCCGACCATTATCGAAGTATTTTTGATCAACTACAATCGATTTCAAAATTACCGAAATATCGGCAACCGTATTCGTTTCCCGGCAATATCGTGTCGATTTTGTTTTAGAGAAAAAAAAATATGAAACCAAAAATGATTTGGCCTTCTGTCGATCCTTTTCAACTATTTTCATCCCTAGTTGGGCGGTGGCGGCGGTGCCGGGCGCCGTTTCTATAGCAACAGGATTTGGCATACCCAGCCGTAAATTCCTGGCTCCGTCACTGATGCCACTGTCCCAAACTCGTCTTATACCCCAGTTATTTGGATTCAGCATATATACCCACATATACTGGAATGTCTTGTAAAGAACTGTCATAAACCAATTATGACCATCATCCTGAATGGTACACAAAATTGCTACTCAGGAGTAAGAACTGAGGACAAAGAATGCCAAAATTGTGAACTAGAAATAACAAAGTGAGATCCGGTTAGACCAGCGTTTACAACACTTACAAAGATATTCACCCTCCTATATTGCTAACCCATGTATGTGTATTCGACAAATATGATTGAGTTTCTGGTCATATGTTACAGGTGTTGACTGAACAAAACTTCCTTCCAGTTCCAGGCAAGAATCTATAAACGCAGTGCAGAGTGATCAGCTCAGTGTATTTTGCATCAAACAAAATTCCATGCAAGTTCTGATCTATCCCTAGGACAAAATTTTTAGACCTGGGAGTAGAATATTTCTGAAATTTACAGATTCCTGTACTCACAGTAGTGCACCAAAATCTCCACAAGAGCATCGTCCATCTTTGAACTTGTGAAGCCGTTTACTGTCCCGACAACAATCTCTGTTCACAAGCAACGAAAAAAAATTTAATAGAGCTGTGGCAGTCCCTGCACATGGTAATGTTCTTTGTGACGTTGAACTGTTGCACCTGGAGGTGTTTGGATCAGCCCCAGTGCAACAGCTAACCTCTCACTGTGGTGTTTTACTGAACCTACAGGAGGCTTCTCATCATCCTCGCTGTCAGATAACTCAGCGTTCTGGTATGGTTCAAACCCAATGGTCTTAGCTTTCTCAAGCAAATTCTCCAGCAGTTGATACAGCTCATCACTCAGTTCGTGAGTCTTATCATTCGCTCTGAAGAAATAGACCTTGTCTTTGATTGTAATCCAGCTGCGGTCTCTAAGAATCCCAAGATCTTCCTGTTTCATCAGCTTCCGCACTCTAGCCACATCATGCCATTTCCCATTAGAAAATGTACATGTTCAACAGTAAGACATAGGTTTCAACTCCTTTTGGCTTCAGCTCAAGCAGTCTATCAGCTGCATAGAAGGCAAGCTCCATGTTTCCATGGCTCCGGCATCCAGCAACCAAGCTAGACCAGATGGCTTCATTTGGTTCAAACCCCGTCCTTTTGATGAAGGAAAATGCATCGTCCAATCTGCCCAAGCGCACAAACATGTCAATCATGCACCCATAGTGATCCACAACAGGCTCTATTTTGTACTCTTCCTTCATCATGTTGAAGTAGTGTTCAGCCTTCTCAACTAAACCAGCATAGCTGCAGGCTGAAAGCACACTTACAAATGTGATTTCATTTGGTTTCACTCCAGCAAATCTCATGTCCTCAAAAGAGTTGTATAGCTTCCTGGGGCCGGCCATGCTGTGAGTACCCTGAGATCATAGAAGTCCATGAGACAAGAGTCCTTGTCGACATCTCGACAAAGGCTTTAGTTGCATCTTCAATGCAACCACACTTGTTATACATGTTTACCAGTGCGCTGTTCACCACGACATCTGACAGGAAACCAGTCTTTATCGCCTGTGCATGGATTTGCTCACCCTGCTCTAAGGCCATCATGACACTGCAGGCAGACAGGATGCTTGAGAAGGTAAATAAGTCAGGCTTCATTGGAGACCTCTTGAGGTTGCGGAAAATCTTGAGTGCCTCGAAACCTCTAGAACGAGCATGAAGATCATCCTTAGCTGTCTCCATGATCTGAGCGTAGCCTGAGATCATGGCATTCCACGTGATAATACTGACATCATCCATCCCTTCAAACAACCGCATGGCCTCCTCAGTTTCACCCTTTCTCAAATAGAGGTACATTGTCGAGTTGTTTACTGGAATGTTTGCTTGACACCCAATTTTGAAGCACAAGGCTTGGACTTGCTTGCCTAGGTTAAGATCTAGTCTTGTACCACACAAGCTCATGACACTCGTCAAGGTAAACTCATTGGGAATCACTCCATCCATAAGCATATCAAGGAACAGAGTCAGTCCAAGCTCGGTGTAGTTCTCGTCTTCAGCACAGGCAGATATCATTGTCGTCCATGTGATGACATTCTTGTCAGGGACCATCTTGAAGGCCCTCATGGCAGATTCCAAGCTCCCAGACTTGGCATACAATCGACAGAGCGAGTTCCCTATGCTCGTTATGGACAGGGCGTCATACTTAATCGTGTATCCATGAACCTGCTTGCCCAAGTCATCGTTGTTTGAAGCAGTGCACGCATTCAACATGGCGCCCAGCGTGTAATGAGAAGGATACCTCCCGGCCTCCAGCATCTCGACGAACACCTCAAGTGCCTCTACCAGCTGAGAGTTCAGAGTGTAGCCTGTGATGAGCGCGGTCCATGTCACGACATTCTTGTCAGGCATTTGGTCGAACAGGCTGCGCGCGTCCTGGCTCGCCCCGCACCGCATGTAGGCATTGGATAAGAGATGTGGCGACGAACATGTCCCCGCTGGTCCCCGTCTTCACCATGTGCCCGTGCAAGGCCCTGGCGCCGCCGAGGCTGCCGGTCTCGACGCACCCGTGCAGCAGCGGCACGTACATCGCCGACCGCACCGTCTTCCCTTCCCGGAGCATGTCCATTGCTTCCCCAATGTCGAGAGGCCGCAGCGGTGCTTCCATGGTGCCGCCGTTCTGCGCTGCCTGGACGCTCCTGCCATTCCAGTTGCTCTGCTAAGTTGGAGTAAATGGGTGAGCCAATCGATACTGCAACCGACTGTTGTGCAAATAAGTCGAAAGAAACAGAGATGGTTCTTGATTTGGATGCTAGGTGAGAAAAAGGGACCAAGAAGATAAAGGATCTGGTTACCTTATCGGCAGCGGCGGCGACGGAGCTCGGTGCTGGCCTCCTGGAGTCAGCTCCGCTGGCAGCCAGGAAGCCCGAGGCGGCGACGGGAACGGCGACGGAGGGCACGGAGGCCATTTGGCGCGGTCAGAGGGGAGGATGAAGCGAGGGGAGCATCAGTGGCAGGCTGGCAGCTGCGGTGGGAGGATGGTTTGTGGTGGGAGACGAGGACAGAGCAGAGGAAGGGGATAGAAAGGTATCAGTGAGTGTGCTCAGCATGAGTGAGTGTGGGTGGGAAACGGCGAAAATGAACCGATTCTCTAAAATTCATATATCATCCTATTATATAAAAATAATAATGAAAGAAACAAAATACCCTATCCATCCTAAATTATAAGGTGTTTTGACATTTCTAAAATATATTATTTTAGTGTGCACTTTAGATATGCTCTAGATACTAATCTATTTAGAAGTTTCAAAATATCTTATAATTTGGAACAGTGGGAGATAGATATTAAAACTTAGCATAGAATATATATATATCTAAAGATCTCTTTATTTTAAAAAAGGGTCTACAAACAGAATTGCTATTCATCATGAGTACTACCAAGCTTTTCAATCCCATGAACTCAGATTGCTAATTTCTGATTTTGATGATCACTAGTTCTCCATGTTTTACCACAGCACACACAGCAAAAAAAACTTGTGCACCTAACTGCTGGTGCTTTATCCAATCCCTAATGACGTCATCAGCAAGATTCACCTCAGCATCTTTTACTGTATTTTCACCCCTAATCTACTACGTTCCTTGCCCTAACCTGTCCTCATCGAGCTCGCCTCATGTAACTAGTGTAGTGAGGCCTCACTCACCCTATAGCCATCCGGTGATAACCTAAAAATGCATTAGGGCCTAAACAATATATCATGTGCACGTCATAATCTTGTTTGTTAAGCATTAAGTTATATATGGTTAAACTTTGTTCTCAACCTCGCATGGTCTGACCACAACACAAATAAGTTTGACCAACACTTGTGTTGATTTACATTGCAGTAGACCTGCCTGATTTAGCCTAACTATAACATGTGTGTAAACCTCTTGATATTTAGGCACACCTGACTTGACCAAACTTGGTAGTACATGAGTCCAACTCAAGGGAAGATTTGAAGCATCCTCTTTCTCTTTCTTACTTGACCATGACTAGATCCATAGATCTTTATTATAGAGCTTTTCAAGTCCAAAACACACACGGGTACTTTTAAACATGATGTTTGCATCAAATTTCATTGAAAGATTGAGTTCCAACAACAAAACAGTTGCATGAGGTTCCAATGATCTTGTTGTCACTCAGATCACCAAAATCACTTAGTGACTCAAACTATGTGCCACTTTCCTTACACCTTTGGGTCAGGCGACTTTGGTGAGTCCACTAAGATCTAGTTGAATCATTGTCTCCAATTGGTTGAACCTTTTGATTCCATGGCCCTTCCACCTTCGGTCTAGGCGTTGTTAGGTAGCTTACGGGGCACAAGTGTTGGAGATGGGTGCTCCTTGACCATGGCGCGGCGATGGTAGACCATGGTGGCATGAGTAGCCCATGGAGTGTGTCACGTCGCAGATTTGAGGCACGATGGACCTCGTTAGGGTACCCGCAATGGGTGACTCATAAGCTAGCTCTTAGAAAAATTAGGTTAGAGCTAGCAACTAGCTCATACGGAATGCCCTTAGGGCGGTGAACCTATCCATGACACAGTGGGGGAGAGAGAGGCTACACGCACGGGTTTGGTGGGCCTTTCATAGATCTTGGTGGCCCTCCTAGGTGGACTTAGCAGACTTTTTAAATTTCTAAAATTAATTATAAAGGTGGGAAAAGGACTTGTCTCTATTAATACGGTTAAGACAAGCTCCAGCATAGGCTCAATAACACTTTTTTACCACCTATACAAACTCTTCTTGTAGTAGTGCATCTAGAGGAGGACAAGGTACTACGTCCTCTGGCCCTATATAATTGTGGTTATGGGTGTGTGTTAGTCAAAATATGTTAAGTTTGGCTATATTTATATGAAATGTCAAGAACATTTATATCTCCAAATAAGTTTATTGATGAAATTTGGTTTAATTAAAGATCAATCTAGTGGTACTAATTATGCATCCTAAACATCAATACTCGTTAATATATGTCCGAAAAGGTCCTAATGGCTAGAGAGGGGGTGAATAGCCTATTAAAAATTCTTACAACAACACTAAGCACCGGATTAGTAAATAAGATGGCGAAGCTATTAAGCAATGCTACAAGCTATCTCACATGCAAGCCACAAGTCAAATTCTAATGTCTCTAATCACAACAAAGGCTATGTCGCTAGATTACTCCTAGGTGAACAAGCAAGTCTAACTAAAACAACAACTAGGAGCTAAACAATTCTAGCAAGCTAAACAACAAAACAACCTAGGCAATTCTACACAAGTATATCAATGTAAATGCTCGAGAGGGTGATCGATATACCGACGGTGGAGTGTAGAGGATGATGCCAATCCGGGTGTACAATGAGAAATCTCCAACGAGCTTAAGACAATAGACACGATGATTTTTCAACGAGGTTCACGTGCTTGCCGGCACGCTAAGTCCCCGTTGTGGCGACACACTCACTTGACGTATGCTAAAGCAATGGCCGGTGCCAAATCCCTATGGGAGCTCAAGCAAACAATCACAAGAGAGGGTACAACAAGCCCACGAGCAATCCACTAGTGCTCCTTTTCGCGAATCTCCGCGGGGTAAGGAACGACCCCCTCACAATCACCAGGTGTGGCCTCGAACAAGCTCCACTCGAGCTCAACACCGCCTCTTGCTCCAAGCCGCTAGGGAAGCGGGCAAATTCCCAAGAAAACAAGAATCCCTTGGCTTCTCAAGGATGAAGTGCCTCTAGATGCAACAGATGATGCAATGCACTTCTATCACTCTCAATCTCACCAAGAATCCGAAGTTAGTGATGGGAGATGAGTGGAGAGGAATCTCACAAGCTCAATAGCAAGTTGGAAGAAGGAGAGGCATGTCATATAAGTGCGGTGCATCAACTCAAGTTGGAGAAGTCAATAATGTTCA
>JADLZK010004713.1:0-269441 GCA_015847255.1 Hyparrhenia diplandra
GGATACCCAAAAGTATTGGAGGGATATAGTGATGCAAGCGGATATCGATGCGATGGTTTGAAGGCCACAAGTGGATATACGTTCACACTTGGAGGTGGGCTGTTTCTTGGAAGTCTTACAAGCGAGACTATCATGACGAAGTCTACAATGGAAGCGAACTAAACATTTTGATACCGCCTGCTGTGAAATTTGAGTGGCTTCGTGAGCTCTAATGGATCGTCGGTGGTTGAGAAACCTATACAGCGGTGTCTATGAGCTGTGATAATCAAGCGATGATAACTAAAGTTCATAGTTCGAAGGACAACATGAAGACCACCGGAACACGTGAGACGGCGGTTGAAATCTGTCTGTCGGCGAGAAAACTCCGGAGTAATAGGCGTGGATTATGTCCATACGTCTAAAAAACGGCGGATCAATTTACTAAGGGACTGTCACGAATGTGATAGATAGTGCATCGAAAGTGAGATGGGGCGAGACCCCACGAGATTTATCACGGTGGTAACCTATTCTATGTGATCGAAGATCAGTGAAGTAGAGTAGCGAGAAAAGGCGGTGGTAGATCGGGAGAAGAGACCCTTGCAAAGGTTCATCTCTTTAGTAAATACACTTCTCTTCTATACGTATGGCGGGATGGTATAGACCTTAATGCGCTTTTGGTGGCTATTTAAAGCGGAGATGTCGTCCCTACGGGACATCTTAAAAAGAAGCACACCTATATGGGTTATTTGCTAGTCACAGTCTATGAGATTGAGGGTGATCTCTAGATACTCATGAAAAGGCCTAGAGATTGACTTATATGCTCCAACGAGAGGGGATGCTCTAGACAAAATGACCAAGTATCGGTTAAGGAACTGAGTAAGCTCTCTTGCACAAAGCTGTCAATTCAAGGCATAGTCCATTGGTCGGTTGTGATTAAAAGCAAGCTCCCTTCCTAGATGGATGTTCAACTTAACGAGTTGTAACACCCGTGTTTTTTTGCATCATTTTAAAATTCACTAAAAGTTTGAACTTTTAAATTAAACTAAAACTTAATCTACTTTTCGCAAAAACCAAACCCTTGTTTTTGAAAACCTTGCATCAAATCTCACCATATAGAAATTAGACTCCCTTTGTTGCTTGCTTTGCGAGAGCTTATGGTGGCCAAGGTATGTATACTCGATCTAGACTCTAAATTATGGAGCTATCCCCGCATGAGCATGATTTACATTTTTACGGGAAATAATCCCACGAACCCTAGATACACATGAAGGAGCCATCTATGTATTCCTAGCACTTATCCATGAACCCATGGAACATATACATATATTCTCGACAATGTGTAGACCCTAGGAAATAAAAGGGAAATAATGAGGGCATGAATATCAATATATGCATCTATATGTATGTCCCTCCAAACAAGTATATGTGTTAGAGCTTAATGACAAATCCTAAGGATTCATATACTTGAATAAATATGAGAGGAAGGTATATACATACATATGGGCATAAACATACATGGGAGTGAGAAGAGATAATAATAAAAGGGAATTATAAAACATGTGTGCCAAATATGTATTCTCTCCAAATAAGTATATATGTATTCTTAGTACTCAATAAAGGGTCCTAAGGATATATGATCACTTACATAAATATAATGGAAAGGAATACATTAAGGATACATGGAGAAAAGAGAAAAGAAAGAAAATAGAAAGGAATGCGAAAATGAGAAAGAGCCGGTGGGCTCATTCCCTTCTCGCCCTTTGCCTCTCTCTCCCTCTTCCTTCCTACGAGCGCAAGCGGTGCCGGCCCAGGTTGTCGAAGCGGGGGAAAACAAGCCCGGCTCAGGGGAGGCCCAACGGCCGGGGAAGCCAAGCCCGGCTCCCACTCTTCCTTCTCACCGACGGATGGGACCCGCTATCGCCATGTCTTCTTCCACCTCCCGACACGGACAGCCGGGCGGGGAGACCGCTCCACGGTCGCGCCCCCATCGCCCCGCCGGAAGGGGGGCGACCTTAGCACCTGATCGACCCCGCCCTCGCGGCGCCGATGCCACCTCGTCACCGCCACCCGGCGCGGCGTCCAACGCCAATAGCGGTGCGCTCCGCCGCAACCTTGCCACCATCGTGGCGGCACCGTGAGAGTATGCCGGGCAGCGCGCCGGCGAGCCTGGATAAGACAAAGACGGCCCGTGGTGCAACCGGACGGCGTCCACATCACGGCGTCAAGCACACGGGAGAAAACTCCACGCTCGGGGGGGGCGGTTCAACGCGTGAATAGCACGCCCGAGCTCGAACACCGGCCAGCGCCCGACGATGTGACACCACGATCGGCCGCCACGGCCGAGCACGAGGGACACAGCGCATGCGGCGCATCTCGGCCAGCTAGCTCCCCTTCCCACGATTGCAGCAAGATAGGGGCGGTACCGAAAAGATCGGCGATGGGTGTGAAAATATCGCCGCCGGGAGCGCCGCCATGGCCGGCCTATAAATAGGCCCGGCGAGCTCAATCGACCGCACCAATCCCTCCCCCAAGCACCACACCGGCGTGGAACGTGCGATGCTCTCTCCCATTTCCCCTCCTCCCATTCCTACCTCGCCCAATCCGAGTTTCCCCCAATCCAAGTCCGCGCCCGTCGTCGGAGCGTCCCTCGCGTTCCGTCCGCCATGGCAATCCCGGCCAAAACCGAAGAGCACGTGAGTTTCTCACGAGCTCTAAGCTTTCGATTGCATACCCTTCCTCCTTCCTCTACTCTCTGAGTGCCCTACCACCGGTGAGCCGCCCGCCCGAGACTCACCGCCGTCGTCGAAGCGGCCCTCACCGCCGCCTAGCACCACCCCAACGTGAGCAAGGTGGGGCTGGGGGCTCTAAGCGCCCTCCACGGCGAGGAACGGGCGACTCCCGGCCAACTCCGGCCACACCCCGGAACGCGCCGCCGCACGGCGAGTCTGTTTCCGTCAAGCGGCGCCGCCCGTTATCTCACCTTGGACGGCGCCACGGGAGGGGCCGAACGAGGATGCCGCCTCGTATCCACCTCCGTTCGCCGCCCGTCGTGCACGTCAAAGAACCCCGTGGGACTGGGCCCATGGCCCTTGGCTGGTCACACGGGGAGACACACACTGTTGGGTACACGAGTTAAATCTTTGGGTGCACCCGAGTTTGCATTACAGGGTCTTAGAAATCATACCTCCCATACCGAGAAAAATTCCTAGAAAATTTGTAAATTCATGATTTGATTTATAGAATTTTATCATGTAATTAGTTCCAAATTATTTACATGATAAAACTATATTATAATATTACCCTAATTAATAAATTAGGGATTAATGTTGTAAATTCCATAACTCATGCATTTTAATTCAAGCCTCGTGAAACGACTTCCATAATTTATCTAAAATCTAGATCTATGCAACTAACCTATTACCACCATAATGTTCTATGCTTGTTTTGTGTGCCATAGTTCAAGCTAGGTTTTTAAGCTAGTCGCGAGGTAGTTTCGACGATCGGTCAGAGGTTTTTTCGGGTAAGCTAGGAGCGTTCGACGCTTGAGGGCGGATCAGTAAGAACATCGAGGCAAGTCCTTACCCCCTAATAATCTTGACCTAATTAATCTTATAAGATGATGAACATGGATAGGATATATGAGTAATATGACTAAGTGAAACTAGTATAACCTAATTAATAATGTGAACCCTCCAACAAAAAGGTGAGTGGTGATAGTCTACATGGAGGTGGACTAGTCACAATCGGGGATGAATCCCGCAGAGAGATACTCACCTCCCTAAGGACCGGTTCATAGACCTTCTACCTAGTGAGATATTTCGTATAGCCACACGCCGATATGGGCGGCTTGATTCACACCCCGTTGGGTTGAGGGTATAATCGAGGATCCAAGGTGGGCGGGCGGGCAAGCGACCTATTAGGAGTAGGCGTGGGGAGAGTGGCCCCATGGTCCGGTTGGCGTGGATGCTGAGTGATCTTCCACGTAAGTGTTTGGGCGCAATGGTGCAGTGTTAGAGGCACATATTGATGATTTATGATTGGGTGTTGTGTTGACAGTATAGGTTGGGTAATAAGGTATTACACGTAAGGCGTGGGTGATTTGGTATCACCATATATTGTCTAGGATGATTAGTCATCCTTCCAACCCCTAAAGAAGTCGTGGTGAAGATTATACCAATATACCTAGAGTAGCACTCAAGCGGGTACGGATCTCGTTAGGCCTGTTGGAACCACCCCGGATGGGGAAGACTGTGCCTATCGTGTGGGGAAATTTGTACAACCTCTGCAGAGTTATTTAAATCTATTTGAATAGCCACGTCCTTGGAATGGGCGAATGCTAGGCTAAGAACATCTATGATTAGATATAACTAACCTTTTGTGATATGTGAAGGTGATGATGTGTGATAACCCCGGGAACTAGCGAGAGAAGTTTTTGAGACTCGCTGGGGCCCAAACCCCTTAATATACCAAACCACCCACGGTTTTGGACTTCTTTGAAAGCACGTTTGTACTCACCCCTCATTTTATAGATATCGGCACATCCAAAGGTAAGATCATTGTCAAGGTAGGCGATCGGCGTTAGGTAGAAGTCACGAGGTGTTCGCTTAGGAGGAAGGCGTAGTTGCCAAAGGTTTCGTCCGTGCTCAAGATGCCTGTGGAGTATGAGGGCAAGCGGTCATAGTTAATCCACCTCTTTTCGGTTGGCTAACTCTGATAAAATATTCGCCCTTTGTAAGACTTTCTAATCCTATATTATTAAAGCTCGGATTTCTATTATATCTGCATACCATTATCTAACACTAATGACCGTATTTGTGCGTGATCCCGGCGCAAATACGAGAGGTTAACGACCCATTAAAAGTGGGCGTGGAGTGGTATCGAGCTGAGCTTGACCATAGGATGGAAATCTGAAATGGCAATTGCCTCGATTAGCTTTACTTATGGATAATTACTTTAGACTTGTGGTACCATTCGATTATCCTTTTTGTTGCTTACATATCAGCGACATACGCATGTCTATATGCAAATGGAGATGGATGGATGGTCGCGCACTGACAGATTGACCATTGGGGAATTCCCACGACTTCTCTAGGAAGTTCTCACATACCTCGGGTTTACACAGGAACCTCAGTACTACTATCAGGAGTACTTTGAGGATGGAGCATTCAAATGTGTGATGCGGTTGCACATTCCCTCCCGAAAAGGGTATCGAAGGTTCCGTGAACGCGGGCGGCATATGGGCCACTTGCCAGAAGATCGCATTGGAAGCACTCAAGACCTATTGCAAGGAATATGAAGACCAACTCAACGACAGTCATGCCAAGTACTACCCCCGTGATGGATCGGACTTACGCTATATGGTTCAAGAAGGTCAAGGAAATGAGAAAGGCAACACCCTAGACTCAGTTACACCCTTGTCTCTACGGCAAAGTATCTGGATGCCTTTCAAACCCTGTATGACCATCAGGAGTTGGAGTTGAAGATCAGCAAGATATAGTTGAAGAAGGAAGTGGAGAAGAACAAGAAGCTGAATGAAGATCGCAAGAAGGAGCTGCCCAAATGGAAGCCCACGAAGATGGAGTTAGAAGAGAAGAAGACCTTGCTTGAAGCACAACAACGGGAGAAGGAAGCCACTCAGCAGAAGTTACAAGAAGCCCTGGAGCATTTGAAGAAGCGGAAGAAGAGAAGGAAATACTATTGAAGCCCTGGCAAGCTCAAGTGACCCCTAAATGCCCAACCTATGTGCATGAGAAATCCCTGAAGCAAACCCAAGAGGCACCGTCTAGTGTTAGACGAGTTTAAGTAGCACCATCCAAGTTAAGCTAGTAGCCATAGTAGCATGCTTGTTGTAGTTGTTTGTAGTAGTAGTAGTAGTCTTTAGTTGTTGTTTAGTAGCAGTAGTTACCCTTGCTTCTATGCCTGTAGTATGCTTGAAGTCGCGCAATAATCGTCAAGGTAGTTTTATGGGTGATGTGACTCCATGTCATCAGTAAAAAATGCCCTTGGAATGATATATTATCGTGCTTGTTTGTTTAAAATAATATCTTGATCCTTCTATCCTAAAGGAAATCCTCTAGTTTTACTATCTATAGTATTTAACGAAGAGGAAAATACGATAGGATCCGTGAGCGTATCGAAAGTATCCCTAAGTCCACGAGTATCATAGCGAAGTTCAACCTAAAATAAGCTCACCATGACTACTATTTTCATACGATTCGCGAACAGGTAAGCCCATTGTAATGTTTGTTTGAGCGGTTAGTTGCTAGACTACCCCTATAGATTGTTATCTCAAACCCCTAACCCTTCATCCTAACCCTTTGTTAGCCGGACCCTTACCTCTCCCTTCCATCCTTTTTCAAATTTGTTAGGGAAACGGGTCAACGACCACCAATAATTGGGGTACAAAAAAATGTGAGTACTTATATATATATGAAAAAGAAAAAGAAAAGAGAAGAGAAAAACATGATGACCCCACTCGACCCTACGGCGCAGCGTTGGTGCACGATTCCCCATGCCCGGACGACGCGCTCGCGACAACGTGCACGTAGCCCAAGACACGTTGTCGCGCGATTCGGCCACCCTCCCCCTTCCCATTTCCGTCTCTCTCTCTCTCTCTCTCTCTCTCTCTCTCTCTCTCTCTCTCTCTCTCTCTCGCCCACCCCATTCTTTTTCTTTCTCCCCTTTCTCGCATCCCTCTCCGCGTTGCTTTGTCCTCTCGACGATCACGC
This sequence comes from Hyparrhenia diplandra, assembly GCA_015847255.1. NCBI lineage: Eukaryota > Viridiplantae > Streptophyta > Magnoliopsida > Poales > Poaceae > Hyparrhenia > Hyparrhenia diplandra. The sequence continues at coordinate 6,708 of JADLZK010004713.1, forward strand.
CCGTCCCCCACGGCGAGCGCCGTCCTCCTCACTTGCACCTTCCCGATACGGCCCGCCGCCGCCGAAAGCACGCTGCCCTTGCCGCGATCGTGACGAGGACACCGGTCGCCACGACCACCACCCGAGCTACTGCTGCTGTTGCCCCACGACACCACTGTGCCGCGATGCTCGCCGGTAATGGCACGCACTCAGCCGAGCACCCACCCCGAGCCCGCTAATGATCGCTCTATAAAGGCTGCTCGAGCCTCTCCATCGGCATCGGACACCCGCGCTCAACACCAATCCCCACCCTACACACAAGACCAAACTCAAGAAAATCAAGCGAAGACACGGAGGAACACCGTCCCGTAGAAGATCTGGGGGGAAGATAGCAAGAAGAATGCGCGTGAACGAAGCCCTCAAGATGTGTATGGATGAAGAAGAAGTCGTTCTCGTTGCATTTTTCATACTAGGTTCCATGCTAGTGGCCTCGCTTGTTTTGTATGTCCTTGTAATGCGCCCCTTACCCTATGAGAGGCCCTGGCGAAAAGTCGATGGTCTCGGGCATGGAATAAATCTACATTATGAATATTGTTGGTGCCATGTTTATTTAAAAGAGAGAAAGAAATGATGATGATAAAAAAAAAGAGGAGAAGAAAAGAAAAATAAGAGAAAAATAAGAAAAAGAGGAGAAATATTATTGATATTATACAAGCACCATTTTGGTACATCATAGAAGGACTATGAGTATCTTTGCGACGAAAAATACGGAGGTTTAAATTCTCTAAGTGGGGTAGAGAAAAGAGTTTGAGAAATGGACTTAAACAACCGGCGTCGATAAAGAATATGCCACGAGCACTAGGGTATTAGTCCTAAGCGTGGTGGTATTTTCTTAACTAAGCAAAGGTGGAATTATCATCCAACAAGAAGACATAGGGTATACCCCTTGCTCAACAAGTTGGTAAAGTGGCAAAAAATCTGAGGACTCTCTCTCGAGGACATCCCTGTAAGGCAGTTAACCACCTCCTACCCTCTCTAATCTTTCATTGTCTTTCCTCTTGAAGACCCTGTTAGGTTTCTCTCTATAGTTTACCTGGAATCTCGGGGACGAGATTCATCTAAGTGGGGTAGATTTGTAACACCCGTGTTTTTGCATCATTTTAAAATTCACTAAAAATTTGAACTTTTTAAATTAAACTAAAACTTAATCTACTTTCCGCAAAACCAAACCCCTATTTTTAAAAACCTTGCATCAAATCTCACCATATAGAATTTAGACTCCCTTTGTTGCTTGCTTGCGAGAGCCTATGGTGGCCAAGGTATGTATACTTTCGATCTAGACTCTAAATTATGGAAGTATCCCCACATGAGCATGATTTACATTTTCTGGGAAATAATCCACGAACCCTAGATACACATGAAGGAGCCATCTATGTATTCCTAGCACTATCCATGAACCCATGGAACATATACATATGCTCTCGACAATGTGTAGACCCTAGGAAATAAAAGGGAAATAATGAGGGCATGAATATCAATATATGCATCTATATGTATGTCCCTCTAAACAAGTATATGTGTTAGAGCTTAATGACAAATCCTAAGGATACATATACTTGAATAAATATGAGAGGAAGGTATATACATACATATGGGCATAAACATACATGGGAGTGAGAAGAGATAATAATAAAGGGAATTATAAAACATGTGTGCCAAATATGTATTCTCTCCAAATAAGTATATATGTATTCTTAGTACTCAATAAAGGGTCCTAAGGATATATGATCACTTACATAAATATAATGGAAAGGAATACATTAAGGATACATGGAGAAAAGAGAAAGAAAGAAAATAGAAAGGAATGCGAAAATGAGAAAGAGCTGGGTGGGCTCATTCCCTTCTACATTTTGCCTCCTCTCTCCCTCTTCTTCCCTCCGAGCTTGGCAGTATTGGCCCACCTGTCAAACGGAAAAAACGAGCCCGGCTCGAGAGGCCCAACAGCCAGAAGCCAAGCCCAAAAGACCCACTCTTCCTTCTCACCGAGCGGATGGGACCGCTATCGCCATGTCTTCTTCCACTTCCCGGACGAGGCGTGCGAGAGACCGCTCCCGCGATCCACGCCCCCATCGCCGCCCGAAGAGGGATGACCGAAGACAAGATCGACTCTTCGCCCCCGCGGCGCCGATTGCAGCTTGCGTCGTCACCCGCCACCACGCGCCCGGCGTCAACGCCAATAGCGGCGGTTTTTGCTCCCGAAACCTTGCCACCACCGTGGCCGGCACCGGGAGAGTATGCGGCGCAACACCGCAAGCCTCGATAAGACAAGACGACCACGTGGCGAACGGGACGACATCCACATCCTGGCGCCCGAAGCAACACGGAGAAAACTCCACGCTCACAGGAGACCGGTTCAACGTGAACAGCCTTGTGAGTTTCTCCCAGCTCTAAGCTTTTCGATTGCATACCCTTCCTCCTTCCTCTCTTCTCTCCAGAGGTGCCCTACCACCGGTGAGCCGCGAGACTCACCGCCGTCGAGGAAGCGGCCCTCACCGCCGCCTAGCACCACCCCAACGTGGAGCAAGGTAGGGCTGGGGGCTCAGAAGCCCTCCACGGCGAGGAACGGGCGACTCCCAGCCAACTTCCGGCCACACGCCGGCGGAACGCCCGCGACCGGCAGTCCATAGGACGGAGTCCCGTTCTCCGCCAAGCCGCCGTTTGCGTTATTATCTCACCTTGACGACGCCACGGAGGACGAACAAGATGCCGCCACGCATCCACCTCCGTTCGACCGCCGCCGCACGCCAAGGGCCACGTGGACCGGGCCCATGGCCCACCGGCTAGTCACACGAGGAGACACACTACGATTGGGTACACGAGTTAAATGCTAGGTGCACCGAAGTTACGCATACCACTGGGTCTTAGAAATCATACCTCCCATATCGAGAAAAATTCTTAAAATTTGTAAATTCATGATTTGATTTATAGAATTTTTATCATGTAATTAGTTCCAAATTATTTACATGATAAAACTATACTATAATATTACCCTAATTAATAAATTAGGGATTAATGTTGTAAATTCCATAACTCATGCATTTTAATTCCGTTTCGCGTGAAACGACTTCCATAATTTATCTAAAATCTAGATCTATGCAACTAACCTATTACCACCATAATGTTCTATGCTTGTTTTGTGTGCCATAGTTCAAGCTAGGTTTTGCCGCTAGTCGCGAGGTAGTTTCGACGATCAGTCTAGAGGTTTTCCCGGAGTAAGCTAGGAGCGTTCGACGTCAGTGCGGATCAGTAAGAACATCCCAGGCAAGTCCTTACCCCCTAATAATCTTGACCTAATTAATCTTATAAGATGATGAACATGGATAGGTTATATGAGTAATATGACTAAGTGAAACTAGTATAACCTAATTAATAATGTGAACCCTCCAACAAAAAGGTGAGTGGTGATAGTCTACATGGAGGTGGACTAGTCACAATCGGGGATGAATCGCGGAGAGATACTTCGCCTCCCTAAGGACTGGTTCATAGACTTTCTACCTAGTGAGATATTTCATACGGCCACACGCCGATATGGGCGGCTTGATTCACACCCCGTTGGGTTGAGGTATAATCGGGATCCAAGGTGGCCGAGGCGGGCAAGCGACCTATTAGGAGCGAGACGTGGGGAGAGTGGCCCCATGGTCCGGTTGGCGTGGATCTTTGAGTGATCTTCCACGTAAGTGTTTGGGCGCTTGATGGCGCAAGTGCTAGAGGCACATATTGATGATTTATGATTGGGTGTTGTGTTGACAGTATAGGTTGGGTAATAAGGTATTACCTGTAAAGCCGCGGGTGATTTGGTATCACCATATTGTCTAGGATGATTCGTCATCCTTCCAACCCTTGAGAAGTCGTGGTGAAGATTATACCAATATACCTAGAGTAGCACTCAAGTGGGTACGGATCTCGTTAGGCCTATTGGAACCACCCCGGATGGGGAAGACTGTGCCTATCGTGTGGGGAAATTTGTACAACCTCTGCAGAGTTATTTAAATCTATTCAAATAGCCACGTCCTTGGAATGGGCGAATGCTAGGCTAAGAACATCTATGATTAGATATAACTAACCTTTTGTGATATGTGAAGGTGATGATGTGAGATAACCCCGGGAACTAGCGATAGAAGTTTTTGAGACTCTGCTAGGGCCCAAACCCTTAATATACCAAACCACCCCTGGTTTGGACTTACTGAGTACGTTTGTACTCACCCCTCTGTTTTTACAGATATCGGCACATCCGAAGGTAAGATCGTTGTCAAGGTAGACGATCGGCGTTCGTAGAAGTCAGCGAGGTGTTCGCTTAGGAGGAAGACGTAGTTGCCAAAGGTTTCCGTCCGTGCTCAAGATGCCTTTGGAGTATGAGGCAACAGTCATAGTTAATCCACCGCTTTCGGTTGGCTAACTCTGATAAAATATTCGCCACTGTAAGACTTTCTAATCCTATATTATTAAAGCTCGGATTTCTATTATATCTGCATACCATTATCTAACACTAATGACCGTATTTGTGCGTGATCCGGCGTAAATACGAGAGGTTAACGACCCATTAAAAGTGGGGCGTCACAACAGTCTCCATCGAAACACTGGTATATCAAACAAGCTTACAAACTGAGACCATACTCTATGCGGACTTTGGACTTTGGTGGGGATTGTTAGATTAATTGGGCTTAGCCCATTAGTTAACTAGCAATTAATCAAGGAAACTCCAAAGGCCCACACATTTATGGTAAGAGGAGTGGGATTAGTACCACATGGTACACTCACCGAGAGAGTGCTTAGCTTAAATAGTGAATTAGTTGGTGCTCTCTGTGAGGAGTGAGAGGGAACATGGGAAGCCATGCGCGCGCCGCCGCCCGCGGGCGTGCCGTGCCGAAGCGGCGTAGGCGGCTGGCGCTTGGCGCGCGTGCCGTCGTCGTCGCCAGCAAGCCGGCCGTGGCCTTGGCCTTGGCCGGACGTGATGTGATTGTGCCTTTTTGTGGCACACCGGATCGTCCCAACGGCTACATGGCGCGACAACGGTCACAAAGGGCATAAGGGTAAACATACTGGCGCGGTGTGCGCCCAGCCAGGGCTAAAGGGTAAGCGCACATGTGCGGCGTTCGCCCTAGCCGGGTAGTGTTTGCCCTAGCCGGCACTATAAATAAATAAGACCTTCCCTTTGTCATCCCCATCTAGCGACCGCCACCCTCTCACCGTCCCTTTGTTCTTGAGCTTGAGCAAGTCTCGCATCTCCGGCCAGAGCTCCCTGCACGCAGGGGGACTCCGGCGGCAGGCCTCGGAACTCCGTTCATCAGCGTACACGCGCGGGTAGGTGGGCGATCAAGTTTTTGGGAGCGCTCTCGCAGCCGCGCCCTTCCCCGTGGATCGATGGCTCCTACGACGCGAAGCGCCACCGACGCCAACACTGCTGCAACCGGATCCGGTGATGCAGGCCGCGGGTACCGGCAGCCTCACCCATGGGTATAATCCGAACACTTTGCTTATGGTTTTGCTTACTGTTAGAGTACTAGGCTTAGCATATGATGCTAGTTGCAGTAGCATGTGGAGTTTCTCTATACCTATGATATTTCTGTTAGCATACATGATGTCGTTTTTATGGGTTAATATATCTCATAATATGCCTAAATGTTCAACAAATTGTAGGGCAAGCCGTGTCGACGTCGCTCCATGGATCCACTGGGACCGTGACAGAGTAGAACAGCCACCGCGACGCTCGTCGAGGTGGGGATAAAAACCAACCGTGTGGGCTACGATCCGGCGTCGACGGGCAGAGCAGCTGCATGCGCGGGGTTGAAGCCGGTGAATTACGCCGCATGTAGAATATAAGGGCGTCGGAGATTGATTGCCGGCGAAGTTTAGGGCAGAGCTGTCCACACGATTGATAGTAATATTTCCTCTTGCGGGCCCATAGTTTACTCTCTGTTGCATGTGGACTACCCACAGCTCACACTACGATTGGTAGTAAACATTACTGTTGTGGAGGTGGGAGGATTAAAAGCTTGTCGGAGGTGGGCGGCGCCGCCGTACCTCTTAATACTATTTAGAGCCTAAGGTATTATATAGCAGTTATATATATATATATACGCAGCGCTATTCTACACCCAGGTGTAGCATAGTTATTCTACACCGCAGGCCAAATTGGCTAGAAAAAAATACTGAGTAATACTGAACGCGTTCAGTATTAGTCAGTACTACACCCAGATACTGACTAATACTGAAACGCAACTACTGAACGATACTGAAATCTGTTAGTATAATAGTTTTGGTGTAGAATAATACTGCTACACCCAGGTGTAGAATAGCACTTATATATAAAAAATTACCAGATCGATATTATGGGTTTATTGGCAACACAGACTGAGCGAATCGATTTCAGGAGACAGAATACAAGTACATTGATTCAATGAAGAACGGAGCAACATAATAATGCTAAAAAGAAAAATAGTTGTGCAATAATCAAATTATATGGAATCTGTTCCCAAACTCCTAATGCACTAGTGCAGTACGCAGTGTTCAACGCCACGACGGTGAGCTCCAGACTCGCCGCCTCCTTTGGGTTCGTCGTGGACGATCTGACATGGGAAGAGGGCTGCGCTTTGTACCGTATGGACTATGGAGGCCGCCGTCGCAGCGCCCCGCACGGACGCCGGACCACGACGGTAAGACACGCGCGCCCCGTTCGGAGATGGTTCCGCGCCGCTGTCGGGGCCGTCGTAGGGAGGAAGGCCGACGCCGCAGCTGGCTGTCATCACCGCCACATGAGCCAGGAGAGCCGAGGGCAAAGCATGCCACTGTCACGACAGCGCTGAGGGGTTCTGACGACGAGACCGCCGCTGCCGGGGGTGCTGTCGGCGAGGAGGTCGGCACCTCTCACCGGCCCAGCCTCCAGTTGCACGGCGCCCGGCCGCAGCGCCCCGAACTCCGTCAGCTTGGCGTAGGCGGAGGGCCAGCGTCGCTGACTAGGCCGTGCAGAAGAGGCAAGCCGCGAGGCAAGCCGCGAGGGCCACGATCTGCGATGCCATGGTGCTGAAATTACGACGGTGCATGCGCATGGGAGAGGATTCATGCGCTCGGATGATCTGGAGCCACGTATATATAAGCCTGGGTCATGGGTCATTAATTGCTAATAATGGGTGCATGCCGCATGGGAGAGGATTCATGCGCTCGCCGCACAACTGAAAACCACCAAGGAAAGGAGGAAAACCGCCAAGGAAATAATCCTTTGACCATAAAACGTCAAGCAAACACATTTCAAGAATAGAGGGCAAGGAAAATTAGTTTTCTTGGCGGTTTTAACAGTCAAGGAAATCATCCTTGGAGGCCGGCAGCCAAGAAAAGTATGACCTAACTTAATTTGAAAAATGGTCAAGGAAATGTTGCAACCGCCAAGGAAAGTAGTTTCCTTGAGGGTCGGCACCCAAGGAAATCTATACTTTCAATAAAAAAATAATTGCAATAATAATCAATATATTCTAAGATGCAGTCACTACTCACTATACTCAATTGACACATTATGACACTTGTTGACATTTTGTTATTGAAACCAGCCATTATATTGGCATTAACATATTCATGAGAATATTACAAGTGCATTTATCATTCATGCTTACATTGAGTTCACACATTATAACACACAAGTCACTATCACTAATAGTTTCCAAAGAGGTAGGGGTATTACTAACTCCTATGTCATGAAACAAATCATGTTCAGCAAATGGTCGAGCTCCCTTCTCCAGACTCCCATGTTTGCAAATATGGATCAGTTGGCAGAGATTCACAATGGTGTATGTTGCACACAACAGCCTCCAAGCCCCCCACCTTCACCTTGTATAGGCAGTCCCCTGGAACGACCACATTATAAGATGACATGAGAACTGGATCAAAAGTTCAGAACCAACTAAATATGCTCGGTGAACAATACCATTTATTGTAGGAAAATATCAACTATTTTATTCAACCAATAAATGGAGACAAGAGGAAGTAATTCCACCAACCAACAATAAAGTACTTCATAGCTTACAGTCCAATCTATCTAAAAAATGTTACAGTCCAGACTCTATTAGCAGAAGTATATAGACAATTAAGAATGAAGAATTTCCTGAGAGAATGAAAGAAGAAACACATACCACGAGCCTTGCCAGCACTAGTGGCACAATTATCATGGTCACTGCATCCCCACGAGTTCAGCACCTAGTTTTTTTCTGAACATAATCAGTAATCTAAAAGTTCAGAACCAACTAAATATGCTCGGTGAACAATACCATTTATTGTAGGAAAATATCAACTATTTTATTCAACCAATAAATGGAGACAAGAGGAAGTAATTCCACCAACCAACAATAAAGTACTTCATAGCTTACAGTCCAATCTATCTAAAAAATGTTACAGTCCAGACTCTATTAGCAGAAGTATATAGACAATTAAGAATGAAGAATTTCCTGAGAGAATGAAAGAAGAAACACATACCACGAGCCTTGCCAGCACTAGTGGCACAATTATCATGGTCACTGCATCCCCACGAGTTCAGCACCTAGTTTTTTTCTGAACATAATCAGTTATCTAAACATTGTACAAATTAAGAGAACACATGTATGCTGCTGCATCTGCCACTTCTAATGAAGAAACTACTAGAATACAGGACACCACTCGGGCCTCTAGATCTGCAAGGATAAATTCGGCACCTAGTTTACTTAACTCATCACAGGTTGCAAGTGACTAATGCATATACAGAAATAGAGGAAAAAAAGACAGAGAGAGGATTTTCACCGTGGTAAGGCGTGAGGGCTTAGCACAGACAGATCTTCAACGACAATGACGCCTCCTCACTGGGCCGCAATCTCCACGCTCCACCATCAGCAGCCGGGACCATGACCTCCGCGCGCCACCCTCAGCCGTCGGCGCCACGACATCTGTGCGATGACCATGCCCGCCGGGGTTGCGACCTCCATGCGCCGCCTTCGGCCGCTAGGGCCGCGACCTCCGCGCGTCGATCTGGACGCTGGTGCTGTGACTTCAGATCTGCACGCCGCCTTTGTCCTAGACCGGCTGCGCCCTAACCATCTCCGCCTCGCGAAAGCACGAGGAGTGTCGGGACGGCCAGGGAGACGGGAGACGGGAGACGTGGGGAGTGGCGGCGGTGGTGAAGGAGAGAAGCTGGCCGCGCGAGGAATGAAAATTTAGGGTTTCCTGAGCTCACGGTGTGCTATAACCAAAGCCGTCGATTAGTATTGGACGACTGAGATCTAGCGAAGGCTCGCCAGTTCGTGGGACCTGCTGCAGATATGCGGCCCAGGCCCAGGTCGCTGGGCCTCAAACATTTAACAGTTTTTTCTATTTATTATCGAGGTTTTACTTAAGCACTATTTGATCATCATTAGACAAAGTGAACAATCTAATCCAATTGTATTCCTGTACCCAAAATAATATTTGTATAAAATGGACTACATATCTGTATATTTGTAGTAGTTTCACAAATTTTTGAACGGATTTACTATTTTCTATAGCTTATATGAATTTCCATGCGCTTTTGGAAAATCACTACAACTTGAACTACACTTGCTATCAACAATGTCCAAAAATTAGAAGAAAAAAAATATGTAATAAGAATGCTTTATTTGAGCTCACATCTTTGAACTCAATGGAAAATTAATTGTTCTACTAAACATCATTCATTCTACTATTTTGATGACTACAACGAAAAAAAAAATCAATAATATCATAAAAGTCGTCTAAAAATTGTAAGAATTGGTAGTGTCATGATATGGGTGTATAAGTGTCATGAACTTAGGCTGGGCCAACGAAAAGTGGCTAATTGGGCCAAAACGGCCGCCGGCCGGGGGCCGACCCCGACCCCGCGCCGCCGCTTTCCCTTTTCCGACGATTCGAGTTTGCTTCGTCTTCAAGTTAGGATTATCTTAGGTAATTTTTGGCGTGCAAGGGGCTATCTCATATATAAGGGAGACCCTTATAAGGAAATAATAAAATAGGAAATTGCTTGTAAAAGGTATTCCAATCATATAAGGAAACCTTATAGAGATTGCTTAGATTACAAGTCCCACTAGTCGGGCTATATAAGCAAGAGGCATGTAATCTCTAGGGACAAGCAAAGAAATAAAAATATATCTCCGCTTTTCAGCTCTAAGCGCCGCCACCCCCCCCCGCGCCCCGCCGCACGCGCCGCCACCACCGTCGCCGCCCACACCGCCTCCACCATTGCCGCCCCCATCTTCCTCCCCTCTCCCCAACTCTCCCAATCTACGTGTCAATTCGGCCCAATCTGGCGGGAATCGGACAACCGGTATCCGGAGACCAGGGGCGATTCCCACCACCAATGGCTTCTCGAGATCGCGGGAGTTCAAGCGGGCGCTGAAGGAGCTCCTCGACGTCCTTTCGGCCGGATCGACGGGCGCTCGACGACATCGAGACTTCGCCTATCTTGCCGGATGGAGTACGTCTTCATCACGCCGAGGATTCCCGCGACGCGTTTGACGACGACGCCGGAGGATCACGGCGGCCATCGGGCCCCGGCAATGGGCCGACCGCCTTCTACCTTGGCCGGGCGCCTCCTCCCGTCGCTGGATTCCGGGTCGACGGCTCCGACCTCCCGCTATCCTCCAAGCGGAGGAAGAAGGCGTTGCGGTGATGCTCCGGCCGCCCTCAACATCACCCTTGGCGACCCAGCGAAGACCGATCGCTCCTCCTTCCGCCGACACCGCGGCCGTGCAGACGCCCGCAGATGAATGGTGCCAACCGCGCACCCACCGCCCCCCTCCAGCGCCACCCGCGGCGCCACGATCGCGCCACACCAGGTGGCGCTGCCCGTGACACCGTCCCCGGCATCACATCCCCCTCGCTACGTCATGCGTCTCGCAAATCAGGAGTACGACGGCACCAGACGATCCACCTCCGGGCTTCGCGGTCGAACTTTTCTTCCAACCTAATGAGGAGATCGCCCTGCCGGGCACGTGAGTTACGCCGCTTTCCACCTCGTTGGTATTCTTTGCAATGCGGTTCATGGATACGTCCAAGATGAACTCCCAATCAAGTGGGATGAATTCACACGCACCGCCCACGCCACCACCCGCCCGCCCGACTACCTCGACACTTCGTGGGCGCACGCACTCGCCTTCCCGTGGAGGCAAGGTCGATCGACTACATCAACGACTTCGAGAACTATGCACCACGCATGGAACTCGAGGGGACAGCGCCCACCGCGTCGGACTCTTCGGTGGAAGGCCTCCGCGAGACGCTCGCGATAACGCCGCTCGAATGGTTCGAGCCTCGTTCGTTGGAGGAGGCCATCGACCTTGCTCGCCCCTACAACGACGACGAGCCCGACGACGCCACCGAGGATGCTATCACCGGTACAGCGGCGGCCCGCCATGAGCATCCGGGTGGCCTCGATGGCGATATAGCGGCCCCCTGCGGTGAACGCATGCCGGGACAAGAACGCCTTCTTTGTTGCCATGGAAGACATCGAGGGCCGACAACAAACAATATGATCACCGAAGCCGCATCGTGGGCAAACTTCGAACAAAAGAGCTCGAATCATCTCCAACGCCATCGAGCCGGGCTCAACTCGCCCGAGTGGGAGTCTACGCCACGGCATCGTGAGGTACTTTCACCGCTACTACATTCCCGCCCGCAGCTTCTCGAGGACTTCCCGGCTGGGGGGAGAACGTTCCATCGCGGCGTAGCGAAAGGCTTCCACCTCCCCAATCGCCCTCGTGGAGGATCGGGCGTTCCTGCCGCCGCCCTTCTTCTCCAGCGCCGCCCGACGAGCGGATCGAGGTGCCGCCTCCTCTTTCGCCGGCGACACGGGCCGAAGTCTTCTTCTGTCGACAACATCACGGTTGGCACCGCGGACAAAGGAGAAAGCGGTCGGCCTTCCGTCGCCACGCCCGCTGATCCTCTATGGCTGCCTCCTCGACTTCACCTCGCCGCCGCTCACGTCACCGACACGTCTCATCGCAGTAACCCATGCAAAGGTGACAGTGCCCGCAACTTACACCTACATGATTCCACCTCGATTCGCCAGATGCTCGAGTACCGGCCGGGCACCTCGGCGCCTCCGTCATGCGTCGTGCATGGCGGAACGTCCCGCCGTGCGGCAGCCGACGATGAGCTTCAAGTTCGGCGCCTTCTTCGGCGATTTCCACCGATTTCTCCTTTTCTCGAACAAGGACTCAGGCATGCGCAACGGCGACAACGACAAGAGCGACCCTCATCTCTACGCCGGGCTCGGCATTATCACTTCCCCAATCGGCGTGCCTTTCGCCACCACGGTGGGTTGGGCGGCGATGCGGACGCCGCGCCTCGTCGAGCGGTGGGGAAATGTCATTAACGAACTTGGCCAACCCGAAGTGGCTAATTGGGCCAAACACGACGGCCGTAGGGCTAGGAGGGGGGCAGGAAGGCTGGTAGGCCTTTGGGGGGAGGGAGGCCGCCGCCGCTTTCCCTTTTCCTCATGATTCCGAGTTTGCTTCGTCTTCAAGTTAGGATTATCTTAGGTAATTTTTGGTGTGTAAGGGGCTATCTCATCTATAAGGGAGACCCTTATAAGGAAATAATAAAATAGAAAATTGCTTGTAAAAGGTATTCCAATCATATAAGGAAACCTTATAGAGATTGCTTAGATTACAAGTCCCACTAGTCGGGCTATATAAGCAAGAGGCATGTAATCTCTAGGGGACAAGTAAAGAAATAAAAATATATCTCCGCTTTTTCAGCTCTAAGCCGCCGCCACACGCCCTCGCGCCCACGCCGCACGCATACCCCGCCACCCCCTCCGCTTCCAGCCCGGCGCGGCGGCCGCCCCACACCGCCTCCACCATCGCCGCCCCCATCTTCCTCCCTCTCCCCTACTCTCCCAATCTACGTGTCAATTCCGGCCCAATCTAGCGGGAATCGACAATAAGCTTCCCATAAAAATTGAAGTCATTTTGAGAATGTGAGACTATACGTTGTTCACAAATATATACATCTCTCACATAGTTATATATAACTATGTGAGAGATGTCTCCACTTGTGAAAACTTAAAACAAAGTGGGAATATTCCTTGTTAATATGAGTTGAAAAATTATGGCAACATAATACAACCATATTATGATCTCATGTCAAATTTTAGGATTTTTCGGACACCACTAAGATATTATTGTTTTTTTGTTGGAGTCACCAAAATACTTATAACTATTTCCTTGATTGTCAACCTCCAAGAAAATTCAATACCCCCCAAGGAAATAATAATTTACTTGGCGGTTTAGAATAACACCAAGAAAATAGGTTTTTCCTTGGCCGGTTTAATATAACACTCAAGAAAATAAGTCGTTTTAGATTTGGCGGTTTACTTCAACCGCCAAGGAAACACCTATATAACTTGGCGGTTTACTTGAACCGGAAAGGAATATATGTTTCCTTGAGTGCAGTGTTGAACCGTCAAGGAAACTACCCTTTCCTTGGCGGTTCGATTTTGACACTCAAGGAAATTTCTGGCCGCCAAGGCTATTCGGATTACGGTAGTGCGGGACCGGGCAAGCGACCCGGCTACACAACGTATTAGTTATATATATATATATAGGCATTTTATTTTTTAAAAAAATCAAGCGTGGCGGGCAACATAAGGCGCCCGTCGCGCGAAATAGAGACGCCCGCCACGGTTAACACTATTTCGGCGCGCCCGCCACGGCGGCTCTTTTATGCGTGGCGAGCACGCCGCCACACGCCGAAAGGCCACGATTAACCGTGACCTTTTCGTTGGTGACGGGCGGCCGTGCCCGCCACGCAAAATGAAAAACGCGAGATCACGCAATAGTTTTTCAAGTACTAGTGGCAAAGCGTAGATGCTACACAACCATGAGGTCTCACATACCCTAGGAGATATGAGTTTTAGTCGAGGTGGATGGTAAAATATCTCATTTACAAGGCGTAACTCACCCTCCTCTTTCGTTTTGAGTGATAAATAAATTCAATATAGTTGGCTAATTGAGTCAGAAAATCTAAGATTCGTGCGAGACTGCGAGGCTAGGATTTTGGGCTTCATGCTTATGGAAAAAGTTTCACATCATTCGTACAAATGACATATTGTAAATGCTTCATGAAGGCCATGCATCATTTTGAAGAGTAAAAGCATGGGCGAGTATAATGGGCCTAAATGCATCACATATATTGTACATGCTTCACATATATATTAATTAAAATGATAACCACACATTATACTATAAATTATAAAAACAAAAGCATGGGCGAGTGTAATGGGCCTAAATGCCAAAAGCGATCCGTTACTATGCTTAGCCCATAAATTTCTGACCATGGATTCAATATCAAACGGCCCTCGTTGCACCCACCAAGTATAAAACAGGACTTCCCTGCTGAAACCCTAGAAAAAATCACTCTCTCCCTCCGCCGCTCCAGCTGCCTTCGGCCGCCACTCCCTCCCAACTCCCAAGCGCGACCTGTGTTGTCACCGCCTGAGGCCACGGCACTATGGCCCCCCGCCCCAGCTGTGCGGTATCCTCCACCGAGTTCACGCCGTGCGGTCTCCTTCACCGAGTTCGCTCCGTGCGCTCGCCGCCGTGTCGCTGGCCATGCTCGCTGTGGCGTTCCTAGGTGGCGCTGGCTTCGCCGGCCTCGATGGGGGCGCAACAGCAACGCTATTGGTGGAGGTCTCCGGGTGCGCAGCCAGTATCAAAACTTCAATATCTGCCATGTCGCTTGCTGCTGTCTCACGTTCTTTTTCCCTTGTCTCCTTCCTACTGGCGCGGTGATGACGAGTGTGCTTCCGTTGCCGTGAGGAGAGTCATGTCCGTCTTCTTGGTAAGCGTCACCTCTCCAGCACGCCATGTGGTGCCCCCTGTCTATTCTTCCTTCCATCCCATTTCACGTCGATCCGGATTCAGGCGCCTCAAATGTGCTGTGGAGTTGATGGCGTTGCATTCATCTCTGGTCAGCTATCCCAGCCGCATTAGCAGTAGAGGAGTAATGCATGTGTCAGTGAGATTCTTAAGGACAATAGTACTAAATAATTTGCTGTATGTTTAGTAGCATGGATAGGCTGACTTATATGTCTACTACTAACTATTGTTATTATGCTTCTAAATTCGTTTTGGTCTTGTTCCCAAATATGTCATTAGTCTTCCAGCATCTGTGTAAAAAAGATTTGTTATCTCATCTGGTTATGTAAATTTTGTCATCTCATCTGGTAATGTAAATTTATAGCTTATAGTCGTGTCTCATCGTCCGAGTTTTGTAGAAATTAAATCCCTTGCTTCTAGATCAGGGATCTGTGCCAGATAGATATTGCATTGCTTCTCACCTGTAGATGCTAATATTCTTGTTACTAATTTCACTTGCAGGATGGGAAGATATTTTTGTTGCGTACTGCTGGGTGAAGCTTCACGTTCTGGATGACTTGTTTGTGGCATTGTGCAACTGTAGGTTCGGTCCCTTGTCTGCTACAAGTGCTACTTTTCCTTTTGTCTATAGCTTAATGCCTCTACCTGTGTGCCTTGTATTAATCTTAATGCCTCTACTTTTCCTTGCTGTTATTTGTGTGGATTTTGCTTGTGTTGTTCTGCGTCCTAGTATCTAAATGTCCTCTCCTAAGATTTAAATCACATCTGACTATAGATGAAAATGTTCTTTTCATAAATGAAAAAAAATCCTAGGCTAAAGTAGACAGTTTACTATCTGCAATCATCCTAAATTAATCCTTGCAGCTCAACCTGCCGTTGGGGAGGGTATGGGCACACTCGTGCATGTGCATATCCATACCCATATATTGCTTACCCAAACTTTATCCTCCCCACTTTTATTCATACCCGTTTCCCCATATCCATTGGATAATTGGATATTCAGTTTATTTAATTAAGGTATTGCATCAAATTTAATTAAGGTATTGCATCAAGCAGCCTGGATGGCCTTTGCAAAACAAAAATGCTTCCAGCTTGTTACTGAATGTGAGCGTTACTGAATATGAGCAGCCTTTACAAGCATTACTGGCTTATTCTAGTATGCAAGCATTACAGGACTCCAGAAATTTAGCATTTCAGCTTGTTGTAGAAGCCTAACATTACAGGCATCCAGAAATTCAGAGTTTCAGCTTGTTCAAGTAGCATTACAGGCACTCTAAACTCTACATCTAGTTCACAGCCATTACATAAGAAACGAAGTTCACAAAATAGCTTCACATTACAGGCACCGTCAGTAGCAATCATGGTGCTGCTTTTGCACACTGAACTGAATTGAGAGGTCCAGAGCCCAGCGGGATGTAGTAGACCAGGGTGATGGGCAGAGCGATGAGCATCCCAAAGATCACACTACAGCAAAGAGGAGTGTCATATGATCATTGTGTTGTAAATGGCGCCATCATCTTAGACTCGATGGATGTTGATGCTGTCAGTACGACACCTCTATAATTGAGTAATCATTGCATATTTTTTGTAGCTTGAAGAGAAAATAGTAATAAAGATAACTGAAAATGTTGCTAAGCTACACCTGCTAAGCTACATGCCGATTCAGATGCAACGGTAGATGCTGGAACACTTAGGATGTCTCGGGCCATTAGAGAAATGATTGGATATTGTGGGCCATGTAACTTCCACCATGCAATGAGGTCAAATGCATCATTATCCATTTCAGGATGGGCAGGATCATCAAGGTACACTTACAGTTCCGACTTCTTATGCTGAGTTGAGTAACTACGTTGAATATACCTTGATAAACCTAGCCCGGTAGTAGATAAGCCCATTGGCGACACCGATAAATTAGGTTCGGCCTCAGAATGTTCGGCCTCAGAATTTCTACATGTATTAGCAACAGGTGGAGATTGTGTCACTTCACTGGCATACTCATCAAACAACTCACTAAAAGTTTTCTTTATGGCATCAACCTTTATTTCAGCCTCAAACTCACCATAAAGTAGCCCAAACAAATATTCAATGGACTTCAGCTTGTAACGATGATCCAAAATTGTAGCAATTGTTAATAACTTATTTGTAATTCCCCAATATTTCTCAAACTTTTCTATCATTGGCTTTGCCATAGCAGCAATAAAGACATTGTTACTATGCTCCCATTCTCTCAAGAGAAGATAGATACCACAAAAATCATTGAAGTAAAGGCTTGCGGTTGGATATTTTGTACCAGATACCCTCTTTGTGACATCATAGAAGACCTTCAGGCAGTCTATCACAATGTCCACATTCTTCCAATCATCGTCAGAAGGTGCAAACTTGTATTCACTGTCACAATCTGGCAACTGGGCAAAAGCCTGACGGAACTTCTTGGCATTTTCAAGCATAATGTAAGTCGAATTCCATCTCGTTGGAACATCAGCTACAAGTGAACCTTTAGGTGCATGGACTTGGTTTGCAATGAATCTGAACTTTTCCTTCCTTTGTGTGGAGCCCTTCACATACTTCACACTGTTACGCACATTCTTGATGATAGGTTGAATTGTCTTCAAACCATCTTGAACAATTAAGTTCAAAATGTGGGCAGCACACCGAACATGGAAGAGATACCCATTCAAGCGCAGAACTTTCTTTGGCAAAAGAATGTCTAGGATATCTTGAATAACAATATTATTAACGCTGCTGTTATCAAAAAAACAAAGGAAAAAAGCTTCCTATCCAAATTCCAATCATATAACCTCTTGACAAGCTCCCTACCAACATTCTCACCATTGTGCTGTCCCTTGATATGTACAAATGCAAGTATCCTCTTTTGAAGTTTCCAGCATCAATATAATGAACAGTCATGCTCATGTAGCATGACATTTCAGTTGCTGTCCAGAGATCTGAAGTTATACTGACCCTACTTGCATTTTGGTTCAATATATCATAAAGTTTATCCTTTTCGACCTCATATATCTTACGACAATCCTCTGTGACACTATTTCTATGACCAAGCTTGAAGAATGGTTGTAGGCAATTAATGAAATGCCTTGTGTAGAAATGTTCTGTCATGGCAAATGGATAGTTATGACAGATAATCATACGAGCTAAATCCTCACGACTTTGTTCCTGGTCAAACTTTGGAATATCTGCCTTAGGTGTACAGCCAAGCCTCCTTCTCTTTGAAGAGCTAAGCACTAGGCATATTTTGATGTGATAGTTCAAGTGACTAGTCCCCATTTTGTTCCCGGCCGATAAGTGTGTTTTGCAGTGATTGCATATTGCTTTGACAGAATTCTGTACAACCTTAAGTGTGAATTCTTTCCATACCTTTGACCGAAACTTCTTATTGCGAAGCAAATCTTCTGAGCTAGCTTCTTCTTCCAGACCAATTATGTCACTATTAAAATGAAACAAGAAATGGAATATTAGCATTTTCATTAAAAGACATATTATAAGAAACAGTACATTTGGAAAAAGACATATTAAAAGAAGTCTCACTTAGTATCATGGCTTCCTTCAGATTGCTCAACAGGGAGACTCTCATCATCTTCAATCGCTATCACTGGCCGTACCAAGTGTCTCACTGGAACTCCTCGAACTATTTGGACCCATACTCTCTTGATGTCCATGTTAGGGTTTACGTTTCTTTATATCAATCTGTCATTGAGTAGTCACTGGTATCATTTGTGGGACCCCAACTTCAAGTGCTTAATTATTCATCTACAATTGTCGGTTCAATTGAGTTACACTTTATCTTCTTGCACTACCGCACAGAGGACCTGCACCGAGAGCCGAATCATTTACCGAGAGACCGATCCGTAGCACTTGGTAGCGTCGTACGTCTACCGACGGCCCTCTCTCGGAGAAACCCGACGCTCGAAGTAGATTTTGAGTCTAACGCTCGGTAAAACAGGCCTCTCGGTAGACTCTCTCTCTACCGAGAGCAAAGCCCTCGATAAATAAGGGCCCTCGGTAGATCACGTATTTCACCGAACGTCCATCCTCGGCAAATCAATAGCCATCGGTACAATTGACGCCCACCGTTTGCCAGAAACTTACACGGCTCGCCGTCAACTCCACCAGAGAGTCGATGTTAGGCCCTCGGTATACTATGGCCAATCTACCGAGCGTTGTGTAGGTGCTCGGTACACTATGGTCAATCTGAGCGCGCGGTGCCGGGCGCTCGGTAGATCTTTTACCGGCGCTACCTCGGTAGCTCTCGGCAATTGACCATAGTTTTTATTTTTGTTTACGTCTTTTCCTTCCAACTTGACAAACAGAAATTTAAACAAGTCACATATATAAGTCACAAACTTGCATAATTTAAAATGTGCATAATCCATACCAACTTGCATAATTTAAAACGTGCATAATCCATACAAACTTGCATAATTTAAAACAAGTCACTACAATTAAAAAGATCACTACTAAATTTTGACCATGTTTCAACGCACGAAAAGTCTTTGCAAAAGGATGAAAATAGTTGCGATAGTAGAAATAGCAACACTTTTTGGATTTGGGAGGTGTTGCAGGTGCTTGTGTTGGCAAAGCTTTGGACAACACTTTTATCAAAGTGTTGCAAAATGCGTTTTGGATTTGCAACGCTTAGGCGTTGCAACATAAGGTTTTGCTATGGTTGTATGTGTGGCAACAACAACTAATGCAACCCCTTAGGTGTTGCTATACTTTGCAATGGCAGCGTACAAATGTTGTAGCAAATGGTGCACTAGCAGCGATAAGCGTGTGTTGCAACATAATATATTGCCACGCATAACAACAGTGGCAATAAGGATTATGTTGCAACACCAAGAGGTGGTGGCAACTAGTGCAATTGCCACACCCAAGGTTTGGTTGCTGTAAGATGCAAGTGCTATTGCTACACATAATGAGCATGGCAATAAGGGTTATTTCACAACGCTAAGAAGTAGTGGCAACACGTGCAATCACCACGACCAATATTTGGTTGCTATAAGGTGCCACCTCTATCGCATCACATAGTGAGTGTGGCAACAAGACCTATGTAGCAACGCTAAGAAGTGGTGGCAACATGTATAATTGCCACATTCACCATGTCGTTGCTATAAGGTACAACCTCTATTGCTACGCAAATTGTTTGTTCCTATAGGATATATTGCCACATAAAATACGGTTGTAGAGAGTCAATTTGCAACGGTTTTAGTTTAGCGCGACCAAGCAATAATGCAGCGCCATTAATTAATAAGAAATTCAATATACTTCAACAGGACATTTGAATAAAGCTGATAAATTAAAATAGACAACTTTTCATTAAGTATTAAATAGACAATCCATTAGAATTGTATATGTAATCACAAAGTTAAATATGCTACGATGGAAACTACATTTAATCTAAACTTGAAGCACTTCAACATTTTCCAACACTTGCAGCCTTCCTATCCGCTTGTATGGCAATTTATAATTGCTTCGGTTGATCATGTCATCACTCCGAGCACTCCGTCAAGGTACATCTTCCTACTACCTGTAAGTACACATTCACATTGGCATATGGATTACAAAATTTAATAACTTAGGCATATATAGAAAAGATCAACTAAATAAGAAAAAAACTAATTAAACGACATGAGCAAAGTTCATTTTTGTTTGTAGAACATGATTTTAGAAAAAATAGTGATAGTTCTACAAAAAAAGAAGAGCGTAGAGTCAACATCCAAAAGCTACCGGTGGCTAGGCTGAAGTGACCGATTATTTGAATTTAGTTGATGACACCTTCAGAGCAAGGCTCAAGATCATTAGCAGTTGATGCTTGTAGTGAATTGCTTCCGGTGGCTAGGCTGAAGTGACCGATTATTTGAATTTAGGAAAACGCTGCTTGCAGCATAAGGTTTGATTTCTGGTGATCAAATGGAATTAAAATCAACTCAGTACATCAGTTGCCGTATAGGCTAATAAGAGGCATGCTTCCATGTCTATGAAGCTTCCATGTCAAGGCACACCACAACTAATATAGATATCTGCTATTACCAAAGTGTGCGCCTTGATTCACATATTCCTACAGTGAAAAAAAAATATTGGGCTATTGATCCCTAGGATTTAAACAGAATGATTGTCCAATCTTTATTGTACTCATCAACCATGCTCTATTGAACTTGATATGTATGACATTTGTTAATTAAACTTCGCTCGGGAAGTACTAGTATGTTATATAATAACAATGCATTACAGTGTACTTCAATTTGCATCTAATAGAGCAATGGTTTCTTCGTTGGGCCCATGCCATCCAAAGGCCCACAAAATACAATTTTGCATACAACAACACATCGCAACAAAACACACTAGTTTATATAACAACAAAAAAATGTGAGCCAATAGCAACATACTATTGCATCGCTTTAGATATTTAGTTGCAATAAACAATTACCTATTGCAATGGCTGTGAGAAATATTACAACCCAACAAAGGTGTGGCAATAGCAACATACTATTGCATCGCTTGAGATATTAAGTTGCAATAGACGGTCAACCTATTGTAATGGTCCTAGAAAATATTACAACCCAACAAAAGTGTGGCGATAATTTTAAGCAATAGCAACACTATTCTATATGGTTGCAAGAGCACCAGACAATTGCAATGCCAATCAGTACTTATGCAACATAATGTCATCGTGGCAATATTTTGAACCTATAGCAACACTTTTCACAAAAGGGTTGCTATAGGTCTCACCTCTTGCAATAATGAAGGTAAATATTGCAATGCACTATTTTGGTGGCAACACGGTCACCCCTGTTGCCACCTTTTTTTTGACAAATGTTGCAAAACACACCCCTTGTAAGGTCCTAGATGGCTAGGGGGTGAATAGCCTATAAAATTTTTCTACAAGCTCAACATAACAAATCGGTTAGTATAAAACACGGCGTAAAGCGGTTTTTGCACTAGCTCTAAAGGTCAAGCAAGCCTTCCAGTGACAAGACTAAATAATTCTATGATTTCTAGTCCACACAAAGTCTATGTCACTACTCTAGCTAATGAGCAATCCTAATATGGACCTTATGCTAGCAAGAGCACCTACACAAAGCAAGTGCTAGCTTTCTACTCAAAGTAAACTAGTAAAGTAATGCAAGAGTGAGAAGCTTGTTATACCAACGTGTAGAGGCTATGAACCAATCACCGGGAGGGGATGAACCAATCAACACAATGAGATGGAGAACCAATCACCAAGACAATGAACAAGTTGATTTGTTCACCCGGAGTTCGCTTCTACACCGACAACTACTCTCCGGTTGTGCCGACCAACATAAGGATGGTGTTTGAGCTAGGCGGTGCCCTTGCTAGCCTCAACACACCACTCACAAGTGAGGTACCCAAGACACGAGCAATGTATTCCTTGCAATTTGTTTTCCCGACGAGGAGTGCGCGTGATCCTCTCACAATTTCGCCCGAGGTGGCCAAGAAAACAATCACCTCTTCTTGCCAACGCCTCCACCACTTCACCAAGCCGGCTAGGAGCAGTGTCTCCAAGAGCAAAAGGAAACCAACCGTCTCACAACGATCCCCAAGCGCCTCTAGATGCAAGAACTCGATGCAATGCACTTGGATCAACTCTTCTCTCAAGAATGAAGCTCAAATCAAAAATGAGAGAGGAGGGAGGCTTGCTTGCTTGCTCACAAGTGTTAGGAATGATTCAAATGTCCAAGAGGGAGAGCAAAAGAGGCGACCAAGGGGTATAAATACCCCTCACCACGAAATGTTGCCGTTGGGGAAACCCACCGGTTTCGCGGCTGGCCGGGCGACCGACCGGACTTACCGGTGAGTCCGGTCGGTCGATCCGGTCACAACCGACAACGCCCAAACAATGGATTTGCCCCTGTCTCAACCGGGTCCGGTCGTGAGTCGGTCGCAGCTCCGCCAAGACCGGAAGCATCCGGTCCGGGGCGTCCGGTTGGCCCCTCGGCGAAACCCCGATTTACACCCTTATGGAAATTTGATCGGACTCACGCGACCGGTCGCGTCCGGTCGGTTCCAGCCGACTTCCGGTCACGCGTCCGGTCACGCCGAGCTGCGAAATCTTTCGTCGTTTCGTCGCCGTTCCTTCGCCTTTGCTCCAAACCGACATCCGTCACTTGTTTCCACCATGTGTTAGCATTTTCTAAAACCATTTCCACCAAGGACGGAGTTAGCACTTTAGGTTAGAATGCATGCATATGAGACTTGAACCTAAAGGCACGTGAGGATCGATATGTACGAAAAGTTTTCCCTCTTTATAGTACGGCTTATCGATCCTATAATTACCCACACCCTCTATGGTGTCTTGGGTGTAAAATCAAAAGCCCTATGGTTATACCTTTGCCTTGGGACCTTGATCTCCGAAACTCCACCGAAGTTGTATGCTTGATCAATCTTGGATCACCTTGACCCTTCATCCATGATCACCTTGCACCAATCTCCAAGCATCGCGACCAATCTCCAATCATGTCAAACACTTAGCATTGAGAGATTAGTCCTTAGGTGTCACTAATTAGCTAAAAAACCAAACAAGAGATCTTCAATCTCCCCTTTTTGGTAATTGGTGACAACCCGCATAAAGGTTTTATGATTAATGTTTTTGAACATACAACGGTTGTCCAAGCATTTTGTTTATAATCATAGGATTGGACAATTATCATAGTTCGGTTTTTGGTAGCATGAGCTCCCCTACATGTATGCCACGAGTTTGGAACGAAGCATTGCATACATGTATGAATATTGAAATTGAGGGTGAGCTATGTTACCAAAATGATGCTTAAGGTGAAAGAAATGGACCTTTGAAGCGTTATACCAATCGGAGTTGCGCCATTTTCACCATACAAGCATCAAGGTAACTAGATTTTCATCAAAACTCAAAGTATCACGTGAGATCACATTAAGAGCAAGGTACTTGAATTAAGAGCGGAATTTAGAAAATCTAGCTAGCTCCTATGCATGCTAGTTAACAATCACTTGTAAAGCATCTTACTCAACTAGCATACATCACACAAGCATGTATAAGAAATTTAAATACATGTGCAATGAGCAAGTCATATGTTAGTGCACAAACAAATACAACAAATTGTCTATGAGCTTGCTCCCCCCTACTTGTGTGAACCACTTGTTAAACTCATGAACCACATGAGAGGTTTTCAAAAACATGTGAAATTTTTAATTTTTCAAAAACCTTTCATGCACTAATCTCTCCCTCTTTGTCGACAATTTCACAAAAGGTATGACCATGTTGTGTATTGGAAGAGAGAATAGTGCTCGAATTTGGATCACTTGTCAAACATATATTTCGGTTTGAACCAAAGACAAGCTTCTTCACACCTCATAACAAGGGTTATCTTGCCTATGTTGAACTATATGTGTGAAAAAGATAGCCAAATTCAACACTTGAGATTGCAAGCCATAAACATGTCATATGACATCACTAGATCAATCAAGCATAAAGAGCAATAGTGATGACATACATACATTGAAATCCCTTTTATTTTTTCATGAATGCTTCCTAAGGCACAAGTTGTATGTCTATATGTTCTAACAAGTACTTAGTTATCATGAATGCCATGCCAAACAATGATACCTTTGCTTTCCTTGATGGAGGGGCATGTCATGATAGTGGGGTGCATTCAACTCATGTTGGAGAAGTCAAGGATATTCAACTCATTCCTTAGCTTGCAAAATCTCTTCTCATCTAGTGGCTTTGTAAAGATGTCGGCCTATTGATCTTGATTGCCAATAGGTTGGATAGCGATGTCACCCTTATGTTGATGATCTCTAATAAAGTAATGCCTTATGTCAATGTGCTTGGTTCTTGTATGTTGGACCGGGTTTTGAGTCATCTTGCAAGCACTTTCATTGTCACAATACAAAGACACATGATGAAAATCAAATCCATAATCCTTCAATGTTGATCTCATCCATAGCAATTGTGCACAACAACTACCCAGGCACTAATGTATTCGGCCTCGGCGGTTGAAAGTGTCACACCGGTTTGCTTCTTTGAAGACCAAGATACTAGAGATCTTCCAAGGAATTGATAAGTGCCACTTGTGCTTCTTCTATCAATCTTGCATCCCCCATAGTCGGAGTCCGAATATCCAATAAGCTCAAAGTTTAACCCCTTGGGATACCATAGCCCAACATTTTGAGTGTGCTTCAAGTACCTTAATATCCTCTTTGATGCGGTGAGGCGACTCTCTTGGTGAGGATTGAAATCTTGCACACTTGCCAACACTAAACATGACATCGGGCCTAGAAGCGGTCATGTAGAGTAAGCTTCCAATCAATTACTTATAGTATCTTTGATCAACCATATTGCCACTTTCATCATTGTCCAATGATCCATTGGTACCCATCGATTGTATTAATGCCCTTTGCATCTTGCAATCCAAACCTCTTGACCATAACTATAATGTATTTCCCTTAACTAATGAAGGTGCCATTCTTCATTTGCTTGATTTGAAGATCAAGGAAATATGTGAGCTCTCCAAGCATAGACATCTCAAACTCTTTTGTCACCATCTTGGCAAACTCTTCACAATACTCTTGATTTGTTGATCCAAAGATGATATCATCAACATATATTTGCATGATAAATAAATCTTTTTCAATCTTCTTGGTGAAGAGAGTAGTGTCAACTTTGCCCATCTTGAAGCCTTTCTTGAGTAGGAAGTCTCTCACCTCTCATACCATGCTTTAGGTGCTTGCTTCAACCCATACAATGCCTTGTTGAACTTGTACACATGGTTGGGATGATGGTAATCTTCAAAACCGGGTGGTTGCTCAACATACACTAGCTCATTGATGAAGCCATTGAGAAAAGCACTCTTGACATCCATTTGATAGAGCTTGATGTTGTGTGCACATGCATACGCTAATAGAATTCTAATTGCCTCTAATCTTGCAACCGGAGCATATGTTTCACCAAAGTCAAGACCCTCTACTTGAGTGTAATCTTGTGCAATTAGTCTTGCTTTGTTTCTCACAACAATGCCATCTTCATTTTGCTTGTTCTTAAAAACCCATTTGGTTCCAATGATATTGTAGTCCTTTGGTCTCTCTATTAATTCTCAAACTTTGTTTCTATCAAAGTTGTTGAGCTCCTCTTGCATTGCAATGACTCATTCTTCATCCTTCAAGGCATCATCTATCTTTTCGGGCTCTTCTTGTGACACAAATGCAAAGTGTTCACAAAATACCGCAAGTCTTCCTTTTGTTTGCACTCCACTTGTAATGTCACCGACAATTTGATCAATTGGGTGATCTCTAGCTATGCTTGAGCTTTGAAGTATTGGAGCTTGATTGCTTGAGCTTGGTTGACCACTAGTTGTTGCTTGAGATGGTGTACTAGCTTGTTGATCTTGCACTAGAGCATCACCAACTTGAGTTGCTTGCATATCATTCTTGTCATCATCAACTTGAGTTGGTCTAATATCACCAATGTCCATGCCTCTCATGGCATTTACCAATTGAGTTCCACTAACATCATCAAGATTCTCATCTTCATCTTGGGACTTATTGGTTTAATCAAATTCAACATCATGGACTTCTTCTAGCACTCCACTTGAGTTGTTCCACACTCTATATGCTTTGCTTGTGGTGGAATAACCAAGTACGAACCCCTCATCACACCCCTTCTTCAATATGTAGTATTTGCATCAAACACTCTAAAGTATGTAATAGTTGGCTTTCTTCCATTCAATAGCTCATAAGGTGTCTTGTTCATCATGGGATGGCAATACAATCTATTGATGTAGTGGCATGCGGTGTTGATTGCTTCGGCCCAAAATGATCAACTCACATTGTATTCACTAAGCATTGATCTTGCCATCTCAATGAGAGTCCTATTCTTCCTCTCAACTAGGCCATTGGATTGTGGTGTGTACTTGGCCGAAAATTGATGCATGATTTCATAATCATCACATAGCTCATCAACTCTTGTGTTATTGAACTCACTACCATTGTCACTTCTCACTTTCTTCACTATGATATCAAACTCATTGTGCACCCTCTTGAGAAATGTCTTGAACAATGAATACACATCACTCTTGTCATTGAGAAAGAACACCCAAGTGAATCTTGTATAGTCATCCACAATCACAAATCCATACTTGTTGCCACCAATGCTTGTATATGTGGTTAGGCCAAACAAGTAAATATGGATCAAGTCAAATGCCTTGCAAAGACTCATGAAACTCTTCTTTGGATGAGTGTTAGTAACTTGCTTCAGGCTTGACATGCACTACATAGCTTGTCCTTGTCAAAGTGAACATCCTTCAAGCCTCTTACTAGATCATGAGTCACTAACTTGTTGAGTTGTTTCATGCCAACATGACCAAGCCTTCTATGCCATAGCCAACCCATACTAGATTGAGATATCAAGCATGTACTAATTTAAGTCTCACTAGCACCAAAATCTACAAGGTAGGGGTTGTCAAATCTTATTCCCTTGAAGATCAAGCTTGAATCTTTTGTGTTCACTATCTCAACACTATCTTCACCAAAGATGCACTTATAGCCAAGATCATAAATTTGTACCACCGAAAAGCAAATTGTACTTCAATATGTCCACTAGTGCCACATTTGATAATGTCAAGTCATTGGTTATTGCAACCTTGCCTATCCCTTGAATCTTGCCACTTTTGCTATCACCAAATGTAATAGGTTTGCCATTCTCTTGAGTTGAATCAATGATGTTGAACTTCCTTGCATCACTTAGGTCATATGTTGAGTGCACCCACTATCAAGAATCCAATAGTTGCCCCCAATCTTGTAATTCACCTACAAGGAAATCAATAAGATTTAGGTATCCATTTGCCTTTGGATCCTTGGAGGTTAGCAACCAAAGCCTTTGGTACCCAAATTACCTTCTTCTTTGGGCCAACAATGGGTGTATCAACAAACTTTGCCTTGACACCCTTCTCACCCTTGGTAAGCAAATAACAAGAATCAAAAGATATGGAATGCGCTTTGCTTGATTTCTTGTTCATGTTTATTTTAGCACATTTTAGCTCTTGATGCCCCACTTGCTTGCATCTATTGCAATAGAGCACATTGCTCTTCACAAAGCTAGGCTTTGAAGTAGCAAAAGGCCTTCTTGCCTTTCTTAGGGACATAGCCTAAGCCTTCCTTGTTAAGGGAAATCCGTTGGCTACCCAAGCACTTTAGCAAGCAGGCATCCCCACCATATGCCTTCCTTAAGGAGTGGGTGAGCTCATCCACCTCTCTTTTGAGAGTCTCATTCTCAACTTTTAGTGATAAATCTAAAATTACTCCATCACTACTAGTAGAGCTTGAGTGGGTTGATGTGGATGTGGAAGGAATGGATGGTTCTTCAACATCAACCACAAAGGGTTCATCTATGATGTCACATGTTAAACCAACATCTTTCTTGATGATTAAGCAAGCTCTATCATTCTTCTCTAAGAGCAAGGCATGAGCTTTTTGAAGCATGTATGAGCTAGCTCCAATTCCCTATGGTCTTCCTTTAGACCCTCATGGGTGGCCTCTAGCTCACTAAAGTTTTGCTCAAGAGTTTTTACATTCCTTTGCAAAGCTTTGTATTCCTTGTCCTTAATCTTAAGAATGATATGAGTTTGCTTAAGCATCTCTAAGAGGTCATCTCTAGTGGGTTCATCATCATCATCATCATCACTATCATATTTTACTTCATTATCACTTAATTCATCATACTCATGCAATGATACCTTAGTGACCTTAGCCATGAAGCATGAAGGTGATGAGAAGAAGGGATGATGTCTTGTGTTGGCCAATTGCACTCATGGCCTTGGGCTTTTCTTCCTCTTCATCGGATGAACCATCACTATTCCAAGAGCAAACAAATGCACCATCATGTCTTCTTGAATGTCATTGACTTGCTCTTCTTGTTGGTCTTGCCACCCTTGTTTGCCTTCATCATCTCTTTCTCTTTCTTGATTGGGCAATCGACAAGAATATGATAAGGGCTATCACATTCAAAGCACTTCCTTGGCTCTTTATTGCTCTTTGATGAATCATTTCTTCTTCTAGAGCCTTGGCCAAACTTCTTGCTCTTCAAGACTTTGCTAAATTTTCTCACAAACATAGCAAACTCTTGATCAATCTCATCAAGATTGACTTCCTCATCATTTTCTTCTTGAGCTTTAGCTTTGCCATTTGCCTTGGATGTAGTGGTGGCAGCCTTGAATGCCACAACCTTTTTGTTTTTGTCATCTTCCATCTCCACTTCATCTTCCATTCTATCAACTTGCTCATCGGTTAGCACTTCACCGAGCAAGTCACTAGGTGTCATTGTGTTCAATGCACCTCTAAAGAGAATCTTCCTCAACATGGCAAATCTATTAGGCAAGCATATCAAGAATTTGTGTCCAAAGTCTCTATCCAATGTCTTCACTCCTAGTGCCTTGAGATCATTCACAATCACTTGGAGCCTATAGAATGTGTCCGGGATGCTTTCATCCTTCTTCATTTTGAAGTTCTCAAATTCACTCTTGAGAACATATAATTTGGCACTTTTCACAACTTTGGTGCCCTCATAGGTCTCACAAAGCTTCTCCCACACTTCACTTGCCTTCTCAAGATTCTTGATGCCTTCAAACACTTTGACATCCATTCCTTGTAAAGTGTGCTCAATGCCATTGTGTTGCATTGCTTATGGATCTTGTCGGTGGGTGTGAGATTGGTAGGATCTAGGATGACAAAATCCTTCTCCGTCACCTCCCATACTTGGTCATTGATTAATTCGAAGTACATTCTCATGCATCTCTTTCAATAGTCAAAATTCTTGACTCCATCAAAGAATGGAGGCTTTCCCCCAACATTGTTGAACACAATAGTAGCCATACTATCACACCAATGTTGTTAAGCCTTCAAATATGGTGACCACTTGCTCCGATACCACTTGTAAGGTCCTAGATGGCTAGAGGGGGGTGAATAGTCTATAAGGGGTGTGCTTGGTTCTTTGAAATCGGCTTTATGCGCTACATTGGGCTGTATTTGGGTGTTTGGTTCCCATTTGGCCAGGCCTAGCCGGGGCGGGAGTGGCCATCCGTGCCGAGTTGTAACGGCCCGGTTGGGTGCGGGGTTGGTAATTCCAATGCGGCCGGGCTCCGCGGCTCGTGGCCGGCCTTCGTGTCGCTATCGTCCTCCGTAGCGGTGACTCCGGCCCGCTCGTCTCACCTTCCCCGTAACCTCCCCGTCCCGGTACTCGGATCCGCCGTCGAGGAAGACCGGTACTCGGTCGCCGTCGAGGAAGACCGTCCCGCGACCTCCGTCCCCGGTGACTCCGGCCCGCTCGTCTCACCTTCCCGTCACGAGTCAGGGACTAGTCGCCGCTCGTGTACCTCTGTCCGGGGGAATTTCGTCGGCCGGAGCGGGGCGCGGCCTCTGTACGCTGGCGCAAAGGCCCGGTGAGCACTGTCACGCCCTGAAGCACCCTCCTGTGCACGCAGCGGCGGAAGACGAATTTCTTTGAGCCCGGAGCGAGTCGAGCTCTGATTGTCGGGGAGGCGACCCTAGAGCTCAAGGCAGCGCGCGTGGGACCGCTATGGCGGACGGGGACGGCGAGCTTCGCCGCGGTGGCTAAGCCACGCTCTGCGGGTACCGGCGGATCTGTCGAGGCGCTTACGCTTCTTCCCACGGGAGGAGGCGCTGCATTTTCACCGCGGTGCGCGGGCAGGCTAAGTGATGCGTGACTGTTGTCATGGAGCTTGTCATGGGCCGGATGAGCCAACGCCATGGGCCGGATGCATCCTACCGCAGCTGACTGGCGGGCTAGCGACTTTTTTTCTCGATGGAGCGGATGAGCCAACGCCATGGGCGGATGCATTTGTTCTTCCGTTCTGAGCCAACCAACCAACTCACCGCTTCTTCTTGAAACGATGCATGTGCAGCGGTGCGCAGCAACGATCCCTTTTGATCTTTCTTTGGTTGTAAAATGCTTGTCGTTGGTTGATTGATGATTGATGTCGGCGGCCGTAGGCGATCACTCGCCAAATGCATGTTCCATGAAATTAGCCTTGCTCACCCATCACTTGTTTGACAAAATACTAGAATGGGGTAAGTTCACTAGCGGCCGGGAAGGGGTTAGTGTATTCTAGCCAAAACATGTAACCAAACACACCTTACCTGGCTTGGTTTGACAGGGCAAGACCTAGCCTAGCTAGGTTGGGATAGCCAGGCTCAATCTAGCATTGCAACCAAACATACCCTAAAAATTTTCTACATGCTCAACTTAACAAACCGGTTAGTATAAAACACGGCGTAAAGCGGTTTGCACTAGCTCTAAAGGTCAAGCAAGCCTTCTAGTGACAATACTAAATAATTCTATGATCTCTAGTCCACACAAAGTCTATGTCACTACTCTAGCTAATGAGCAATCCTAATATGGTCCTTATGCTAGCAAGAGCACCTACACAAAGCAAGTGCTAGCTCTCTACTCAAAGTAAACTAGCAAAGTAACGCAAGAGTGAGAAGCTTGTTATACCAACGTGTAGAGGCTATGAACCAATCACTGGGAAGGGGATGAACCAATCAACACAATGAGATGGAGAACCAATCACCAAGACAATGAACAAGTTGATTTGTTCACCCAGAGTTCGCTTGTACACCGACAACTACTCTTCGATTGTGCCGACCAACACAAGGATGGTGTTTGAGCTAGGCGGTGCCCTTGCTAGCCTCAACACACCACTCACAAGTGAGGTACCCAAGACACGAGCAATGTATTCCTTGCACTTTGTCTTCCCGACGAGGAGTGCGTGATCCTCTCACAATTTCGTCCGGAGGTGGTCAAGAAACAATCACCTCTTCTTGCCAACGCCTCCACCACTTCACCAAGCCGGCTAGGAGCGGTGTCTCCAAGAGCAAAAAGGAAACCAACCGTCTCACAACGATCCCCAAGCGCCTCTAGATGCAAGAACTCGATGCAATGCACTTGGATCAACTTTTCTCTCAAGAATGAAGCTCAAATCAAGAATGAGAGAGGAGGGAGGCTTGCTTGCTTGCTCACAAGTGTTAGGAATGATTCAAATGTCCAAGAGGGAGAGCAAGAGGCAGCCAAGGGGGTATAAATACCCCTCACCACGAAATGTGGCCGTTGGGGGAAACCCACGGTTTTCTGCGGCGGCGAGCCGGCCGGACGACCGACCGGACTCACCCGGTGAGTCCGGTCGGTGGATCCGGTCACAACCGACAACGCCCAAACAATTGGATTTGCCCCCTGTCTCAACCGGGTTCGGTCGTGAGTCCGATCGTGCTTTCGGTCAAGACTGGAAGCATCCGGTCCAGCGGCGTCCAGTCGGCCCTCGGCCGAAACCCCGATTTACACCCCATCGAAATTTGATCGGACTCACGCGACCGGCAGCGTCCTGTCCGGTTCCAAACTTCGGTCACCGCGTGAAAGATTGGGAAAAATTACTACATTTTTTTGCATGACGGGTGATTTTCATTTACCGTGGTGGGCAAAGGGGTCTGCCATGGTACTATTGTCATGAAAACTCGAGACTCCACCATGGAGGTTGGTAATGCCTCGCCACGCATGGTGGGCACGCTTAGAAGTGCCCGCGATGGTGTTGGCATTTCTTAGCGTCATCGCTAGTATTAGCAATGCCGCCAAGGAATACCTTAACGATAGTTCTAAACATTTACAGAACAAGTCGGCAAGCACACAGAATTATTGCTGTAGCATTTCACTCAGGAGTATTCAGTTTATTTATATTTTCCCAAAGGAAGACATGGTGAAAGACTCTAGCATGGATATCAACAAGATAACATGTTTGCATAATATACCAATACTCAATACATGGGTAAGTCATGATAGGTTTTAAGATAGTGTGATCACACACTTGAGCCGACCCTTAAGGATAAAAGGGAAAACAAAGAATAAAAGAATGCTACTAAGTGGAGCAGGCATATTCTAATATAATTGTGCAAAAAACAAGTTAATGATCATACAAGCTATACAGACAGAGTAAGATGGATAGGGAGAGATGCCCACAGTGGTCTACCAGCCGATAGACACTTTAAAACTATTACTCAACTCAATACCCAAACATGGAGGAGTATAAGGGACAGACAGGGTGTCACCACCTGCCGCCTACCTCTCTACCGTAGGGCACCGACATATCCAAGAAGGCCCTCGTGCACCCGGGCTCCATGCCCGTGTTTTAAGGAACTATCCACATCCCACTAGGACTCTGACCCTACGGATCACCATTCTAGAACATGGGCAAATCCGAAGATACAACAAACCGCCATCTAAACTCCATGTTATATAATTTATGAATGATTAGGCATAAAGTTCTATGTGACGGAGTCATGACACATAACTATAGTCTAGTTCATATGCAATGATTATGTTAAAAAAGAACAACATGTTATGATCGTGACATACAAACCATATGCTATTTCATAAGTCAAGATTATGACATGAAAACGTACTCTAGTTCTACGACACAACTATAATAACAAGACGAGAATAATATTTGGTATAAATTATATTTATAATCATACTAGAGATTCTTCTCCAAAAGTACAAGCTCTCCAATAAAGCTTTGCTTTGCTCATCAACTAATTCTAAACCTAAAAATAAATACAAGTGGAGAGGAAGGATGGCTCTTGTGTGATGATGATTTTAAGGGAGAGCTCTACCCATGTATTTATGCTAATTGAGGTCGGTTTCGATGCGGGTAAAAATGGAAGCGCCTCAGGGGACCCGGCCGCTGGCGAATCTAATGTATGTTATCGGGGTCCACTGACCCTGATGGTTTTTGTTAATTCTATGTAGATTAAGGATTTAATTAGTTCATGACCCTAACAAAACATCATATTCCACGGGCTTTGTCGGACGATGACCCCAATAAATCTATTTTCTAGATTTGCCACTAGCACCGGCTATGCATGGAGGCATGCAACCGCCTATCAAAGGGCGGTACAAACGGCAGCATCGTGGGTCTGGTCGGACTGGTGGGTTCGATCGGACTCGGGCTGGCTCCGTTCATGACCGCCTTTCACAGGTGGGCTCCTGTGCCGGTCCCGTGGATCCGATGGTGCTTTGGTCCATTTTATCTTTGAGTTGGGCCTTTTGTAGCGCACTTGATAGATAGCATGTTTTCACAATCCACTTTCTTCATCTATTTGGCATACTTTCACTTGATTCCATGGATTTGTCCCGCTAATTAAACATATTTATCGGAATACAAGTGGAACTAGGTTAGAAGTAAAGGTATATGTGTCATCGGTTTGTAAGTTTCCCTGGAAAAAGACATAAGTTGGTAGTATAAAATGGTTGATAACGACCGTCAACAAGTCCCCCAAGCTTCAAGTCCCCCAAGCTTAACCTTTGGTCATCCAGAGCAAATATTTAGGAACTTGGTTGTTGATCAAGAGTTGCTACAATGAGGATATAATTCAAGATGTATCATGTTTATAACAAAACATTCTTCCTTTATTTAAATAAGTTGGCACCTTCATCCTCCTTTTATTACTCAACACATGTGGGGCTTATAACTTTCTCCAAGTTCTTGGGTGGTTGCAAGAAAGAATGGTTATAATAGAAACACTATTCATTGATTCTTTGATCAACCATTCATCCGTATTTTTCTTTGTGTTTTTCGAAATAAAACAAGTTTCTCGACTAATTCACTCGATCGCTCAATTTGTGTTTGGATATATCCGAGCATACCCTCACTTTTATGGTAGCCTACCACTACAAGGTTGT
Source organism: Hyparrhenia diplandra (assembly GCA_015847255.1). NCBI lineage: Eukaryota > Viridiplantae > Streptophyta > Magnoliopsida > Poales > Poaceae > Hyparrhenia > Hyparrhenia diplandra. The sequence continues at coordinate 41,340 of JADLZK010004713.1, forward strand.
TGAGTGGAGTTTTAGGTAGGTGTTGACGGTCGTTAACATTTTATACCGTCAACATTAGTATAAAACTACCAAAACACAATAGCAACAGGTCTTTGAGCTAACCATTTCCACAAGTTTTGGTACTTCACTTGTTTTGCAGGACAATGTTAGAAACATATACATTCTGGGCAAAAAGAAAAGGAAAACATATAAGAAATAACACGATCCTAAATGGACATAAGCAAAGCAAGGAGAAGAAAGGAGACGACACACATCGACTTCTCGGACCCAACACAACCACCGCCGCCAAAGCCCGAAAGCACAACAAAGCCGGGGCAAAAGACCCACCCACTTTGGCACCAATCCGGCCAACTGTTGACACCTCTTAAGCTATACTTTTATAACTCAACTAAACATATAATAAGGGTATAAAAAGAATATGTACATAGATTAGGGGCTTTACTAACATAGTTCCATAAGTTTTAGTGATTTATATCTTTTCATTAACTTAATAGGTAAATCTTAGGTAAAACTCGGAGATTACATCCCATATGATAAGAAGATTAATCAGTGAAGAATTTCAATCCAAAATGTAAACTAAAACATTCTAGAAGACACCGAGAAGACACCAGAGAAACCCGACGCAGGTTGTGTATCAGGACCCTGGCGGCCGCCAGAATAATCCGCGGCGACCGCCAGGTGGGACCCACCTGTCAGCCTCATCTTCTTAGGTTGGTTTCAAACCGACTTTGAGGTTATATCTATACCATTATTGAAGGTCGGTTTGATCCAAGGGTCCGTATTCATTGACCACGGCTATATAAGGATGACCCCTATCTCTGGTTTGAGTATGGAAATCATTATTCATCAGACTCGACTCTGATCAACAGCTAGAGCCATACCTCTCTAATTAGAAGAGCTGAGATCAAGTTGAGAGAGATAGTTAGAAAGTTGAGAGATAGATCTTAGTACCCCATGAGAGTGACTAGATCTATTCTTGAGAGATAAAAGAGTGAGTAGAGGAGAAGAAGAGGAAGTACCGGATCTGTTAGTGACTCCTCTACGCTTGTACCTCTGGGATCAAAGGCTTTATTGCACTTGATCTTGAGACTTTTTTGGAAGTAAGTTACTTGTCTATATTTTCTTTCGGTTTACGACTCTTTATTAGAGTACTTCAATTCTTGTCGCTCTTGAGTTGAAGTTACTATCCCTAGTGCAAGCGCGGTGTTTGGACTAGATAGCTCGTAAATACACCCTACCTTCCAGAGCGTGGTAGTTCGTGGTAGTGACAGTATCATTGATTTCATTGGAGTCCACATCCCGTTGGATAGGCCAAGTAGGACCTTATTATCGAGGATTGCACATTTCGGCCCCTGCTTTTCCTCCGAGTGCGTCCCCATTAAAAAATATCTTCAAGCCTTACAAGGATATAAACTAGACAACCATAGACATCTTCTCAACCTTTATATTCTCCGGACCTTTCTACAGTCTCGGGGATTTAGTTTAGTCTCATTATTCTCACACCTTTCTCCCCTGTGGATTCGATATTAAAAACCCTCTCCCGGGTGAAGTGCTCACCAGTATCTGTTCGCTTGCGGATTATACATTTATATTTCTGTGGGATAACTTTTACCAACAAGCATTTCTGGCGCCGTTGCCGGGGAGAACGGTTGCTGAACACGTGAGCTAACTAAATCTTGTATCATATCCTTAGTATAGATTTTCTTTTTATCTTTAAAACCAATATCCAAATGGATACTGTGCACCCCCCTTTACCAATACTTGGCACCCAATGAGCAAGCTTATAGACCTGTGCTATCATCTAAACCTATCCGTGCTGGGTCTTATAAGTTTCGCCTGAGATTAACAGAGATGGTCCAAAATCATACATTCTCAGGAGAATTAGATGAGAACCCTTTCATGTGGGCCGACTTCTACGCTTATGCTTTCAAGTGTGGCCTGGTCTGAGAAATGGTAGATGGGCTTGGTGGGCTTTGAAGTAGGCAGACTGAACAATATTGGCAATTCTGGTGAGCTTCTGGGTCTCATCCAACGGTCATATTAACCAATGCATATTGATACAAAGTGATTGAAAGACCTGTGAAAGCCAACAAATCACTCTTGTTTTGGTTAATATAACACGGTTAGGATGGACCCTACTTTCTATCTCTAGAAAAATGTCTGAAGGCATGATTTGAATAGTTTTGTTTTAAAGGAATCATGATTTGAATAGTTGCAAATCCATCCACACACATATGCTAAAGGAAAGTACTAGCAGGTAGAGTGAAAGAGATGTGGTGCTGTACAAGCAGCTAGCAGAGAGAGAGAGAGAGAGAGAGAGAGAGAGAGAGAGAGAGTTGGATACATGATGAAGAGCCATGCAAGCTGCATCAATACTGATGTGGAAGCCATTAAATCGCTCTTGTTTTTGTTAGTATAAAATCTCAGTAAACCACTCTTGTTTTTTGTTGTATAAAAATCTCACTAGGATCAATCCATGGGTTTTATTTGTTTTCCCCAAGATTTTTTTTTCTGAATTAAAGGCATTGAGATTGTGCGACATGTGCACACACATGCATGTCCGCTCATCACTCGTACATGCAATATAGCGTAGTGGTTATTCTAGCTAGAAACTCAGGGTTAGTTTTTATTCTTTCTCCATTTGATTAGCATGAGTTTTACATTACATGTTTATTATTTGCTAAGCTAGAGTGAAGTGTTGACAGGATCACATGCAGGAGCTAGGGACTGAAGCTTGTTTGTCTCTCTTGCTTGGCGCACTTGGGGATTTGGTCGATGCCAAAGGCGAAAGGACAGGACGGAGGGCATGCACAGCCCAGATGGTCTAGCTATGTCATGCATGTCTTCTAGCTTGCATGCGTGTCGAAGCCGGACTGCACAAATTAAAGAGAGTGGAGATGTGAAAGAAAGTTGGCCTGTGCAACATTTGGAAAGATACAACATGCACCTCCATGCTTTAGTCACAGCAGGAAGCTAGCCGGCCAGGACAAAGGCACTTCAAGACACTTCAAGACAAAACGTACAGTCAAAACCAGTACGATGCAATGGAGCAGTGGAGTCCTTTCCATATTATGTGACCTCAGATCTTAATATTGTTGTACTGACTATTGATCAAATTGAAACCACAAGCAGTAAAATATATATCTCCGGATGCTTGCAGTTGTAGGCCATTATAGTGAACAACTATTGCAGTCCTTACCAAAGGCTGTCACTATTGTTTTGTTTTGCTGGCAGAAGGCTGTTGTGAAACATTGCTACACGGAAGTCTTTTACCTTTGGGCTTCTTTTCTGTTGTTTGTATACACCCTGCTTTTTAATTTGTTAGTGCATAATCTCAGTACCATCATACCAAGAATCTCGCACATGCGTCCTCGTGATTGCCGACGAAAGGCTCTAGTTGAACCATCCTAGAACAGCTTAGTTCATTCTAATTGTTCAACCATGCACTGATTCGGCCGGCCGTACCGTACGGTTCAAAACCTGCCGTACGAATGGAGGCATCTCACTCGTTGCTTTTGTCTCATGCAAAGGTAACATCATGCTAACAACAGATCCTGCCACAATGACTGCACCATATAATAAATCATAGTTTCCAATTTTGCATGATTCATCATGCTAACAACAGATCCATGATGCCTAGATAAATTTCATGGAGGAGAGATGTAGGAAGCAGAAAATAAATATGTAGCAAGATTTGTTCCTTCCAATACTTAATTTGTCTTCTAGGATCAACCATATATACATTCATGGTAGTTGCCAGACTTCACAGCTCTCACTTCTCTTCAAGGGCTTTGTCTGTAAAAGAGATGACATATGTATAAATGTTTATCAAGAGTAATCAAACATTCTTTTTTTTTTTTATTTCACTCATAAAATAACATCTAGATCCCAAACTGAATGGTTTATGAGTTTAATAAGCTTTTGTTCACCTAAAGTGCAACTTATTTGCAAAGGCTAGCTGAGTGCAAAACACTCACTTGATAGATAAGAACAGCTGATGGTAAGGTTCTGGCCTAATGAGCGCTTCCAGCTCTATATAGCAGGTTAATTAACAACCATACCATGTTTAGACTATGACTGACCAGTTTATCACTTCAGGGTACTATGTAAAATGCTACTTAACATAATGCAAATGTTCTTCTATATATATATGAGTAGAAAAAAAATACTCTGCACAAAATGCATAAAGAGGATGATACAAAGTGACAAAATATTCTGGTCAATTCATTTATACAAAAGAAAATGAAGTGGAACAGAACCTAGCAGTCGACATTCAAGCACCCCAATGACTGCATAAAGATAATTTTATGTCCTCTTTTTTTGTTGTTCAGATTGTTCAGAGAAACAGAACAATTAATTTTGGACTATACATGAATAACCAGTTCATCACTTCAGGGTAATAATGAAAATGCTACTGATTTTGGAAGGAGTAGAATCACCGAATTTGCAACTATATAGTGACTAGCATCTATATAGACTGATGTAAGCAAGCTACTTAACAAATTGCAAATGTTCTTCAGTATATATAAGTAGAAAAAAATGTCATTTTTATACTACGAGATCAGATTCAGCTATTAGTCGTTTGAGGAACAACAAAAAATTAGCACAGATTAGCGACAAGCACATCGCATAGAGGAAAGTTGCAAAACACAATTCTAAAACTTGTCCGAGTAAATAAAAGAGGGGTTTCAGTTAGTAAGCACAGGATAACTCGAGCAAACCTTGATCGTTTCAGATGGGTAGCACAGATCTTGCGGCCGTGTTGTCTCATCTTCCACACCCTCACTGCCACGGAATTGATACAAGGCAACACATAGCGCATATGACCAATGGCGGCAGAACCATGATGGCAGAGACAAAAAGATAACATAGGAAAGCTTGCGAGCAAGATCCACAGACTCATAGGCCAGAGGCACACCACGGCGTTGGCGGCGCCAGGGCGAGGTGTGAACACGGGCCACCGGCACCGGCGGAGCCCCAGGCGGCGCCGGGGGGACCACGTACCGACGGCGACCACGGGGAGCGGGCTTGGCTCTCGAAGCTTGAATTCCTAGTCCTAGCTTCGCAATGTAGCTGGGTGGAGGCGGAGGCGCCGAGGAATGGGGGTTTTCAGCTAATGAGCAGAGTAGGAGGAGAATGGGGGTTTTCGGGATCCGAGTCACGAAAGTCGTAGTGCACACACGACGCGGCGACGACGAGCTGAGAAACCGACACGTCATCTTCTCACTTTGTGCATCTCCCACAACCGATCCCATGGTTCCTTGATCGGAATCAGTAGCTAGTCAGCTAGCCTGCTACTAATCTACTTCCTACTTCCTTTCTTTTCCCACGCGATGTTTCTGATAGCTCTGAAGCTCTGATGTAGACTATACATGAGTCCTTTTTGCTTCTTAATATGTTGCTATGTTGCTCTCTTCTGTGTATGAGTGTATCCTTGAAAAACTTTGTAAACATTCTAGATATGTTCTTTCGTTGGATTTTTGAGACTTTATATATTTGGGTAAAAAAAAGGAATTTTGCAACGGTTGCCCGAAAGGCTGAAACAAAATGGTTCAACTCTTATGGTTACTATGAAAAACTACCATATGTATTTATCCTTGGTCGATTCTTTTAGGATCATGGATAAATACATATGGTAGTTTTCATAGTAACCATAAGAGTTGAACCATTTTGTTTCAACCTTCAGGCAACCATTGCAAAATTCCTTTTTTTACCCAAATATATAAAGTCTCAAAAATCCAAGGAAAGAACATGTCTAGAATGTTTACAAAGTTTTTCAAAGATACACTCATACACAGAAGAGAGCAACGTAGCAACATATTAAGAAGCAAAAAGGACTCATGTATAGTCTACATCAGAGCTTCAGAGCTATCAGGAACATCGCGGGAAAAGAAAGGAAGGAGGAGGAAGTAGATTAGTAGTAGGCTACCTGACTAGCTACTGATTCCGATCGAGGAACCATGGGATCGGATGTGGGAGATGCACAAAGTGAGAAGATGACGTGTCGGTTTCTCAGCTCGCCGTCGCTGCATCGTGTGTGCACTACGACTTTCAGGACTCGGATCCTGAAAACCCCATTCTCCTCCCCTCTGCTGCTCTCCTAGTTTGCTCAGCCTCAGCTGAAAACCCCCATTCCTCAGCGCCTCCGCCCAGCTACATTGCGAAGCTAGGACTAGGAATTCAAGCTTCGAGAGCCCAGCCCGCTCCCATGGCCGCCGTCGACGTGGTGGTCCCGGTGTCGCCTCGGGCTCCGCCGGTGCCGGTGGTCCGTGTTCGCTACATCGCCCTGGCCGCCGCCAACGCCGTGGTGTGCCTCTGGGCCGTGAGTCTATGGATCTTGCTCGCGAGCTTCCTATGTTATCTTTTTGTCTCTGCCATCATGGTTCTGCTGCCATTGGTCATCTGCGCTATGTGTTGCCTTGTATCAATTCCGGTGGCAGTGAGGGTGTGGAAGATGAGACGACACGGCCGCGCATCTGTGCTACCCATCTGAAACGATCAAGGTTTGCTCTAGTTATCATGTGCTTACTAACTGAAACTCCTCTTTTTATTTACTCAAACAAGTTTTAGAATTTTGTTTTGCAACTTTCCTCTATGCAATGTGCTTGTGGCTAATCTGTGCTAATTTTTGTTGTTCCTCAAACGACTAATAGCTGATTCTGATCTGGTAGTATAAAAATGTCATTTTTTCTACTTATATATACTGAAGAACATTTGTAATTTGTTAAGTAGCTTGCTTACATCAGTCTATATAGATGCCAGTCACTATATAGTTGCAAATTCGGTGATTCTACTCCATTTTCATTAGTACCCTGAAGTGATGAATTGGTTATTCATGTATAGTCCAAAATTAATTGTTGTTGTTTTCTCTGAACAATCTGAACAAAAAAAAGAGGTCATAAAATTATCTTTTATGCAGTCATTGGGGTGCTTGAATGTCGACTGCTAGGTTCTGTTCCACTTCATTTTCTTTGGTATAAAATGAATTTGACCAGGATATTTTGTCACTTTGTATCATCCTCTTTATGCATTTTGTGCAGAGTATTTTTTTCTACTTATATATATTGAAGAACATTTGCATTATGTTAAGTAGCATTTTACATAGTACCCTGAAGTGATGAACTGGTCATTCATAGTCTAAACATGGTATGGTTGTTAATTAACCTGCTATATAAAGCTGGAAGCGCTCATTAGGCCAGCACCTTACCATCAGCTGTTCTTATCTGTCAAGTGAGTGTTTTGCACTCAGCTAGCCTTGCAAATAAGTTGCACTTTTAGGTGAACAAAAGCTTATTAAACTCATACACCATTCAGTTTGGGATCTAGATGTTATTTTATGAGTGAAATAAAAAAAGAATGTTTGATTACTCTTAATAAACATTTATACATATGTCATCTCTTTTACAGACAAAGCCCTTGAAGAGAAATGAGAGCTGTGAAGTCTGGCAACTACCATGAGTGTATATATGGTTGATCCTAGGAGACAAATTAAGTATTGGAAGGAACAAATCTTGCTACATATTTATTTTCTGCTTCCTACATCTCTCCTCCATGAAATTTATCTAGGCATCATGAATCTGTTGTTAGCATGATGAATCATGCAAAATTGGAAACTATGATATATTATATGGTGCAGTCATTGTGGCAGGATCTGTTGTTATCATGATGTTACCTTTGCATGAGACAAAAGCAACGAGTGAGATGCCTCCATTCGTACGGCAGGTTTTGAACCGTAGGGTACGGCCAGCCGAATCAGTGCATGGTTGAACAATTAGAATGAACTAAGCTGTTCTAGGATGGTTCAACTAGAGCCTTTCGTCGGCAATCACGAGGACACATTTGCGAGATTCTTGGTATGATGGTACTGAGATTATGCACTAACAAATTAAAAAAGCAGGGTGTATACAAACAACAGAAAAGAAGCCCAAAGGTAAAAAAGACTTCCGTGTAGCAATGTTTCATAACAGCCTTCTGCCAGCAAAACAAAACAATAGTGACAGCCTTTAGAAAGGACTGCAATAGTTGTTCACTATAATGGCCTGCAACTGCAAGCATCCGGAGATATATATTTTACTGCTTGTGGTTTCAATTTGATCAATAGTCAATACAACAATATTAAGATCTGAGGTCACATAATATGGAAAGGACTCCACTGCTCCATTGCATCGTACTGGTTTTGACTGTACGTTTTGGCTTGAAGTGCGTTTGTCGTGGCCGGCTAGCTTCCTGCTGTGACTAAAGCATGGAGGTGCATGTTGTATCTTTTTCCAAATGTTGCACAGGCCAACTTCCTTTCACATCTCCACTCTCTTTAATTTGTGGAGTCCGGCTTCGACACGCATGCAAGCTTGAAGACATGCATGACATAGCTAGACCATCTGGGCTGTGCGTGCCCTCCGTCCTATCCTTTCGCCTTTGGCATCAACCAAATCCCCAAGTGCGCCAAGCAAGAGAGACAAACAAGCTTCACTCCCTAGCTCTTGCATGTGATCCTGTCAACACTTCACTCTAGCTTAGCAAATAGCAACCATGTAATGTAAAACTCATGCTAATCAAATGGAGCAAGAATAAAAACTAACCCTGAGTTTCTAGCTAGAATAACCACTACGCTATATTGCATGTACGAGTGATGAGCGGACATGCATGTGTGTGCACATGTCGCACAATCTCAATGCCTTTAATTCAGAAAAAAAAAATCTTGGGGAAAACAAATAAAACCCATGGATTGATCCTAGTGATATTTTACAACAAAAACGAGAGCGGTTTACTGAGATTTTATAATAACAAAAACAAGAGTGATTTAATGGCTTCCACATCAGTATTGATGCAGCATGCATGGCTTCATCATGCATCCAACTCTCTCTATCTCTTCTCTCTCTCTCTCTCTCTCTGCTAGCTGCTTGTACAGTACCACATCTCTTTCACTCTACCTGCTAGTACTTTCCTTTAGCATATGTGTGTGGATGGATTTGCAACTATTCAACTTTCTTAGTATCGAGCATGAAAACTGGAGTGCCACCACCAGACGCCTTAACACTATAGAGAAAGAAAATGCGGCACTAGTTAAGAGAGTTGGTGTTCTTGAGCGTATTCTCAATAGGCTTTGTGAGAAGATGTAGGAAGCTCGGGATATAAGAGCACTCATCTTCGTGTCGAGTCAATTTGCTTAGCATCGAGTCAGTTTTTGAGTCAATTTTGCTTATCATCGAGTCAAGTTTGTTTTGAGTCAATTTGCTTAAGCTTGTGTTGGGGGAGGACGAAACCCGCCCACCCCCCTAAGGTCGGTCCACGAAAACATAGCTAAATGTGACTCCGAGGAGGAGAGATTCGACCTCGAGGGGACGAATGTCCCAGAGATTCGGGTCCGTACACGCCTCGGGCTCAGAAGGAAGGAGGGACGGGAGCCAAGGAGCTAGAGGGTTCAGCTGCACTGGGCGGCCGGAGGCTTTTCGCCCTAAGAAACGGCTAGACCCCCGGCTGTCGGAAGCCGACCGCGGGGGGGGCGTAAGGGAGCAAGGGCAGCGGAATCGAAACTGGAGGGCGAGGGTGGTCTTTCGGTCGGCGCTACCGTTCGGTCATACCGCGCGGCTCGGATGTCTTCTCATTCGGCCCGCCGTGTCGAATGCGGGGACCTTCGGGCAAAGGCGGCTGGGGACATCACTCCAGCCGCGGGTGATAACGCTCCGCCGGGCGTGACTGAGGCTTTTCATTGGTACCTCGAGGGCCGAGCTCTGGCCCGAATCCCCAGGGCTTCGCTGGGAAGAGACGGGGGAGGTCGCCTTCGGTGAGGTGGAGAGATCCAGTTAATGAATGTCCTTCAAGTCGTCTTGCGGGGGCTCGCTCAAAGATCGTGGCCCCAAAGGGGCAGGTGGGATCGCGAGGCGTGAAAAGACCGCGCTGCCCTGATTCTGGCGGGAGCTGCCGAGGACTAGGGTCGGTACGAGGGCATGATCGGAATTGTATAAGTCTACAGACTATAAATAGACCCCCACGGGGTATTGTAAAGGATGATTGGGAGATTAATAGAAGAGAGCCACAAATCAAGGGCACTTTCGTGCGCCTTATCTAGCCTTACAAGAGTGATCCGTTCCAACCAGGGGTAGCCCGCTTCGGGGCTACACCAACATTGGCGCCCACCGTGGTTGTGCAAGTAACCCATGGCTCGGGCGTGGAAGATCCACGCGGCGCCGGCCCCGGCCGGATCTCATCCAGGGGACCCTCCGTCGGATCCTCCACCTGAGAGCGTCACCCCAGCGTGTCGGCCGGGTATTAAAGGAAGATGCGCACCACCGCCCAGGGGGCGTTGGGCCAAGGTCCTTCCCGCAAAGAAAAGCCGAAGCTCAAGAAGGAGAGGAAGATTCTGAAGAGGAACAACCTCAAGAACGTGAAACAACAGGTAATGAGCAGGAGCAACGCTCCAAACTAATACAGGAGTTGAGCCTCAGACAAGCAGAGCTCAGAGAGTTGAGGGCCCAGAGGGACGCAATGATGAAAGGAGAGGCAAACTAGGCGAAGAGAAGATTCGACTCGCGAACAGCTTGAGGCTTGCCGAAATCGAGAAAGAAAATCCGCTCCGAGAAATGGCTCGATGGAGAAAACATAGCACCATCCCGTGGAGGAGCAACAATGAGTTTCGTCTCCGAAGGGGGAAATTGATTCGGTCTCACCCTCACGCCGAACTGGCTAAGCCCATGGCCAATCGGGTACAAGCCCGGACTACCCATTGTTCAACGAGAAATCCGATCCAAGAAAGTTCATCGCAAGCTATGAGGCCGCGGTACATTCGGCAGGGGGGGATTCGGTTACCCTAGCGAAATCTCTCATAATGGCATAGAAGACATTGCGCATGAATGGTACATAGCTCTTCGTCCGCTATCAATAAGCTGAAACATTTGAAAAGAGCAATTGATCATCACCTTCGAAGGTTTTCGGGCATTAAAAAAGGGAACCGAGAGATTTCCTAAAGCTCAAGCAAGAGGATGGAGAGTCTTTGACACGGTACCTCTCAAAAGATAGTACACGGCCGTGCTCGGCGCCGAATGTGTCGATGAAGTAGTCATAGCAAAGAAGCAATTGAAGGCATGGCCATAGGCGGTCTTGCCGCACGACTAGACAGGGGAGGAACCAAAAAACCCCGACCGAAGTTATACGATCGATCAAAAAGTTTGCAAAGTCCAGGAAGGTCCGAAAAGAAGAAAGGCAGCAAGAAAGGACGAAAAACAACGATCGCCGCATCCAAACACAAACAACGACCAAAAAGGTGGCAAGACTCGACCGGTTAACAACGTACAAGAAGATTCGGCTCAAACGGCCCGAACCAAGCCGAGAACCCGGATCGAGAATACCCCGGTGCGGGGGCAAACCAATCCAACCGAGGTGGCGAAGCTCCAGGGGCGAGGAGGCCGCGGAAAGAGGCGGGATGGTCCAAGGACACCATATTGTTTTGTCTACGTGGCGAAAATATGGGTCATTTCGTCGAGACCGTAAGTAATCAGGCGGTTCATTACCTCGAATGGTTAGCAAATGTGGTCATGGTACAAAAAAGACATCCGACCCAAGCATCAAGAAATGGCACTATGTAAAAAGGCCTCTACAAATCGTGCTGACGCCCATAGGGTCTCTAAATGTCGACTTTACGGACCTGTCCGTAGCAAGCGTGCGCAGCAGGCTTTATCTGACGGGATTTCGTGCGTCTCAAACTTCCCGTCACGTAGTGAGCCCTTGTTACACACACGCCGTGGAACTTACGTGTCCTGGGGTTTTGCTCACCGTGATCGGTATCTCTGGACATACCGTCTAAGATGCGGCGTACCTCGAGAAACCTCACGGAGACCGCCGCGGCATCGTGATCGATCGTACGCGTCCAAAAGTAGTGCGCCGCGACGGCCGTTATGCGGCGAATAGTCGAATGTGCGAGCGCAGACACAAGAAGGCGCCTGTGCCACTAACGCCTGACGACGGCGCTTGTATGCATCGCGCGCCTCTAATCGTTATCCATTCCACGGACACCCGATCACTATAAAGGGTCTAAATCGTTATTCAAATACAGACCCGTGTGGAACGCAGCGGAAGGCGTAATATCTTCGTACTACAGGGCGCTGTGGTTTTGCGTATGCACGTATCGCCCTCGAGCTACGACGCAGGTTAGATCGCTCGGACGTAACTACACTCCCGGTTCATAGGCGCTTGTTTTGTACTACCGCCGTGAACCTTAATGCACTTTCGTGACGCTTCGTGGGTCGCTCGATTCAGAACTTACAAAACTACAAAATCGCATGTTTAAAAACGATCGTCCGCAATGTGCCCCCATGTTACGTATGTTTGTTCGCTTGGTGTCGGGAAGTAACACACGAGCTACAGACGCTGCGTTTTAGTAAGCTCGTCTGCGTTCCTTTCCGGCTATTACAGACGTTCTTTTCAGATCCACGTCGTGTGGGATTTAGTCGCTTTTTACAGATGACCGTTTGATTCGCACGCATCAGAACGCTACGTATTTTTTTGACGCTTGTTCGGTGTTTGAGACGTTTCTTGATTACGCAGCGATAGACATTTAGTACGAAACCTATAGGCGCAGATCAGCGGTGTGGGGTCGTACATAGCCGTGGTCCTGCACGAAACCTACAGCCGCATAAGCATGGACTATTTATTGGTGAGAAAGGCTATGGTTGCGGAGGTTTGTTTCGCCTAAGTTTGGCGCATTTTTGTAATAAGTCGGTGAATCGATTTGTGACACAATTAATGATAATTCAAGTGTTTAGCATTCTCGTTTTGTGTCATGTGAAGTTTGGTGTCACATCTATCTAGCTTGCGATTAATTCTAGATGTGAATTTTGGTGAGCTTGCAGTTAATTCTAGATTTCACCATTACCAAAGGTTCTAAGTGTCATAATTGTGTGCAATCTAAGCAACCTCGAAAAGCCTCACAAGGCAGTGGAGGAGAGGCTCTTGGCACCTCTAGAACTCATACATTCCGATCTATGTGAGATGAATGGTGTGTGGAAAGATGTCTTGTTATCACTTATCGTTTTGCAATGAGCACTTTGCAAATATATGAAACACATGTCTTGTTATCACTTATCGGTTTTGCAACAGTAATCGCAAACATATGAAACACATGTTAGAATTTATATATGAATAGTTCCCCTAAAATTCATATGAAGAAATTCGATAAATCTCAAAGGCCCAATATCTGCGTTCCCTAATGGGCTTTATTGTTTCAGCCCATAAGTAAAAGGTGCGAGGTGCGATATCAATTAGTATCATATTGCTGGTTGATGTGGAGGTAGGGAGTTTTCCGCCCTATATATTTGTACCAAGCCCCCGGGATTAGACACAACACCACAACTATAATTGGGAGTTTCAATTAGAAAATCCTAAAGGCGTACCAGAGGCCGTAGAGGCTCCCACACTCGCTGCGAGGTCCGGGAAGGGTATTTTTTAGCGCCAAGCCTTACCCGCACCATGTGCAATATGCGAGCTCGTTGTTTGAACCCGGGACCTTCCGGCACAGTGTGGTAGACCACTTGCACCAGCCAGCCCTTCCAATTAGAAAATCCTAAAGTAGTAAAAATAATATTTTTTTTTTCCCGCTCTTCGCTATTTGCATAGTCTCTCCATCTCGCCCCGTCGAACAAGGTTTTTGGGAAGCGCCTCTTGGCGGATCGCCCCAAATCTTCCACGGCAGTTTCTCTCTTCATCATCCCGTCATCCCGCCGTCATAAGGCTTTGGCGGGATCATCAACAAGGAACACTCATCGACTAAGCTTTACGCGATCGCCGCCCGCATCAACACCACCGGTACTTCTACATCGGCGGGTATTACATCTGTGTTCTAATCTTATTGTTCATCATGTTCAATCATGCCCGTGTCCGAACCGCTATGTTTACATCGTTGCCATGATCATGCTTTCTTATATACTTTTGGATCATGTCATGCCGCTATATGCTTTTAGATCATGATATGCTTTGTTATACGATGCTAAGTCATGCTAGTATGATACACATGTTTACACTAGTTGTTATGATCATGTTGAATCATGCTATGATCTTGATATGCTTTTGTGTTATGCTAGTATGCTTCACATGTTTAATCTAGTCTTTCGGTTCGTCATGATTTATTTTTATGAAATTAATCTCGAAATTGCCTAATATCTCAACAATCCAAAACCTTTATTATAGCCTTTTCTTGATTTAACTATGGCTTTTTCACCGACGTCTTTGAGGCTAGAAAAAATTTCTAGTGCAAATTTTAAGAGGCGAAGTTAAGGCCATGCTCGCTACAGGCTAAAATGTTTTGGATTATTGTTGGCTTGCCCGAGGGAAATATCTCCGGAGAGAAGATTTCAGGGGGCAACACTATCAACCTGAATGCAACCATCGATATATATTCTAAGTAGTAGATTATGGAGAGCTTTCATGACTACATGATGGTTGCTAACCGATCTATAGTCAAGCAAGCTCATGAGGTTCAAAGACATGGCTAGAAAATATCGCTTGAAAACCCCGATAGCATCTCTTGATGTTGAGGAAAAGATTCGGGCAAAGAACACTATTGAGAAGGGAAACCAGAGCCATTCCGCACGAATTTGTGCAGGAAAACCCACATGGCAAGACCAAAGGTAGGAATAAATCTTCCAATGCTAAATTAACAACTATGAACTACCACCAAAAATAAGAACGTCAACCTTGTGACTATTAGCAATGCCGATGATGAGTACAAGAATGTTCCTACTTCCTACCGTACTATCGTGTTTCAATCACCAAGTTGGTGGGTTGATACAAAGTGCTAATATTCCTGTGTGTTTAAGGTAGTGTTGGAGTCCAATAAAGTAGTTATGTCTAAGCATGGACAATTTATTGGTGAAGGCTATGGTTGCGGAGGTTTGTTTCACCTAAGTTGGGCGATTTTTGTAATAAGTCGATTGAATCGGATATGTGGCACAATTAATGATAATTCGAGTGTTTGGCATTCTCGTTTTATGTCATGTGAATTTTGGTGTCACATCTATCTAGCTTGTTGACTAATTCTAGATTTCACCATTACCAAAGTTCTAAGTGTCATAATTGTGTCATTGTGTGCAATCTAAGCAACCTCGAAAGCCTCACAAGGCGGTGGAGGAAAGACACTTGGCACCTCTAGAACTCATACATTCTCGATCTATGTGAGATGAATGGTGTGTGGAAAGAGATATTTGATGACGTTGATTCATGATGCTTCTAGATTTTGCTATATTTACTTGCTAAAAACTAAAGGCGAGGCATTAGCATTAGACTACTTTAAAATGACCACTATTCAAACACTACTATCCTTGGTTGCCTCATATATGGCGATCATTCATCAAATGGATGTGAAGACAACTTTTCTTAATGGAGAGTTGGATGAGGAGATTTACATGGATCGCCCTGATGGGTTTGTAGTAAAAGGTGAAGAGCAAAAGGTGTCATGGAGGTCTTGTAAGCTTAGTATTTGCACGTATTTTATAGTTATAGTAGCGGTCTCGGTCAAAAAAATATCGGGATAAAATTATACAGTTCAATTCCGTAATAGGCGTCTATGTCTCTATGAGGACTAGTCAAGCCTGTTCACTTGTGCTTGCTTCAGCTTGTTTCGGCTTATATTCTCGGAGAATAATATTAAACAAGCGAACATTCTCGGGGGAACAGATCACCTCCCCCCACACACACAAAAAAAGTAGCTCGGGGAATAGTGGAATCAACAAAATGTAGTTCAAGAATAGTTTATGTAATAGGCACGCACAAGATTGATGGGCTACATATCAAACCCTAGAATCGCCCGGTGGAGGAAGACGCCGTCGGAGGAGGAGGTCGCGGGCGGAGGCGGCGTCGGCTAGAATGGCGCGGATGCGTCGGCGGTGACGGGCGGGCTGATGAGGCGGTTGAAACCCTAGAATCGCCGGTGAGGGGCGGATGAGGAATGAAATGGATCGTCTGTTGTTAGTATAGGCGGATGAGATATGAAATGGATCGCTGTGAGGAGGCGGTTGAGGGTTTTTGAGTTTCGCAAAGCTTGGCGCGTAAAAATCGTGGAAAGTTGGGGGGTGGCACAAGGAAAAGGGAGGAAATACCGAAATAGTTTTTACCTGGCTGCGGTGGGAGAAGGCGTGGTGGGGCCGCCCCTGTCGGGGTCATATATTTGCGCTATTGCGCTATAAACGCATGAATAGCGCCATAGCGCCGCTATTTTCCGCTATTCCTACTAAGCCAAAAATAGCTTGCGCGGCCCGTTACTTCATCATTAAAAAAAAATTGGCAAAAAATCTAGCTTTTATTGCTTTATTATGACTTCCGGCCCCACAAATAAAAGTATATTTTGACTTCTATAATCTAGGTTTGACCGTTCGTCTTATTCAAAAAGTTTTAAGAAATTTTAGTTATTTAGTTATGACTTATTTTATCGTTTACTTTCATAATGATTTGTTTATTTTATTATTTGTATAAGAAATTTAAATAAGACGGATGGTCAAACGAGATTGTAGACGAACTTTTATTTATGTGTATCTTAGCACATGTTATCATCAATTCTCGTTGTGTTGGAAACTCATAGATTACTAGGTAATTACCCGCGCGTTGCAACCGGGAAAAATATCATTCACTTTTTTCCTTTCTCCGTGATCAACAATTCTCATTTTATTTGGGCTTGATTATGTTCTCGGCCATATAATAAATCCTCTATCAACAAGAGGCTCAATCACGAAGACAAACTTAAGTACCGTAACACTAAAGTTGTTTAGAATTTTCTCGCTTGAAATAAGGCCAACAATGCTCTAAAACATACCAATCGTAATTATAGGTGCTATTTTATGGGTGATATTAATAATTTAATATCCAAGAATTAAATTCCTATTTTTTAGCTGGCGCGTGTGGGATGCGGTGGTTGGTTGACTGATTGCTCCCCTTTAATAATGGGGGGCGAGGGGTGATTAGAGCCGAACAGGGTGTTTAGCCGGGGTGAAAATTCCTAATTCCTATTTTTAGCCGGGCAGTGCTTCATGCGGAGGCAGGGTGAGTCTGCCCGGTGGACGATTCCTTTTCATTCTTTTTAGTAGTAACTAGGTAAAAAGCCCGTGCGTTGCCTTGGGGAAACATAATGCCCTGATAATATATGTATGAGCATGTATTGTATTGTTAATTAAAAAACATATTGCAATCGTGATGTTTGGAACAATAATATTACATGAGTCTTCAAGAAAGATAATAAAAATATAACTCAAATTTCAAGTTCGGCGTCTGACTTCTTGCACCTGAAGTACGCTGCAATAAATAGTTTCTTATATGTGCTCTTCCTTATATGAGCATCCTTTTTCTGAAAAAAAAAACAAACTGTAATGAGTTGTTCATTTTTCGAGAACTACAGATGAGTGGCGATGGGCCTGATGCAAAGGTAAAACTGCTGTCATATCGTAACAAATGTTTTCCCAATTAAAGTGTTCATTTTATTCTCATGTTTGAAAAGTCCATAAATTTACAAACACCAAAGCTGCTATCCCAAGTTCAAACTTTCCCACTGATACTACACGTTAGGGGATTAGAAAAACATTCTCATAAGATTCAGAAGATGTTGCTTGGGCTTCAGTTTCTAGTTGTGCTTGAGCTGCTTCCTCTTTCTCTCTTGATGTGGATTTCCGTGAGTTAGATCTCTTCTCTCACTTTCGGAGAACAGTTGGTCCTGAATTTTTGAAAACCGTCAAAGGTGACTTATTCCTTATTCACGCCTTGATGCACCTTTTTAGTGTTCAATCTCGCCTGAGAGTAGTGCATACCCCATATTGTTACATCAAAAAGCTATCACAACAGTCACCGGTGGAACAAGATAGCTATGCATATATCTGAAAATCTTACACCTAAACTAACTATAGGGAAGAAAATCTTACAACAGTCACCGGTGGAACAAGATACCTCTCTGCAGACTGTGCAATTTGGGGCGAACTCACTTCAACGCCCGGCTACATCTATCTCGTCATCGCCGCTAGCTTCACGCTGCCGCCTTCCACGCACGACCACCGCCGGGCGGGCGCCGCGCCGCCCTCGCCGTGCACCATGCAGCGGCTTCCACCGGAGGTGCTTGGTTGCTTGCATTGGTTGCCATCCGCGTGCCAGGGACGAGAGGATCCCATGGATGACCTCTAAAGCAGATGGCAAAGGCGTCGCGGCGGCGCCATGATGGGATAGAGCATCCCTCTCAAGGGCGAGACTTCGAGAGTTGTGTAGGATACACATGCAAGTTTGAGAAATTATTATTAGGGCGTCGTCGTTTTCCCTCGGTGCGTTCCGCGGGTTATGTCCGTCTCCCCGCAGACGGGCACGACCCGCGATATTCTTTGCTCACCTCGGCGCCCGGCTACTCGATCTTCACCCGCCCGCCGCCCGGTGACATCGACCACTCTTTGCCGCACAAAAATAGCTAGAAAGCGGCCGAGCTTCCACAAAAAAAGCCCCACCGCGTCGGCGCCATGGAAAACCTTCCGGCGTGACATGCTTGCGAGAGATTGCGTTCGTGTCGCCAAGGTCTCAGCCGGATCCCATGGAGGACCTCCACACTGCGGGCCACCGTTCGGATATGAAAGCGGCGGCGGTGACCAGTGGGGCCGGAGCATCCCGGGGGCGGATGTTTACACGTACCCGCCCGGCCGATGGGTATCGCTCGAGGATCGCGAAGTCTTGTCTCCAAGCTCGCCGCCGTCGGCAACCCGAGGCGTGCCAGGGGCCGGCATGTATGTCGTCTTCGTCGAAGGTCGCTTTGACTGTCACGCCGCGGCTCGAGATGCTGCAGCCGCGCCTCGTCGGGACATGAAACCGCCAAATATGTTCTTGCTCTTGTGCTCTACAGGGGCCAACACCGTGCCGCAAACGACTTGATCGTGCCGGCGAGTGTTGCGGGAGATCGAGGCGACCACACGGCGACGGCGGGCCGTGGAAGAACATCAATCGTTCGGCCCGCCAACAGGCATGTAATTTTAGGGTGGGCAACTTGGCGCGCATATTCCCGACGAGTGGCGTACAACCCCGCCCTATAGCCCAAATGGTGCCTCGCCATTACGGGCATCGGTCGTAAAGCCGGGATGGTGCGACCATCGCCGCATCTCATTGCAAACGGTGTGGCGGTGCGTGTTACGTAGCGAGGAGTGTAGGATCCGCAACGAAGTGTCGAGGTTCTTCGGCCTCTAGATGGTGATCTCGATCGAACAAACTTTAATTTGATAGCTTTTGGTGTGTACTACGTGATGGGTACACCCTCCGTCCCATAAATAGGGGCATTGGCGTTTTACATTAACCGTGGGACCATGGTGTCTGCATCGAACACTCTACAGTTGCCACCTCGGATTCCTTATAGTGCTAGCCACCTCAGATTCCTTATAGTGCTACTATGGGTAGTTTTCTCTCGCAGTCTCTCGTCTCTTCCTTCTCCCATACACCTCTTCTCATACTGTACATTCTCACCTCTTCTCCGTCCTGACTTTCCAAACTCATCTCAACCAAACCTAGTACAGAGCGGTCCGACACAGGGGGTCTGCCTCGCCTTCGCCTTCGTCTCCATCCCGGGCAGGTGGTGCTCTTTATCACATCCATGCAGCTAGATATGGTTTTTCATGTGGTTTTGAAACGGCAAATACGTAAGTTTTTCTTTTTTTGGTGGTTGCAGATCGGATCGAGTCCCCGGCCGTTCGGATCTCGACTTCATGTGGTCTCTCAAGTCCCGGCCGCTCGATCTCTTGTTTTAGCTAGTGTTGGGTTGGGAAGGAGGCCGAAGAAAATGTCGCAAAAAGAAGCACATCTTCTTGGGTAAACACCGCCGAGATCTACGAAATGCACTTTTTTTGAAGTTTTTTAGTGGCTCTAAAAAGGTTTTGTTTTGTCTTGAATATTTGTGTGATTCATGCTATAGCATGTACAACCACAAAGACCTACGCGGGAGATTATAAAAGTATGGAAAGAATGAAAAATGGATCGATTACCTTTGGCAGGAAGGAGCGGTTTGCAACGAGGCGAGAAAGGTCCGAGCAATGCGTAGCGTAGCTCGAAAGGTGCCCCGACGGGCCACACGCCGAAGAAAATGTGGCAAGAAAAGCACATTTTCTTTGTGTTGCTTTTGCCAAGTCCTTGGAGTTAAGTGTTGTTTGGAATGCATGTCTCCCTCGTGAGACAAGTCTTGAGTGACATGAATTAGCGTCAAAGACCGGATCCGTATGAACGCTAGGAACAGTCCGTTGTCTTACAAATTTATGTAACTCCTATATATTGCTCAATAATTTGGCTCTTACATATAGTTTCTATTTTAAAGTTTGGCTTAGTCTGCCGGAAGTCGCCGGGCGAACGCCGGTTTCAATAATTAGCGCCCGCCCCTCTCCTCGAAGTTGAGCATTTTTTTCGGGTGGGACTCAAGTTTTGCCGAGAGACCCTTTTCGGTGGACTTGGACGAGTGGGGTCACGGCTGTAGGACTATAATCTCCCGTGTAGGTCTCGAGCCCTGGTCATGGCCATGGCTGGCGCTTTTTAAGACCTGCGTTGGAGATTATAATCCGCCAAGCTCCTCGAGGGTGTCTTCGTCCCTACTCGAAGTCCGGACCCGAGGGACGTCCATATAATAATGTCTTCGTAGCTTAGGTCTTGCTTCCTCTCTTTGACAATGTTCGTGGTGCTCTTGTTTCATCTTGTTTCAGCTTGTTATGTCTCACGGAATACTATTAAATCAGCCAAAATCAGGCGCTAGCAAAACAACCTGTTCTCCGTAATGTTGTTATATTATCAAAAAGTTGTTCAAATTTGGAATGCTCCGGCTCTCCAAGAATCTGTATTGAACCTGTATTGCTAGTTTGTGCATTATTGTGGCTCAACAATTCAGCTTGGTTTGTTCTAAAGAGCCAAATTTTGGCCTTGTGTTGAAACAAATTTGGCATCGAACACTCACCTCATTCTCTCGATCGATCGAACAGGCATGTGAAATGACTCCATACGTGACCCCTTATGTACAAGTACACCCATCGCATACGGTGTTCGTGCATGTCATCATCATGATTACGATTCTACACCGCGAGGATGGACGGAAAAGACGAAGTTTTTATATTCCCAAAAAGTTTTGACCAAAACCTTTTCCAAGATTTTTTTTAGGGAGCCCGCCTAGAGCAGAGGAAGAGCCGGGCGGACTTGAACACTTCTAGTTCCTTGTCGCTGAGAAGCGTCGGATTAATTTATTAGTACTACTCCGTAGTGAAAATAAGACGAATAATATTTATTAAATTTTTTTTTGACCATTGCTCTAAAAAAGTCGCGGTAAGATATCATTGCTGATGACACGGTGATGGTCGCTAGAGAGAGACCTCACATCCGCAAGATGCTTAGGTGCGCCGCCATGTCGGGAGACCTTTAGGGATCAAGAACCCTAATTTTTCTTTTTAACTGTGGTCAAAACTTGTGACTAGCTAGTCTTTCTCTCCCTCATAGTAACTCCACGTGTGATGGTTTTTCTTTCTAAAATTTTGTAAAATCATGCTCTATCAAGAGATTGTTTTCTTACTTCTATTACTCTTGTCATGTTTTCGACAACATTTGAAGTTTGAATTTCAAAAATTACAACTTCAAACAACATTTTTCGAGCACCTAAAATGATTTCAGAGGAGAAGTCATGAACATAAAAGTTGTCATTTCTTCATATGATGATGTTGCTTGGTAACACTATCCACAAGATTTACAATCGTCATAGAGTTTATGAAAGTAGAAGAGAGATTTCTAAGATTCGTGAACAATGTCACTAGCACTATGTCGGATGGGGAAACAACCGTAATTGTAGATCTTGCTAAGTTATGAAACTCTTAGTGTCTCGATCAATCTCAAGAAAAAAAAAAATGGTTATAAAAAAATTCAAGAAAAAATTGTAAATTGAAATTTAAATGTTTTTAGTGACTTCTGATAGACAAGCCCCCAACATAACGATTGTAGTTCTCAAATATCCATGAAACTTTGTAGTTTATAACATTTTAATTTGAGATCATCTTGTCATGGAAAATCAAACAGTTTGAAAACATTTATCGTATAGACGCCAAGATTGGGATAGTTCGTCCGCCCATTTCCTTGAACCTCGTTCCGCGGTTCATGTCCGTGGTTTCGACACCTCCGCCCGACCGCCGGAGTGCACCCATGTCGCCTGTATTAGGGCTACGAAGACGCACCGCATTTGCTGCTCACCAACTGAGCCCATTGCCGTTCACCGCCCCCCCCGCCGGGTGGCGACCACTCTTCAGCCTTTCCGAGCTTCCCACGAAAAAAGCCCCCGCAGCCGCCGCCCTCGCGCCATGGAAAACCTTCCGCATGACATGCTTGCAGAGGTGCGACCGTGTCGCCAAGGTCTCGGCCGGATCCCATGGAGGACCTCCACAATCTGCGGGCCACTGTTCGGATATGAAAGCGGCGTCGCGGCGACCTCTGAGTGGGACGGGGCATCCCCGTTGGGCCCGGATGTTTACGAACCGCCCGGCGCGGTTGGTATCGCTTCAGTATCACAACGATCTTGTCACCAAGCTCCGCCCGTCGGCAACTTTGGAGGCGCGTGCCGGGGGGCGGCATGTATGCCGTCTTCGTCGCCGGCGTCGCCGCGCGAATCACGCCCAGCGGCTCGAGATGCCGCAGCACGCCGCCCGCGCGTCGGGCATGAAACCGCCAAGTATGCTCTTGCTCTTGTGCTCTCATGGGGCAAACACCGGTGTCGCGAACGGCGACTTTGCCCGGCGGGTGTTGCGGGAGATCGAAGGCGACCACCCGGCGGCGACGGCTGGGGCGTGGAAGAACATCAATTGTACTCGGCCCCGCCGGATGGCATGGGATTTTAGGTTGTTCTACTTGGCGGCGCATTTGATACAAGAGTTGCCTACAACCCGCCTTATAGCCCAAATGGTGCCTCGCCATGATGGGCATTAGTGCGTAGAGCCGGAATGGTGCGGGCATGAAGCGGATGCACGTAATCGGAGTCATGGAGCGTTTTCTGCGGAGGAGTGTAGGATCCGCGAGCGAGTGTCGGGGAGTTCATCGGTCCTCTATTGCGGGCATTTTGAAACTTTCCGCTCACGAAGTGCGCCGATGCGGATGCGTGCGGGCCCGCCCTCTCCACCGCCCTCTCGCCACCGACCCAGCCGCGTGCTCGGCGGCACACCCGCCACCACGCCGCCCACGCCACGCTGCGCTCGTCGCCGCCGTAGTAGCTCACCGCGCCTCCGTGCTCGCCGTCGCCAGAAGCGATACCGACGGGCGGTCAATCCACGGGCCATCTATACCGGACACGAAAACGCCGCGGCGCCATCTGCCGAACGGAGCATTCCATCGACCGGTCTGACCGGGCGGGCGGTCGACGTCGGCGGCTATGGCTATGGCTGGGGGCATTTGTACTACCCGTGAGGAAGTCTCATCGCCAAGCTCGCCGAGGCCGGCAACCCCGAGGCGTGCTTGAAAGGGCATGTCTGCCGTGTTCGTGGAAGGCGCGCAAGACCGCCTCGCCATTTCGATTTCTTTGGAACTCTGATTTTCTTTTTAACTGCGGGCTTAAAACTTGTGACTAGTCTTTCTCCCACATAATAACTCCAAATGTGATGGTTTTTCTTTCTAAAATTTCATAAAATAATGTTGTATAAACCTATTGTATTCTTATCGCTATTACTTTTGTCATGTTTTATTGATAACATTTGAATTTTGAATTTCAAAAATTACAATTTCAAACAACATTTTTGGAGCGCCTAATGATTTTAGAAGAATTCATGAACATAAAAATTGTATAACTTCTTAATATGTACATCTTTTATATTGGTCATTTCTTCATCCGACTAAGATCGCAAAGAAACTTTGTTCATCACAAGATTTACACATGTCTCATAGAGTTGATGAAACAACAAGAGAGATTTTGAAGATTTGTGAACAATGTCACTAGCACTATGTCGAATGGGGAAACAACCAAAAATAAAGAATATACCCGGCGTTTTTAGTGTTAGGGCCAAAAACCCCGGTTATTTCGACCAAAAAATCCTGCCCATGACGCCCCACCGGGAAGTCAATCCTAGATTTTTTTCGAGCTAGGCTCGGGCCGCTCGAAGGGCTACCAGCCGCATTTTCCACTACAAATAAAATAGCTAAAAAGTAATATTTCGGTATGGGTCGGGCCAAAAGAAAATTTTTACCGCCGGGCCCAATAAGGTTCGTGGGCGGGCAAAAACACGTTGGGCTCTAGCCGAGCCCGCTGGGCCGAAGTTAGTTTTGCTCGGTATAAATAAGAATTGTCGATCTTGCTAAGTTATGAAACCGTCTACTCCCTCCGGCCCCACCGAAGTTTGTCACCCCGGATTCCGTGCCATCTTTTCGATGCTCCGCCTTATTCAAATTTTTGCATAAATATAATTTATTTTGTTACAACTTATTTTATCAATGAAGCTACTTGAATATTGATTAATTTATTTTATGATTTGCATAAATATTTTGAATAAGACGGATGGTCAAACATGAAGTTTAAAAAGTAAAAAACAACGAACTCCGTGGGACAGAGGGAGTAGCTTAAAAGTTTTTTTATTTGACATTATCTTGTAAAGGAAAATTACGCCTCAATTTCAAAAAGATTGAAAATTGATATTTAAATGTTTTAAGTGACCTCGTTAGACAAACCACCAATATAACGATTGTAGTTCTCGGATATCCATGAAACTTTGTACAGTTTACAACCTTTTTGATTTGAGATGTACTCCTCCATCCCATAAAGCTTGTCGTCGTGGGATGCGTGCTACAAGTTTGACTCAAATTTTTGAAAATACGTGCAACATTTAAATCTTAAAATAAAATTGTTAAAAACTAGACTTAAAGATCTAAAAAAAAATCGCGGGCTATAAAATTTAGGGAGGTTGGTCAAAACACAATAGCGCTATTAGCGGGCCTCCCTTCCGAAATCAAATTTATCGAAAGTATCCTTCTTGATGCTCAAACTAATCGCCATGAGTGATGCGCCTTGAGAGCTGTCCAAGGTCATCAAATTCCATGCCGGGCTAGCTTCTCTCGATAGCTGGATGCATGCCACGCACGCCTACAAATGCAAGAATCGATGGTCCGCAAGTTCGAGAGAATAGCATGAATTCTTTGTCTCCCCACGAACCTTAAAGAAATCTTGTGGTGTCTCATTGTACTTCCATGTCAACCCCATCAAGTCAACGAGCTCTTTTTCATTGGAACCGCTGTAGAAGTATGAATGGAATTTGTCTTCTAGCTCGCACCGTGTTCCAATAGAATTGGCCTACAACGAAGCAAACCATGTGAAAGCCGGGCCCCGCAAGGGATGATGGAAAGAAGTTTAATCCTCCATGCTTCATCATTGGCAAGCTCTCCCAACTGAATCAAATAACCAATCGATGTGTTCGGTAGTTGAGGTGTCATCTTGTCCGCAGAACTTGGTCAAGTCGGTTGGAGGCTTCAATCTTGAGGGGAGTGCCACTCTGTTGTACCAATACGATACGGTGATCGATACACATAGGGCCGATTCTTGGGCTTGATCCCAAATTGGTGTTGCATCATGTCGGCCATCCTCGCTAGGAGTATATCCATGTTTGAGTTACGTGGTCCATAAGATTGTCCCCGACGGTCGCCCACCGCCTATACCCGTGGATTTGGCATAGCATGAATCGTGGAATAGTCAACGAACTCTGTGTAACCGGGGCCAAAGGGATTTCTCTCGCAAACCCACCGCCATTGGAGCTATTGAGTAAGTGTTGTATCTTTGGAGGATTTCCAGCACCGAATGCCGCTTCTCCATGTGTCTTGGCTTCGGATACCTCTTGGTTTCTCGATGTCTTGTTCTCTCCTCCGCATTCTTGATGTATAGCTCCTTTCTTTGGTGGTGGCTTTGGCATATGAACATATCTTGCCCCCTAAAAGCTCACCAAGCCGAGCTTCAAAGTGTTGATCAAACTCGGGTCCAAAGCTAGCCTTCATGATGTCGCGAAAAGTGTTGAAGAACACCGTGTTGTGGTTGGTCATCGCTCTCCCATCGGCGCAATGCAGAACAATCTCTTCCATTCGACGAACTTCTTCAGGACTTAGTTCATCATCTCCCTTTTTCTCCCCCTCGTCCTCATCGGATAGTTGTTGAGCATATCCTTTATCACCGGGCATTAATATCTTTGGGAGATCCGTCTTTTGGATGATTGTGCCGTTCTTGTGTTTGGAGAAGCACGACATGCACTTTTGTGAGAAGGCTAGGCATGTCTCTCTCATCGCGGCCTCCATGTCGTGGAAGGTCTCCCATCTAGAGTTGAATGATGTTGCTCCCCGCCGACTTCCTCGGGCATGTTGGTTTGATCTTGACGTGTCCCCTTTGGGCGTTCCAAAAAAGTGTGTAGGCACAAAGATCCTACTCCTTGCCGCTTTGCTGCATTAATCGACAAGCCGGAATAGTCGGCTTTACCCGCGCTGGCGCCTTGAATCGAAAGGCGTGCGATCAATTTAACCCGTTAATTGACAAGGAGGTAAACATGAGATGCGGAACATGCCCGGTGAGACCAAGACAGTTCCGCATGTATGGCTCTAAGGCCAGATGTGAAGACACATAGCTATGAGAGCTATCGTCGATGAATAATGAATGCATTCGTAAGCAAATATACGATGCAAAGGCAATAATCGCAAGAATCGAACGATCATAAAAGACATGTTTGAACAGGCAAAGTCGATCGTTATGATGTGCGAACATAAAGCTCTATTGCATGCATCGATTTAACCGGCAACATGGTAAATAGAAGAAAGTAAATCATAAATATCACTAAAGACATCCATGACACGTGAAAAGCGTAACCGTGTTCGGCAAAGCTTGCCGAATCGGGTCCATGAAGAAGGAACTCATACGAAAACCTATCGATTAAACCGATCTCTAGTCCACCGGATGACTAGCTCTTGAGTAACCCAAAGATCAGATTCACCTGGGATGACACGTCCCCCGTCAAGATCTAAACGCATACGAACCCCGCAACACGTGACAACCTAGATTGATCTAAGCTC
The DNA here is from genome assembly GCA_015847255.1 of Hyparrhenia diplandra. Classification (NCBI taxonomy): domain Eukaryota; kingdom Viridiplantae; phylum Streptophyta; class Magnoliopsida; order Poales; family Poaceae; genus Hyparrhenia; species Hyparrhenia diplandra. The sequence goes on from JADLZK010004713.1 coordinate 68,367, forward strand.
GACTACGAAAGCAATGATAGATCTAGTGGCAAGCTAACGATAAACATTGAAAGAATTGATGACAACTAGATCTAACAAAAGATAAAGCCGAAGCTACATCAATCTAAATTGGGCAAAAAGTGTGTGCGAACACGATCAAATAAATAAACTAAGAGCATCGCAAACACTTGGTAACTTAATGAATTCATCAGATCTTGCCAAAATCTAATGAAGCCGATAACTAGCTCTAAGCTAGACCTTAGCCCACCGGATGGCTCATGATCGACAAAAGAACCCTCTTGCCCCCGATAGCTTAAATCCGCCGACGATACTAAGCGTGAACAAGACTTCTTGCAATAATCTAAACCGCCCCGACGATACTAGACATGGTGCAAGGTTGCCGGTACTTACAGAGGTCGACGGGTCGATGGTTCCTCTTAAAGAGATCGACAACACGGATTGGACTTGAAGGGTGGCGGAGCCAAGGCACGGAGCCGGGTTGTTTGTATTGAATTGGGTATATCGTTTACGGATGTCGGGGTCTCATATTTATACCGGGCTTATTGAGTCCTAACTAGTTCTGAATAATAACTAACAAAATATCTAGCTAAGATACATTGTCCTCCAAGTCTTCTCGAGTCGTGGAATTGCACGTGATGTGGGCCCTCGTCCTGGGATATTCCTCTTGATGCTTCACGGCTTGCGAACCATCTCACGCTCAGCTCCTTCTTGGACTCGGGCTCCTTAGCCGAATGACGGCTTCATGAACGCCCACGGTCTTTGTCAGCTGCTCCCTTGCTAGCCGAATGATCTCTTAGAGATGGGCGTGTGCGGCCTATCAATCATCAGGGCTCTACCAAATTTTGGTGTTACTTGAGCGCAAGCGCGCCGTGTCGAGCATGAAGCGCCAAGTATGTCCTTGCTCTTTTGCTCTCTGGGGCTAACACCGCCGCCGCACCAACGCGACTATGTCCGGCGGTTGTGCGGGAGATCGAGACGAGGACGAAGATACATTTTGGGGCGTCAGCGACCTTCGAGAACTTCCATACTTTGCCCGCCCGACATGTATGGGACCGCTTGCGCAGCCTTGGTGTGTGGTATCCACAATACCGTGATGCCGCCCACCGGAGCCTCGCCATGGCGGGCATCGCTGCGAGGGAAAGATGGTGCGGTAAAACTTTTAGATTGACGGGATCCCATCCGTCGCACATGTTCTACTGGCCGAGGAGTGTAGGATCCGCAAAACAAAGTGTGGGAGTTTATTCGCCGTTAGTAAAGTCGCGGTATTTGATGGATCATATGCACGATAATATGCTTGATGTATTTAGGATTTTTTTTTTTGATGTATAGGACTGTTGATGATCTCGATCGAACAAGATTATTAATTTGATGAGATCGATCACCGCACAAAGATATGCATGGTTGATGAGATTCGTGTTACAACAAAGTGTTCCCACCCCGTGTTCACTTTTTCACCGCGGTGCGGCATCTCTCTGGCTGGTGTGGTGCACACATCTCAATGCAAAATGGATGGTGCAGATAGTATGTGCTCAAAGCACATGGATGCTGATTTTTAGGTGTCACGTACTCCCTCCGGTCCCTTTAGTATGTGTGTCATCAGGGAAGCGTGTGCGTGAGGGAAACACGGTTTTCTAGAGACAAACATTTAGGGACAAAGGGAGTACAAGAGACGTACTACAACTTGTCTTGAGCCATCACCGCCTGCCTCCCTGTTTCCCCCACGGTGTCACCCACTACCACCACGAAGGTTGCGGGCTTACGGCATAAAATTGAAATAATTAAAATTGGTGCCCCCCGGGCCATATCTTGTATGCGTGTCTAACCCCGGCCCGCATGCCTAGCGCCGCAACTCCCAATCCTTTCCCTCCGCCTGGCTTTCCACTCCTCACTTTCTTTCCCGTGCACCGCCGGCCGCCACTCCACGCCCCTCCCCCACCCCCCGCCGCCATTGAAGATGACGACGCCACGGAAACGTGGACCCAAACCCATTGTGGAGGGACACTAGCGAGAAGGAAACCCCTAGCGACGGCGGTGAGGGCGGGAGAAGAAGCGGCACGCGGCAAATACGGGCGAGGAAGGAGAAGAAGTCCGCCGGGAGTGGAGGCGACGAAGGAGATCTTCGACAAAGCGTTGGGCCCCACGGCGCCGTTGTCGATGGGGCACGATGCTCATCCGAATCTGGGGCCATGGCGGCGTCGAGGAAGGTCGCGGAAGCGAGGCGAAGGAGAAGGAAGCAAGCTCGTCGTTTTTGGTCGTGTCTTCGGGCATGGGGTCTCAAAGATATGATCCGTCGGGTGTCGGCGAACAACATAGTTTTCTACTTTTGGTGTCATTAACCTTGTATACAGTGATTGAATAGCATTTTATACTTCAAGTGCGTGAATTCGTTGGGGTCCTTATAAGGATGATGGTGACGATGCGGTGGATAAGGATGATGGTGACGATCTCAAGATGATGCTCTTCTTCGTAGGCTCTCGTTTTGATGCTTGGTGCCAAAAAGTTGGTGATATTTTGGTTCTCTTTATCTATCTTAATTAGTGGTCATATGTAATCTTTAATAATCTTAGCATCGTCTTTGGTTAGTGTACTATGGTGGCCATGGACGATTTGGCATTTGTATGATGGATGATTGTAGGAAATCTTTTAGACCTTATTTAATCTCTAGAGTTAACTTGGTTGATTATTTGTAGGCAAGTTGTGTGCATGGTTTGATTGTTGCTGAAATTATGAGTGACCAAAGTGGCATGCAATTGAAATCGGCCCAACTTGTGCACGCAAAACCGCCAGTGAAATAGAAATTGCCCCTACCAGCTGCCACCGTAAATACGAGAGGAGGTTCGGGGAGACTTCATTATTTTTTTTTCTTTTTGACGAAAATCATTTTTTATTTCTTTGGGTGCCACCGCGGCTAACTTTTCACCCCCTGGAATTTGTGGGACGGATGGAGGGAGTAAAACTTGAAAGCATAGCGCCGCCGCGCCCGCATTACCCATTGCTGGCAGACGTGTGCCCCCGTCTTCAACGGCGGTGGAGGGAGTAACCGGCAATTAGCGCGGCCCGCACACCGGCGGTGGCGACGTGTGCCCTATCTTCCCGAGGTGTGTAGGATACGCAAAGGATTCGCGATGCAAGGGTGTGCATATGGTCAAAGACGTGTACATGGATTGTGGAATCTTGTAGAAAAAAATCCAAGTACAGTACACGTAGCTTCCAAACAGTGTGATTCTAGAATTTTAGAGATGAGATTTCAAGAATCCGTAAAAAACATGTACTACCACCAATTTCGGAGCACATGTTATAGCCCTTTGTGTAAAGCGGGCAAGGCCAAGGGGGCTACAAGTGATCCACATAGTAGATGAGGAAATATTGAGACTACTATTTACTACGTACTATTACACAATGCAAAAAATTATTGCTTGTGGCTTGCACATAGTAACCTTTGTGCTTTCATCATGTCACACCTTTATTTCCTCTCCCTCTACTTTTTTCAAAGCATGGACCATCTTCTCTCTCCTTAAGCACATGTAGCTTCTGCAAGCCACTATGACAAGAATAGAGCACCTACCTTTTTTATCCGATCCTACTATATGGCACTTGAGGCTATACAAGCAAAAAGAATGCATTGGGGAAGCCCTTAGAGCCTTCGGCCGCAACGCGGTGAAACTTTTTTGTGAACAAAGGCCCCAGTAGGTAGAAAAGGTCTTTGGTCAAAAAGTGCACTTATTTTACTTGCACTGCGATGCCTACCGCCAGCGGAAGTTAAACGCTTCTCGCTTCGTGGTCCGAGAGACGAGTAAAAGATTAAATAAGCATGTTTTATACTAAATCCGTTCCAAATTGTAGTTCGTTTGACTTTTTCAACCCCAACTTTGACCTTTCGTCTTATTCAAAATTTTGTGCAAAGTATCACTTCTTTTGTTATGGCTTTTTATTAAAAATAGTATTTACTGAATGACTTAAATTTGATTTGTTTTTTGTGCAATTATTTTGAATAAGACGAGTGGTCAAACTTGAGGTCAAAAAGTCAAACGAACTATAATTTGAAACGGAGGGGGGACTACATTTAAGTTGTTCATTATTTATTAAAACTCGGTTTCTAACCTGCACAAAGTAATTGTCCTCAATAGCTACTAATTGTGATCAGATTTCTTAGTGATAGTACAATTAAATCCTTTAACAATACCCCCTTCCTACCCGTGGCAACGCGGAAATCCCCTTACTCGGCACGCCAAAAGGAGAAAACCGTAGGTTGAGGAGCAAAGGAGAATCCGCCCAAGGAGGGCTCAAAACTTTCCAAAGGTCCGCCTCACGGTATCCAAGTTGAAGCCGCGGCGGCGCGTGCCGCCGTCCGTCCGCCCCATTCAAATCCTGCTCACCGGCCCGCCCTTCCAAAACTGAAACAAGTAAAACCCTACTCGATATCCCGACGCCAGCCCCACACGCCGGGCGGCGTGCTCGGCTCATCCCCTACTCGGCACACCAACCGCCTTGGTCAAGGCGGCGCAGCTCCCGCCGGCTCGGTTGCTTCATGAGGCGTAGCGAATGCGCTGGAGGGTGTTGATGGCCGTTATTGCATATATTTTGATCGTCAAAAGTACACTAAAAACGTCAAACATTCCATGTTAAATCATAGCAAAGTATTATTTAGATGACGAAGTTCCACGAAGTTTTGGTGTCTCGGCTATTTACGTGGATTTCTCAATTTATCACCAAAAGAAAGTATCTCCAATGACAAAACAGAGTACACCATTGCGAAGGTCTCGTCGCATTGATCAAAATGGGGACAAATAAATGGAATCAAGTGAGAACGTGCCAAACTTCATAGGAAGCGCACTTTGGAAAACACGTTTATCAAACAAGTGCAATACAAGAGGGCCAAGCACGGAACAAGATGGACCGGCACCCCTAAACTACGGATCAAAGCGGCCCGAAGCCCACCCCTAAAGGCGGTCGTGGAGGCGAGCCAACCCCGGCCCGCGGGGGATCGAAGTGGGTCCGGCCGGGACCCACGGTGCCGCCTCTCGGCCGACCTTTACAGGCGGTTGCATGCCGCCATGCATAGGCGGTATTGCTAGGTGCTTCCTTATTTACCCGCACGAAACCGACCATGTTAGATATAAATAGATGGGGAGTGCTCTCACCTCAACACACACCACCAAGGAGCAACACCACCATACCTTCAAGATGTAGTATTGTAGTATTAGCCTAGTTGGGAGTTAGGGAGAGATGATCAAGTTCAGGAGGAGTCCCTGAGGATCGGTATAATCTTGTATCGCTCTTTTGTAAGACTCTTGCACTTTCAATATATTTATCTTCTCTTATTACTGAATTATTATTTGTGGTTATCTAAGTTTACCTTAGTGATTAATTAGAGTATGGTTAAGTTTAGTAGTTATACCTTGGCATGGGATCTCCGTTCTCTACAGAAGGTTCTAGTTTTCACGTGAGACTAGTTTCAGAATCGCTAGAGTAGGCGTGGTGTCTAGGCTAGAGGTTACCCGAGATTGCTCTAACCTTACGGATAGTTGTGGTAGCCCCGGAGGTGACAGCTCCGACCAGGGCCTTTGTATTCCACCACGTGCTAGGTTGGTGTTTTTTTTCAGAGAGCTTTTGGCGGCTTTCCCCGATTACCCCTTTCCCAGTCTTTTCGAGAATCGAAAGGGTCGTTGCTCTGAAGTGCCTTGGTATGATTATTATGCTTAACCCTCTGCTTAGTTAATCCCTTTGGTTTGCTCTAGAAAAGAACCATAGTAATGGAGAAGTAAATAGGAGTCTTGAACTCTCCCGTTGTTCTCCCAGCTTAGCTTGTCTACGCTGCTATCTTTTGTTATGTTCTCCGTGTGTGTCAATTATCAAAACTCTTATCCTATCTTTTACCCCCGCTTTAGTTTAGTCGGTTTACTAGTTAGCAGGTACATAATTGTTAGCTATCAACTTCTTTAACCATTGCTTCCCTGAGGATAAATACGATACCTAGGAATACTCTTGGGTGAAAGCTACAACGGTATCCGCGGCGCTTTGCGGTTATACCTATGTTTGCGTTAACAACGCCAACAGAGGGCCACCTCAAAAGACTCAGCGGGCGCCGCTAGCCCATATCTCTCTCCACGCCCGTGGCGGCTAAGCCGCCAACCCGGCGGGGACGGTGCGCCTTCCCAGCTCGGCCGATCGGGCAAAGACGCGCGGCGGCGCAGCTCGAAAGCCCTCCCACGCTGAGGCGCAAAGATGGCCACCAACCGCCTCTACGATGCCATGATGACTCCCCTCTTCGATTCTTCAATGTAAAAGACGTGCGCTCATTCCGACCTGCACTTACATATATATTACCGCTAGCTATTTTTTCAATGACCACATATGACCGCCCGACCTTTTTATATTGACTATATAAAATTTAGTGCATGCATTCCTATTAATAAGTACCTAGATTATTCCTTCATTCGCCTAAAGAAAAGGTTTTGGTTGACCAAAAAAGATTTTTAATTTCTCGTAAGCATGTTTGGATGTTTCGTACTAAACAAAGCATGCCAAGTTTGATCACTTAGTTTTCCATTTTCTCGCCATGTGATTTATTTTCTTTGAAAATGGATATACTTGATTCCTTTTCGATGTGAACATTACTTTTCAAGTGTTGTGTTTGTCATCCGCTTATTATGCTAGCAAATGTATATTTATTGATTTTCCATTTTTGCCATGTGCTTTTGTTTGAAAATGGATATACTTGATTCCTTTTGACGTGAACATTACTTTTCAAGTGTTGTGTGTTTGTTATCCGCTTATGCTTGCTTTACGTATATTTATTGATCAGCAGACCGTTTAGTTCTCAGAACCAAATGTGTTCTTTTATTTGACTTGAGCCAACAAATGGAGGCAATTGATCCGTGGTATGGCGGGTCCATACAACAAACAACTCTTGTACTCATAATCGCACAAAAAGGCCCACCCCAAATTTCTCCACTCAAATGCAACTTCACACAAATGGCCATTTGGAGGTATGATTTGTGTGGTTTCGGATCTGATCTAATTTATCGTTGCATTGTGTCTTACATTGTTGCCTTGTTACATTTGTGGCGAGTTGTTGGACAATGCAAAGTGGATGCGGTAATTAAACAGATTCATCATTGAGCCATACACTTTGATTATTTATAGTTAAAGGTCCGACCGGACTAGTTTCGTTCAAATAGATAAAACCGGTGGCGCTACAACAATATTGGTGGACAAAGTCATCGACAAACGGAACGGATCACCCGGCTTTACTAATTCAAGGTTCAGATATTAATGTGATAGTACTTTTTGCAAGTCATATTGATTGGATATATAATAAACTAAAATACAAACTTCTAGACTTCACCGATTTTTATGGTGTTTGTAGGAATTAGAGAGTTTGTTCATGCTTGCACCGTTTGAAGCTTCTTTTAATGAATTATAGGAAAATATGGATAGATGTATGAATACAGAGTGCATTATTTCCTCGGGTTGACATACTGAGATGATGGTGGAGGCATGGATCCCGATTCTTTCGGGCGGTGCATGTGCTTTGGATTTTAGGAGAAACAATCAAGATCTTTCATTGGAGAATGTATTGCCAACTTTTGTTTCATAATCGCAAGTCATCTCCTAAAACCCAATTGTCTAACATTTTGGCATTCATCACCTTAATTAGATGGAAATGGATTTAAGACTAGCACAATGCGGCTTGGGGCAGGTGCTATTGTTTTCACTCGTTGCACTAAGAGCGTCTCGCATGAACCTCACATAAATTTCTTTCCTTTTGTGAACCACTTTTTTTTTTTTATCAATTGAAATAATGCCAAGTTATTACTTGTTTTCAGGTTGCTTACACAACAATCCATTGGTCTCCTCTCCTACACTTTCTTGGTGGAAACCGGACGGGCAGATGTTGTGATTCCTATGGTATCTTTGTGTGATTTTATTTTTTTTATTTGTTTGGCATGAGGCACTACATGCGCATTCACTTGCCTTACATGTTCTCTTCTTATTAGGTGGATTATGAATGCAATCTAATAAAAAGAAAAAACTCAACGATTGGAGCCTCATGGTTGAGAAAAGTTCTCCTCAAATTTGACAACACCGTTGAAATGGTCCTCAGAATAACCGGTTTTAAGAACAAAACCAGATGAAGCCATATGTGAGCCCCGGAAGTCAAATCTCACATATAGTTTACAAATGAATGGTAATCAATTCACAATGCTTAAAATATAACGAGCATAGAATAGAAGTATAAACCTTAGCTAGCAAACAAGCGGAAAGACTCTTCAATCTTTCCGCGGGCGTAGGCTCCACGGGGACAACCGATTTGGTTGATCACAAGCCTAACTTCCTCCCCGAGGTGCGGTGAAATAGCAAGGGTGAGTCCATGTCGAACTCCGCAAGCATAGCCGTGGGTTATGAGGCTTAGAAGCTAACACTGCCTTAACCGTGGTTGCTTTTAGTGTTGATCAAGTTTTAAGCTTAAGCATAAAGGAATCCCATTAACCCATTACTCACAAGTGTGAATAGATATCAACATCAATTTAATAGCAACATCATAATAAGCATGCAATTCTATTCATTGATGTCTCCAAGGCCGTTCATGACCGCTAACACGGCCGACATGTCAGTTTAGTTAACTCAAGCAGAGGTGTACACTTTCACTACAAGTCATGGTTTCCACCCGAGTAGGTTCGCGACTCCTAACCAAATGAAAACCACATAAAGCCTTTCAAAAAGGTTATCTAAACATGCGGATAGCGATAGGGCTACAACCCATTCTCTTCCGTTTTGGTAACCACCGACCAGTAAACACTATCCCCTCGAATCGACTAAAGCCGAGCCATGTGACCCCCATAGTCGCATCAGATATCCCGGATGATCACGAATGAATAAGTCCTTATGGAGAGCTAAGAGCTTCATAAATAAACAATACAAGCTCTTTTCGCCCTATGTACCATGGAATCAACATCTACTCATCACGCATTTAATCCATAAAGCAATAATAAATGTTTGTTGGTTGAGCGCTAGCAAGTTACTACCCAATGCATAGCCCAAAGGAGACAAGGATTAAGTGTTCAAGACTAGGTAAGTCCTTAATGGCAAACAAGGAGGACACATGCATCATGAATTAATGTTTAAGGTGAATAGGACATCAAGGATGATCCCAAGCTATACTTGCCTTAAATATAGATCCAATCATGCATGGCAAACAAGACTACCATTAGAACAGTACACCAACAGTAGGAAAACAGTTTAAAAAGTATATAAAACTATTCTACACGTCTCTACGATCACACAGGACGTAAAGATCACTGAAATCTGAGCTATAACGACAAAGTTACGAATTAAACAAGCTAAACTTTAAGTTTACAAAATAAAATAATATGAGAGAGAGGTCCAACATGTATCACGTCCATGATAAAGGGGTATATGGAATGTATTTCAGGATTTGTTTGCCAAAGAAAACCGGCCACAAGTTGCATGTGATGTGATGATGGTGTCATCAAGCTAACAAGCTAGCTAACAAGAGCACAACAGGGCCATGCATGTACTCAGCCTACGTGGTGCTCAAAGCTGATGAAGTGCCGTGCATATGCACACATGCTTGACTGCGGAGGATATTGCAATATGGCAAGACATACAACGTGGTTCTGGTGTTCAGATGTATACGTGTATAGGCATGGTATTTCTATTGTTTTTCGTGATTTATTTTCCTAAAGGAAAACGACAAGAAAGCATCACGTGATGTCATCAAGCTAGCTAATCTGATCAGCAAGCTGGACAAAGGCCATGGTGTCGATGGAGATTTCAATGTAGTTCGGTGATAACAAAAGAATGAGAAGATAGAAGAAAACGATGAGAGCTCTCCTAGGATTAGTGAATGACGATGAAGACATGGCTAGGACAAGAGCGATTCAATAGGGCATGGACTGCTGCTCCCTGCATGCGAAGTTCAACTGTATTGCGTGAGCAACAGAGAGCGACAGAGCTATAGGTAGAAGAAGATGGAATCTATGGCTTCGTCACCTTGGTGTGAAGCTCGGCATCAGGTCTCGAACGGTGGGGAGACTCTCTGTGATGAACACGTCGGTGGCGAGCGATCAGGACTCACGGCGGCCCTGCAAAGCTTGAGGCGGCAGCAAGGGAAAGTTCACGGCAGCGGCACTTGTTTCGGCGTATTGAACTCGGCAACTACATGGCGGCTGCTGTTCTCGATTGCCGGCGGCGCGTGCGCTAGGGCTGGGAAAGCCATGCTGCGAGGCTGCAGCGTCTAGATGGGATCGAGGGACAGCGCGGACGCGACCTAGGCTTTTATAGAGCTCGGCTCATGCAGAAATCGGGGAAAGAATCCCGGCTTCGGAGATTTTGGCGTGCGACACACGACGGTCGTGTCCGGCTCGGCAAAATTGGGCTCAGTTCCAACTTGAACAACGGAAAGGGGCGAACTGACTTGCGGCCCCGTCATGCCAGTCAAAGGAAAGGAAAAAGGAAAGACACGTGTGGTACGTACGACCTCGAGTCGAACTCGACTCCATCGGGGAGGCCCGGTCGAACACGACGGGAGATAGGAGAAGGAAGGCAAGCTGCTTCTGTGTGGGGCTTCCCGAGCTGGGCTTACAGCAAGGAGGAGAGGAGGCAACGGGCCAAGGACAAGGAAATAGCACTTGGACTATTAGACCGAGAGTGGGGAAAGTGGCAAGGCCGACTGGGCCAGAATAGGAGAAAGGAGTGAGAGATAAATAGAAATGGTTTTTTTTTTATTTGAAAGTCAATCTGAAATGCCTTTTCAAAGAATTTGAATACTTTTTTAAACAAACCAAAGACCAAACAATACAAAATAAACAATGCTTCAGCATGAATGCTCAACCATGTTTCTAAACCCTATATTAAATTTTAATTTAATGAAAAATATTCTTTTTCCTATATTTCATGTGCACAAAAATACATAAATACATCATTTTATTCTATTTTCAAAAAGAAGCAAAAATTTGGGGTGTTACAGTCCCCTTTTTGCAAATGTAAGAAGAGATGCGAGAATGTATGCTTTGAACCCGCCATCCATTTGAAGTCTACATAGATACAATACTTTATTTACTCTAAAAAAACGTTATGTTGTTAAATTGACAAACTTAGAGTTAAGTTATAAACAGGATAAAAGTTCTTTTCTATATAAATACTTGACACCCATGTATAGAAAAAACATTTAAAATAGTTCAATTCAATAATTTGATGTAGCTACTACAACCTCGTTTAATATTTGTTAGTAATATATAGGTTAAATACTGATGGTTGTTCCAATCTATGGTTGGTGAACGCTTCGCGACATTGGTCCACATGGCACCAAGATTATAGTCTTCAATCTATGGTTCAACAACGATGGTAATTTGGAGCTCGACTTTGACACTAATCCACATGTAACAATCAAATACACTTTCGACCGATTTAACATAAATGTTGGTTTTATGTTGTATCTTTGTCGAGTGCGTTCGACAATTTTTGGTGTTCTTGCCGGTTTGCTCATCAAATTTTCTTCTTGTTTGTTTGTATTTCAGGATATCATGATTAGTGGAGCACCAAATCCGAGGAAGAAATTAGAAACCTTGAAAAAAAGGGCTAATGAGAACCATTTGGCAAATCGACTACGCTTATTCTCTTAGGGTTAGTACCATATAGTTTAAGACTCTCGCACAATACCGATGAGTTTGTTGCTGATATAAAGCATTCTACAAGGTCTATATTTTTGTGTTGTATCTGCGATTTACCACACAACACTAGGATCATACTTCGAGGGCAAGAAGTTAAGCAACATCACATTGTCAATGAGCTAAAAAGTGTATTGAATGCATCGTTTATAAACCCCCAAAACACCTAAAAAGTCGAGGTTGTTACAACTATTGGATTCTTAAATGGTGCCCCAACTATCAGGGTGCACGGATTTAATATTTATCATAAAAATCGCCTTATTTTGGTGAGCTTCCCTGACCCCTTTCTTTTTATATTGATTCACTTTTGTTTAAGGATGCATACACATATAAGAATAAGATTTACATAATTACCATTGTCTAATATCTCCACGCGACCATTTCATAGCGTTACGAGTAGTTCGAGCAGCAAAAAGGCAAAGGCGCCTCGTGGGGTATTGGAGGTAGACTTCCTTGAGCCCACTCATGACAAACAGGACTTCAAGAAGTCACGAAGTTTCGTAGACCGATGACCGCTTTGAAGGACATGACTAACTTTAGTACTTTGGTAAGTTCTAGGTTCTATATACGTGTTCCTCCCGATTTGAATCCTAAATCTTTCTATTAGCGGTTTAGCACCAATTCTTATACTTGGCCTCAAATATCACCATTGTAAATGACTCGATTTATTCCCGTGAATTTTTACGCTGAGAAGATTGGATTTGTAAACGTGTGAGGACAACTCCCACTCCTCTTTCTCCTCCGGTGATGCCGCCGATAGCGAATGGCCCCGCCGAACCATCGAGAGGATTGCACTGCACTTGCTCATGCTATCATGACGCAACCCTCTAGATCGAACAAAGAACTACGTGAGTGCAGTTCAATCGCCTTTGCGCGCCCACGGTTTCCACTTTCGGCACCTTCGAGCGTAAGAGGTCATTTGCACCGGTAGCTCCAACGGGCTACTCCGCGGCCGCCCTCGACAAAAACATGATGCGAACCATCCGGTCATCAACGGCATAAAAGCGCCTTCCATGGCGCTGGCAACCCGATTTCGTAGAGACAAGAAAAAGGAGGACCGACGATGCTATCATGAAGGCGGTTGCATCTAAAAGGACGGCGGTGGAGTCTTTATCGGCAGCAGAGCTCATCCGCTATTGATCGAGGTTAGTATATAGTACGTGCAACCTTGCTGTTCGCCCATGTTTGTACCTTGTTGTCTGCCGGTGCACTTTGTCGTCTTGATTGTTGTGCAAGCTGTATATTGTATTGATTGATTTCTCCGGACAAAACAAAATAGGTTTCCAAATCTATGGGAGAGGCCGAGCTCAAGGAATATTCCATGCTGATGGTAGAAAACAAGAATCTCCGTGAAGAGTGAGCCTAACAATCTTGCTTTGGTGTCATTTTTCCTATACGGTTTTGGCAAAGCTTCGAATACCAATGTTTTATTTTGCAATTTTTTTTCTCTCGTATGTAGGTGCGCGTAGAATTTGAGACGTGAGAAGCAACTACAACTCAAGGTAAATTCTCTGCCCACCACGCGCGGTCGTTATGATCATCGAGAATTTACAATTAGGGCGATATATAGCGATGAATCATGACTTCGACTTTTGAGTTTGATGAACTCGACCTCTCTCCTTGTGCGGAACAGGAACAGAATACGGCTCGAGATTGAGGAGGCGCGGAAGCTATACCGAGTCTACTGGCGAACACATGTCGAAATATATTCCCCCGCAACAAAGGCTACCAAGGATCGAGGGAAAGCATTTATTGATGCTTTCGTGAGACCGTACCGTGTAGGCATTAGCGTGAAAGGCGTGTGAGCTCTTTATATTTAATTTTTCATGCATGTGTCGATATGGTTCCGCCACAGCGGCGCGGGGAGGGGTGTGCTGCAGGTGGTGGTGGAAAAGGCATGGTTCCGGTCAATACTGTTGGGACTTCGCTCGTGCGAGCGCCCGTGTTTAGTTGGTGAAATATTTTGGGTTGGCTACTGTAGCACTTTTCTTCTTTTTATTTAGTAATTATTGTCCAACCATAGACTAACTAGGCTTAAAAGATTCATCTCGCACTTTTCAGCCAAACTGTGCAATCAGTTTTTTTATTTACCTACATTTAATGCTCTAAAAATATGTTAAGAGATTCGATATGACGGGGAACTGCTGTAGTAGCAACTAAACATGGCCACGCCCGCAAGGCCTTCCTTAACCTGGCAGATTGAAACGGACTACACCGTATGAGCACCTTGGAGGCTACTTTGGGGAGTACGTGCCACTCAAGAGCAATATCCAGATGGAGAAGTTGATCTGGATGACAAGCACTGCAAACCTGGAGGCTACATGCTGAATTTGCAGATGCTTGTAGATTGGATTACAATGAAGGGACGATCGATCCCTACAATGAAATGAAGCAAGGCAAGAGAGTCTCATCTTTGTGAGTTTGTGGATGATGAACAGCATGGAGGATGAATTTGGAGCCAATCAAAGCAGCCCAAACCAGCCACAAGCCCGATTAGCTTGTGCACCGTTGATCTAGGTTGGAATCAGCGGTCGAGATTGCTTGTTGGGAAGCATATACGATAAGCAAAACCCTACTTTCCAAATGGGCCTTATTCTTTTTGGGCGTCTGTACCTAGGAGCATATATACTTATGGCACGCCGCACGCCGCCTTTCGAGGAGGCTTCCACCGCTTACGCCTCTTGGACGGCTTTTGCTCTTTGTTCGTCTTCGTTCATTTCGTCGCCGCCCGCCCGGGTTGCCGATGCCATCTTTTCGATCGCAATTTTGTGGCTTTTTTAAGGTTAGTACGTCGTTGGTCATTTGAAATTTCTTTGTGTTCTAGTATTCAGAAGTCACATATCACATTGCCGCTTTATTATGCGTCTTTGTGGAGGTTTTTCGTTAGGGTTAGTTTGATTTGGTAGTTTTACGTGGGTACCCGACTTGGACCGATGGTGTGTGCCCCATTTGCATCGATGACATTTATGTTTTGTAAAAAGCAATAGCATTTATGTCTACCTAATCTCTTGTAGATTCCCCAACAAATCCATTCAAATTTAGCGAGGAGCGAAGCGGATGAATACAGGGTGTAATTGCTAAATTTGTTTTGTTTTGTTTTTTATACATTCTCTTTGTTTTGTTCCCCTATTCCAACTTCATTGTACCGGTCGGGCATTCAAAATTTTCGAGTAGGTGTGCCATTCAATAGTGTTTGTTCATAATTTTTTTGAAATGTAAATCGGAGTGGATTCAACATTGTAAATTTAATGAAGTTTCATGTATTTTTCGTCCCCTATTGACGGATTGGCGATTATATATGTTTCAATTTTCGTTTTGATGTTTGTTTTAGTTATCTAGTTTGCTGTTCTTATAAGTCTTGACATTTCCGATTATGCATATTTATGTCTCAAATATCCGGAGAATTGAAATGAATTGGGCTATCGTATTGTGTTTTTTTTTTTTTCTATTTCTTTTAGTGATGATGAACCATATGGACGAGACACACTTTCCTCATCGATTCTTGGTGAAGGCCCTAAGGAATGGGATGAAAAGTTATGTGATGAGAGTCGAGACGACAAGCCCAAAGATTCTCCTTGAGTATTTCCACACAATCAATCGAGTTACGGATGTATGAGGAGGTTTGGACAACAAAAATGTACAACAAGCATAGGTGGGTGTCTTGGTCTCACGTGAAGAACTGCCCCGAGGCGGTTAGTGTTCTCAATGCCTTCCTCGCGTGCGGATTGATCTCTATGATGGGCATGAAGCAAGATCGGAATGAAAGGGTCATTCGACAATTCTATTCCACACTTTCGAGGGTTATTTGGAGGGGGAGAAGTTGATCACGGATGACAAGTACGGCAAAGCGGAGGCTACCTTTCTTTGAATTTGCAGAGGCTTGTCGATTGGATTACAATGCAATGAAGCAAGGCATGAGTACGTCCCTCTAGTCTTGGTGTGCTTACGGATGATGAGGCAGATTCTTCATTACCCCGGATGAGAATGGTGGCAAAGGGGGTTTGAGGAGGATACCTAAGTTTATCCGGAAGCTTCTTAAGTGCACAATTATGCCTCGATGTGGGACGACGATGATCTTGAACAAGCGTGGCTTTGTCCCGGAGTTGATTAATGCATCATGGTCGGGTTTTAAAAGTTAACTTTTTATTTGGATGATTGAAGAGATCATTTCCAAAGCAGCGGCTTGAGGAGTGCGCTCTTGAATTCCAGCCCTACATAATGGCGTTGGTCTTGCTGAAGGTGCCTAAGTTCAAAAGTCCCCTTGAGGCAGTGCACGGATGTATAGTCTATGCGCTCGCATCGCCACTTTTTGTTGGAGAGGGAGCCATCACCGATAATGATGCCCGATAATGACGTGGAGGAGCAAGGATTTCTTTTAGTTCTAACTTTGCTAGCCCCGTTTGGGCTTTTCTTTATATATATATATATGTAGGCATGCAAGGAACTTATGGTCGTGATGAGCTCACGTGGCGAGGGAACTCATGTGGTGGTGTATGGACAACTAATTATTATTATTATTATTATTATTATTATTATTATTATTATTATTATTATTATTATTATTATAGAACAACACTAGCGAGGAGGAAAGCGTCGTTTTTTTTTTTGTTACCTACAAACCCGTAATATCTAAGCGGCGTGTGTCAATCTTCTTAATCTTTCTATCTTTTTTGTTTGTTTTTTTACATTCCCTTCATTTACCTACTCATTTTAAACAATTACGACATACATGGACACTGTTAAAACAAATAACTACCGACTCATTTTAACATTTCTCACATTTACCCGCAAGATGACGGTTAAAGCCTACCGATTGAACACGGATAAAGTATGTTTACAACCCACATACATAAAAGCGTTACTATAGCCAAAGAAAGATTACATGTTCAAGAATTATTTCACGAGAGGCCGAGCTTTAATTTGGTCCCGATGGCATCATCAACCCGCCCAAGTACTCCTTATCGTCTCAAGCCAAGTTTGAAACCTCTTTTAGCTCGGCCTTGATAGCATTACCCGAAGATATTTGGTCATTGTTGCAAGTTGCCTCTCGATTCGGCTTTCTTGGCTAGTTGCCTCTCCATTTACGCTTTCTTGGGTTCAAGATCTTGGTCCTTCGCTCCAAGTTGCCTCTCCAGTTCAGCTTTCTTGGGTTTAAGATCTTTGGTCCTGCTCCAAGTTGCCTCTCGGTTGAGCTTTCTTGGCTTTAAGATCTTTGGTCAGCGATGCAAGTTGCCTTGGTAGCTTTTGGCCTCATATGTAGTCTTTGGCAAGCAGATTACGTGGAGGAAGCATATCCCCCGAGCACCTCTAGCAATTGTGCGAAGCTCTTGTCGGTCCAATGATTCTCTTCCTTCAAATGGAGAAGCGTTAGTGTATGGGGGGCAAGTAGGGACAACTTCTCCAGATTCTCTTGGTAGGGGCGAGGGGCTCGCAGGCAAGCTCGCTACTTCATCATCATCAATTATTTCCTCATCCCCAATTGTTCTTTGCCCGCCACGGCATCGGTTTAGGATCCTAGCGCTTGGTCTTGGTCGTTGTCGTTGACACCTTCTCCATGCTTGTTCCAACTTGTGTACCGAGGCATGAAACCTCGAAGGATTAGGTGGGCTTGGACCGAAAACGAACTCGAGTATTGCACCCTAGTTCCGGCACTTTCGACACATGGGCACCACATACCCGGCCGCTAGGTCTCGGCGCACATGGGCCTCAGCGCCTAGGAAAGATTGCAACCCATGTAAAAGTACTTATTATGTCGCGTCTCACGGTACATCCGGTGGCTTCGATCCCCATCGTCTACAAAAATAAGGAGGGTGGAAATTGAAGAAATCCTCACCAATTTAAGTCAAGATATTGCCGCCAATAACTAGATGCACTATTCTATCTCACCATATGCATTAATCGATCACGAAGCTGGGATCTTAATATATTCCCTTTTCTTAAAAAAGAAGAAATTAGAAGCGCCTCAGAGCTAGGTTTGCTCACCTACGCTCGTAGATCGCCCGACCACCGCATCGGGCGACCCCCCGCAGAGCCGGGCGGAGCACGGCCCGCCACCGGGCGAAATCCCGCCGTGGTCGGGCGGATCACGCCGACACGAAGATAGCGGCCGGAGCACGCTGGGCTCGCCTCTTTAAGGCCGCCATTTGAAAAGCACAAGCACCAATATAATATAATGCCGAGAGGAACGCGGTGACAAAGGAGGAGAGCTCGAGAGAAGCGGAGTACAAACCAACGCTAGCTCGCCGGCCCGGTGGCGTCGCGCTTTCCCTCCGCTCCCTCCCAACCTCGCGTGTGCCGCCGCCACCGAGAGAGAGAGAGACGGTGTTGAAGTGTGTGGCAACGATTATATATATATAATATGTCCACAGTGTTATAACCCACGCAGCCGAAAACGGCTCATTTCAAGCTGTACCACAAGAGAACGGCCTAACATGCGTGTCCAAATTCAGCCCAAAGGAAGGACGGCCGCCGAGCCGGGCGGAGGCCCGTCTAAAAACCTGGATGCAGTTCACCAAATTCGGGCCTCGTACGCATATCGTCAACATCCATCATCTCTAGCGTGACGGGCGATCAGAAGACTTCCGAGACAAATACGCTGTACCTCGAAGCCGAGCCGCCTGTTTCACCGATACGTGTCCGCACAAGAACAAAGACAGAGTCATGACAACACACGCTCAGAATGACCGTAGCGGTTGCGACATGTACGACACCCGCTAACACATCTCGCTCGAATCAGACGCCGCTACGCTAGTGGTCGCGACATACGGCATTACCCGCTAACAATAACTCGCTCAGAATAAACACGTGTCGCAGTGGTTGCGAAGCATGTACGTACACCTCCTACCACAACTCGCCCGAAAATAAACGCCGTAGTGGTTGCGACATGTACGTATTACCCTCGATAACACAACTGCCTGGAAAATAAACACCCGTGGTAGTGGTTGGGACATGTACGACACCTCCTAACACAACTCGTCCCGAAAATAAATGCGCGACTATAATTTACGTGGCCGTTACATACCCTTATCTTTATTCCAAGCTGCCGGTATCCGCGGGGCGCGCTCATGCACGGTGTCAAGCAACACGGACGGGTATCGACCACGCGAGTCTATGAATCCACAGCGGCGTCAGAATTCACGAATCAGTGCAGGATGGGCGGCGCCGAAAAGGTGTCCGTAAGCAAAAACGCGTCAATTAGGGGTTGCATCCATGTTGGCATTTGTTAAGTGCTAAAAGAATATGAAGGATTACGCAGCGCACGTAACACCTACCATTATAGCTTTTCCCAAGGATGAGTATTCTAGAGTATCGTATCCACGGGGGAAGCTTTTGGCTACAAAGAATCTAATAAGTCACAATCATGCATCTACTAACTTAGCAAACCACTAGACTATAGTGAGGGGGTAAATGTTAAAAGGGTAAGTAAATAACAAAGCATAAAATAATAACCTACCTAAGATGTCAAAGAATATCTAAACTAAACAAGAGGTCAAAGAGAGAGATTTAGGTTCCTAAATTCTTCTCTATTACTTAGGTTCTATGATAGCAATCATACCATAACACCGGGACATCGAGAACACTAGCCACGGAAAAAGAGATAAGAAGGGGGCTAGGAAGCTCCGACTACGGTCCCTACAAACACCAACCCGAACGTGGTGGAATACATCGGCCATCGTGGTCGCCACCACCAGGGGCTACCACAAACTATCCGTGGGGGTTGGGTGCAATCTCGGGGTAACCTCTAGTCTAGACACCATGTCTACACTATCAATTACTACTCTAATTATGTCTATAACTAGAGCACTCGATGCGAGCGAAGATCCCATGCAAAGATATAACAACTATACTTAACCAAATATATGAAAATCATAGAAGTAAATAGAGAAGATAAATATATGAATCATAAGTCTTCCAAAGATAAGATATAAAACATACCAAACTCTGTAGACATCTCCAGAACCAAAGTATAGTTCAACTCTCCTTTACTCTTGATTAGATCTAAGTTAGATCTAATCTAGTTCTAATCACGTGACTAATCTACTTCTAATTACATAGCTAATCCTCTTCTAATCTTCCTCTAATTCACTAATCTCTTAGAGAGAGGTTATCCTTACATTGGGACACCTCTACAACTAAGAGAATAATGAATAGAATGAGATAGAATGAATTAGGGTTTAGCCCTGGGGTCAGGGTGTCTTCTTATATAGGCCTTGGCGATGAACGATAGCCCTTAGATCAAACCGACCTTGGCAACGGTGTAGATACGACCTCAATCAATGTGGTGAACCGCCATAGAAAGGAGAGGCCGACATGTGGGCTAGCCTGGCGGCGGCCCGGCCTAGTTGGCACCGGGCGCCGCTGTGGTGGCATGCCACCTCAAAGATCCGTTCCTTCCGGTGTCCTCACGGTACCTTCTAGAATGTTTTAGTCCACTTTTCGGGTTGAGTTGCTTCACGGTCAAGTCCGGTCATCATATGGGATGTTTATTCCGGGAAGTTTCTCCATTATTCTCTGCATTTTATCATTTAAGTCCCCTCGAAAATATATAAATCACCATAACTTTCGTGGAATTATGTTAGTTAAACCCTTAGACTTATGTTGATATTCAATTTATGCCCTTATTTCATGTTTAGTTGACTAGTAATATTATGCTATAACAGCGTCAACAATCCACATCGTCGGTCTCCGAAAATGCGCCCCGTGATGAAACGCGTCAATCCGAGATACGTTGAATTCTCGCGGACACTTTCGGTTTTCAAAAAGCGCCCCCGCCATAGCCACGCGTGCCTCGTGCCCGACCAAGGAAAACGTGTCGGGTTAAGAAAACGCGAGCCGAGTCACACGAACACACGCCCGTAATGACCTCCTATTATCGACGCCGTATTGGTCTTGTGGGACCATCCGACGCCCTAATATCGACGGTCGCCCGGCCAGCGGCCAAGTAATGTCACAACACTGACGCTCGTTATTAGTGACGTCTTTGGGCTCACTAGCGGTTACTAGCCTTTTTTACATAGTGTGGCGAATGTGTGTAGACTTCACTGACTTAAATAAGGCATGTCCGAAAGATCCATATCCTCTCCCTAGAATAGATACCCTAATCGACCTAGCATCAGGCTGCGAAAGAATGAGTTTGCTCGATTGTTTCTCCGGTTATCATCGATACACATCGAACACGGAGGACGAGGAAAAGACCGGCTTCATAACTCTTGGGGACCGTTGACGTTTCTTAACGCCACAGATAAATCCAAAGCGCACGGAATTGTCGTTGTAGCTTTCACCCGAAGTATTGAGGTGGTATCGTATTTTCCACGTGGAACGGTGGTTGCGCTCTAATCTTTGAGCAGGGGCCACCCTAGGATAACTATGGATAGTGAGGTATCTTTATGGGCTTAGGTTTCGGTAGGGATTTCTAGGGCTTGTTATCTACTCACCGGTGCACCGGCCCACGCCCAAAGGGCGATTGTCCGGCAATTAGCTCTCACGACACACCGAACATGGGGGATTTCAAGGGGATCTAACAAGGCTTGTCACGACCAAGCCGCCTACCCCTCAACGTGGGATGCACCCAAAGGTAGGTGAACGCTAGCCCAAACACCACGTTTGCACTACCATCCACAACTCTTGGGTCGATTAAGGTTCCCCGATCAAAGAGTTCCTTCTCCAAGAGTTACGACCGAAGGTACGACTACCAATCCCGCAAGTCTATAACAGCTAAGATAATATACTTGAAGAACAATAAGCCGAAAGATAATCACAAGCTTTCTCACCAAAGTGTAAGTAGCTTGTAGAGGTACAAAGCGGCGGGTGCCGACAACTCCGGCACTCCGACTTCCTAGGAACCGCGGCACACCGTGGGCGGACCGACAACTCCGGGTAGAAGGAACCAAACTTCCTTCTAGCCTTTCCTCTCTCACTCTCCATTAGAACTAAGAGGGGGGAAGAAGAATAAGAATGGAACTCTCTCCTCTCTATTACATTGTGGCTCTTCCCTTGTGTTGTATGGAATTGGTGTGTGTTGAGGAAGAGGGAGAGGGCCTCCTTTTATAGGTAGAGGAGAGGGGGCTTGTTCGAAAAATGTCCCTCCCCATATGGAAGGAACCAAACCGACCTTGGTACACCTTCCTAATCAGCCCAAACCGACCAACCAACGTCGGCAACACACTTTTTGGAAAGTAATGAACCGCCCTCGAAAGTGGGCCGGTTGGCGGCCCGCCAGGATGCTTGCGCGCACCACTTGGTGCGGGCGCACCAATATAATGGGCCATTTTGGCTGAAACTTTGCAGGAGTGCGTGGGCCTCGAGTAAGCTTCGTTTTGACTGGTGGATCACTAAAATCTGATTTCGTATGAGAAAGTTATGCCTAAAATACTAAACCCATGTCCTGCGGCCGGTATGATTTCATGTTGGATTTGGGCCTCGACTTCTTGGGCTTATGTATAGATATTGATATTCATATTTATGGGCATTTCTCCTCTCTTCTCCTTGCTTTGCTCATGTCCATTTAGGGCCTTGTTATTCTTTATAACGTTTTCTTTACTTTTGGCCCGAAATGTGTATGTTTCCAACATTGTCCCGCAAAACAAGTGAAGTACCAAAACTTGTGGAAATGGTTAGCTCAAAGCCCTATCACTATTGTGTTTTGCTAGTTTTATACTAATGTTGACGGTATAAAATATGAAGTTAATGACCGTCAACGAGGGACCTATTGCTTCAAGCGAATGCGAAAGGCACGAGGAATGCCGGATCGTAATGTCGGATGAAGTGTTTGGGAGCGAAAGAAAAGAAGAATCTAGTAACATACGTGGATGATATAGTAGTCATCGGCGGCTCGAAGAAAAAACAATCACACATGTGACACTGAAAGAAACCTTTGCAAACCTGAGGCGAAGTGGGCTCAAGTTAAACTCGGAAAAGTGTATCTTCGGCATCACCAAAGGCAAGATGTTGGGATGTTTGGTATCAGCTAGAGGCATAGAGGCGAATCCAGATAAGATCGCGGCAATCACGAACATGAAGCCCCTGAGATAGCCGAAAAGAAAGTCCAACGGCTAACCGGACGATTAGCAGACCGAAAGGGTTCATCTCAAAAGGTCAGCCGAAAAGGGTTTGCCCTTCTTCAAAGTACTAAAGGATAGCACAAATTTCAAGTGGGGCCACGAGCAACAAAAAGCCTTCCAAGACACGAAGATTACCTTATGAACCTAACAACCATGTCGAAACCATCCTCGAAGGCGGTCTTATTGCTTTACTTGGCAGCATCATCACCAGTTGCGGTGATTGCCATCCCGGTTGAAGAAAAAGAACAGGATAACAGGGCTCAAGCGGTTTCCTATATACTACGTATCCGAAGCCCTTTCAGCAGCTAAGCTGAACTACTCAGAACTAGAGAAAATAGCCTACATGGTTCTGATGGCAAGCCGAAAGTTAAGGCACTACTTTCAGGCTCATAAGATTCAGGTTGTTTTCCTCTCGCCCCTGAAGCTCTGTTCAAGAACAAATGGTGTCAGAGGGTCGTAGGTAAATGGGCGGCCGAGCTTTAATGAATTGTGATCGATTTCGAAAGCGCGAGGTGTCAGCCATTAAGTCCCAAGCAATAGCAGACTTCATAGCAGATGGACCCTCGGCAACAAGACAATCCGTGGTCTTCGACGAACCCATCCGACCGCATATTGCGACGGAGCCTGGTGCAACAAAGGGGCCGGGGTTTCGGCCATACTCACACCGCAGCAGGGCCCATCCATTAGATACGTAGCCAGATTATAGTTCACGAGCACCAACAATACGGCCGAATATGAAGCGGTACTGTTAGCACTCCGAAAGCTAAGAGCAATGGGCATCAAGAGATGTGTCATTCGCACTGACTCACAGGTAGTAAGCAGGCACTGCGAGAAGGAATACACGGTCGTGGAGCCACCCTAATCGATACTTACAAAGCAAGAAGGGCAATGGAGAAGCACCGCAGTGTTTCTTCATAAAGTACATACCACAAAACGAAAACAGAGAAGCTGATGAGTTAGCAAAAAGCAACGGCCGGCATTCCGACCCCCCAGATGTTTTCTTCCAAAGAACTTTCGACCAAAGCAATCAGAGAGGAAGAAGAGGAACCGAAGGCCATTCATGTCATCGCAAGTCAAGACTGGAGAAGCCCGATATTCGCATTCCTATCAGGAACATTCGAACCCGAGTCCAAGCATGAACAACGTTTAATGGAATCACGGACCAAAGCACTACTCCATCATCGAGGCGAGTCAGTATAAAGATGGCATCGTAGCACTAAAGCTCAAGTGCATCGGCCATTGAAGAAGGAGGAAAGCTCCCGGACGAAATCCATGGGGAATGTGCGGAGCTCATAGGGGGACCTCATGAAATAGCCCACGAGCAATGAGACAAGGATTTCCATGGCCATCGCAGCCGAAGATGCAAAGCAACTAGTAAAGACATGCGAAAGTCATCAAATGTTCGCTAAGAAGCAAAATGCACCATCCAACCCCACGGATCGATAATACCAACTTTGGCCACTCCAGCGATGGGGGAGTAGACATAGTAGGGCGCTACCAGCGGCTCCGGGCAATGTGAGATTCGCGGTCAGTAGACTGGAATACTTCACAAAGTGGATAGAAGCGAGATCTACGGCCGAATCACATCCGGCAACCCCGATCGGTTTCGTGCGGCAGCGATAGTGTCGTTTTGGGGTTCCATCCTACATAACGGTGGACAACGACAAGCAATTCGACTCCGCGAGTTTCGGAACTTTTGTGAAGAGCTTTCTATCAAAGTGACTTTCGCCTCGAGTCTATCACCCGCAGAGCAATGGGGCTGGTCGAGAAGGCCAATGGTCTCCGTCTTCTCGGCCCGTCTCCAAATCTTTGTGGGGCGCAAGCAAGGAAAGTGGCCAGCCGAGATGACCGTCGCGGTTTGGGGCCACAACATCTCCAAGTCTCGGGCAACCGGGTTCACTCCATTTCGTCTCCTCTACGGGGAAGAGGCCATAACTCCTGAAGAGCTTAGGCTCGGCTCGTTTCGTACACAAATAGCAGATGTAACAGAAATCCAAATGTTTGTAGATGCCGACACATCTGAATTCGAAAGTTGCGGCGGCGAAAAACCTCAACAACTACCACAAAGGAAACTCAAAGCTGGCGGGACAAGAAAATACTCGCGCCAAGAACATCTACCCAAGGCGACCTCGTCCCGATTCGGCATTCGGACAAGCGAGGGCAAGTCAGAATCACGATGGGTACGGACCTTTTTCGTCGTCGCAAGCATGGTCAAGCGGGGAGTTTTTTCGGCTCGGGGACGTAAGAAGGCGACAAAACCACAAACACATGGAACGCGGACAATCTCCGCAGGTTCTACGCATGACGAATGCTCCTCGAAATAGGAGCTGTAATTTTCCTTTTCTTTATCATGAGTACAGAATAATTAACGTACGAAACTATAATGGGTTGCGCTCTTTTTCCTCACAGGGGAAGCCCTTTCGAGGGTGTGAGGTTTTTTAACGAGGCAACCTGGAAACACTCATTCGTGAAACCCACTATAAAGGATCCTTTTCCCCAAACATGGTGCCAAATACAGAAAGAGCGAAAGCAAGAGGTGACTAAGTCACACTTGTCACATTCGGCAAAATTCATGCCCGAAAAAAAGGGTATATCTTTGAAGAGATCAGCAAACCAAGGCATAAAAGCCAAAGAGACCAAAGGTCAAGGACCGAAAGTCAAGAAGAAGTCCAAAAGTGACAACTTCCAAAAATCAAAGGCGAGGCTAAAAAGCCCCAAATCATCCAAGATTGACTGAAAAGTCAATAATGGAGCGCAAAGCGGAGAGACCAGCGAGTGCGGCTTCGGCCACGACCCGCGGCATGCACTAAAAAGCAGACAACCATTAAAGATCCATAAACAAGCCAAAAAGTAGGTGCTTCCATTTAATGAAAGAAGCACCACAACACACCTTCCAATACCATAACCACGGGCAATTAGCAAAATAAAAGCCCAGGATACGGCAAGGACGGCAGAAACCACTATAAAACAAGACCCAAAGGTCACATACCCCCTCAGAAAACACAGCTACAAGCTGTTTAGAAAATATCCTAAGTTAGCCACCAAAAGCAATGCAAGAGGGTCATAGCCCCAAGAAAAAGAGCCCGTGCTCACTAGGATTGAGAGGGATCGGGAAAGGATAGCCGACGATTCGCCCACAGGGGGAAACGGTGAATAGTGAGTGGCTCTAGCAACTAGCCCACACGATGCTGTCATGAAAGAGCTTGTCAAAAGACAATTCTACCACGAGGAAACCCTTCGGTCTGCCTTAGAAAGAGTTGCTTGCAGAAGCGGCTGCGATAACTCTTGCACATCTATGATTACACAAGGTGGTAGACAATATTTGGGTTTCAAATAAACATCGACTCAACCCACGAGCATCGAAATGCGAAGCGCCCGAATGCTGGTAAAACTTCGAACAACATTCTCCATTGCGCGAGTTCATCCCCAGCGGCGGGACAAGTCGCGAAACGAAAGTTTGGGCGAGTGTACAAGAAGGCAGCGAGAAAAACGGTCGAATCACCATACATTCGTCCCAAACCCGACCACGTGACAATTTCAAGCACGGTCGCATATACCAGCTAGCTAGGAGAAAAGAGAAAGCTATAGCCTCAAGATGGCCGAATGCTCAAGGTATGTAAGACTAGGTCCCCACACACGACAAGCGATTTGTACGACAAGTCAAAGATAAAACTACTTTCGGCAAACCGAACAACTTTCGTTTCCTCGCAAAAGGGGGGGGAGGGTTTCTTAATAGGAAGATACTTTCGAGAAAACGAAACCATCCCGATCGAAAGTAGCTTCCTTAACACCTAAAGCAAAGCAAAGGTACAAGCATACTCGGCTACTTCCAGCCAAGGATCCTTAGCGAGAACAAAATTCATAACTAAAAGCCGAAGGTAGCGGGGGCTCCTACTCTACCTCTACTTTCGGCGCAAAAAAGAAGCCCTTTCGACATAATTCATGCTCTCCACCCCTCACCAAAGCGAGGGGGGGGGTTTCTTGAAAAAATCAAGGATATTAGCGAGAGACGGAAACAACTCGAAAGGGCCGTGTCTTATATAGAAGCATTCGACCTGTCATACTTACACACGGAACGATGCAAGATCCCTAACTTTACAATATCGGTACCGAGGGGCGGGGAGCCTCGGTTTTAGTCCTCCACTTCTAGTTTCGGCTCCAATAAAGCGCCCGCGAACTAAATTCCTTTGCCTCTACGAAGGGACAAAAGTTCTCCAAAATCCAAAATCGATTGACCATTCGGGCAATCTTCGCCCGACGAGACGAAAAGAAGTCGTCCATTCGGTCGGGGAATCTTTCCCTAAAAAGCGGCGCCGCGAGGCACCACTCGCGCCCGAAACCATCACGCTCGGCTTTCAAAGGAGCTTCGTCCATAAAATCAAAGGTCCCCTCCTCGGGAACCTGCCAAAGAAATGTTTTAACAAGAATTCAAACACGTATCATTACAAGCACGCGAGTCAACAAGACGAAGCAGGAAATTACTAAACATCGTCTACCCTATCACGTCGGCTCCAACATCGGCCGAGCGGGGAGGGCTACCATCATCAGAGGGGCTGCGGTTTTTCATCCATGAGGAGGCACGGGCATCACGCTCTTGGATGAAAGCATGCACCTTGGCGCGAATCTCCTTTTTTTTCTTGAGGGTCTGCAAAGACGAGAACAATACAACCAATCAATAAACTCGAACAAGGCGAAAGCAAAAAGATAGTGCTAATCAATAAAGAATTGAACTAACCGAGGCTCTTGATTGGATTCGAAAGAAATGGCGCAAGGTCCTTTCGCCCTTTTGCGAAGCCCTCATAAAACTTGGCAGCCCACCGGGCGCCACCTCGGCGAGGGTCTTCCGGTGGCGGCGGATCCTCTTTTCGGTTCAAGGGCCTCCATATGAGGACACCCAAGCTTCGTGCAAAGGCGGGCGAATGCGGATGGTCTCCAAAGAGGCATAAGCGAATGCAAAGGCGGTCATATAGGCTGCCGAACCTCTTACACGAGCCAAGTCAGCCTCTCCCTGTGACCAAGCCCCGGTGGCGGAGCAGCTTCATCCCCGAAAGAGGCCAATAGCCGCTGTAAGGCCGAAACCCCGGCCTTTGTTTCGTGCTCCATAGCATGCGAGAGCGACTGGTTAGTCTTCCTCTCGGTTTCGAGCTCGGCCTCCAGGTCCTTCACCTTCTGCTCAAGCTCCACGGATTTCTTTTCGGCCTTTTCTGCTCGGGCTTTGGCTTTGCCCTTCTCGGTCTTTGACGCCTTTAGGGTCTTGGTGGACTTTCGACCTTGGCCCTTTCGGCCTCAAGGGCCTTGCTCCCTTGACCATGGAACTTCTTCTCCGGCGTCAGCGACGGCATAGGCGCAAGCAAGCACGGAACAATCGAATAAGAACTCGGCGGCGGCCGAGATTCAAAAATTAAGGGGCGAAATAGCAACTCACCCCGTAAGCGTAGAAGTTGAGGGGCGCTGAAAGCAAAGAATCGCGCTCCGTTTTTAGCATGCAGCTCCCTTCGCTTGAGGAGCCGTGAAGGAGGAGGAGCATTCAGCGCCCGAATGACCGACGCCCTATTTGGGAGCCAGGGGCAGAGTGCGAGGATCCACTCGGCCTACCACTGAAAGGCCCCGAACGCACCCCTAGACAAAGGAGCAAGCTTGTAAGTCTTCTCGGGTCGTGGGCTCATCTCCCGGGGGAGCTAAACCCGGAGTAAACAAGAAGCTCCCAAGTCACTAGAAGTGCTTCCAAGGAAAGGAATCCATGTCCAAAAAGCAAAATCCTTATAAATGCCGAAGTCTTGATAAACTCCCCGGTAGAACCGAGACTTACCCGAGCGGCTTTCGTGTCGAGGACGGGGCGGAGCATCGGCCGAACCGGGGTTCCTTACTCGATTACATTTCTTCAAAGCCGCGGCACTTGTAGGCGCGGCAGCATCACGGGACGCTTCACAACCCCAAAGTTGGGGGGCGATGAGGTCGAATCCCCGGAATCACAAAAGAGTGGCGAGAGGGTCCTTCACGGCCTTGCCGGCCATTTTGTCGAGTCACTTGAGATGACCTGCGCAAAAAAAATACGAATAAGCGTCGGTGACAACATAAGTAAATCATCCCAAAGAGCGAAAGCTAATCAAGCCAAACCACGTAAAACTAACACCAAAAAAACCTAAGGACAAGGCGGTATACCGAGGCGAAGTAACAATGCCAAAGAGACGAGTTGGCCGAATGTAACCTTCCGGCTACGCAAACTAGGAACCTTAGCCATATCACGACCTACGAGCGTCACGGGGCTCTTTTCGGCCTCGGATGGCGATTTTACGCCTTTTCACCCGCTCAAGTGGACCCGAATCTTGGCAGACAGCTTTACCACGATAGGCCACCTTTCGTGCAGCTCTCTCTGCTTTAGCCTCGGCCGGAGTCAGCCGATGAGGATAGGGCACTTGCATGGCATCAATGACCCGATTAATCCGGGCATGCTCCCCAATGATCTCACAGGCCATTTCAGTATTCGGCGTTTTCCAACCGCCCCGAGCGGCGTCGGTTTTAGGTCAACCACATACTCGAGAAAAACTTTCTTCGGTGAAAGCGCGAAGGAACAATGAAGCGGGATTCGTCACCGCAGCCATAGTTCGGAGGATCTACGACGAATCGTACTCACGGAACTCAATGGCGAACGCCCATAGCTACCCATTCTTCAACGGTGCGGGTACTGCATCTTTCCAAGGTGGCAAGGAACGCCCGGTAGCTTCCGCATCTCCTTCCGCGTTCTCAAAGTGAGGTGCATGACACCGCGCGAAAGGGGCACCATTCGGCTCTCAAGAATGCTATTCATCGGCAGGCCGGAAGTAGAAGCTCCATGTTCGCTCCTGGCACTGACACGCGCGTAGAACCAAAATTGTGTCCATCTCGACCACTTGTTGCGGCGAGGGGGGCTATCACGAAGGCTCCCCTTGGGTATGAAGGTGTAAGCTCCAAACTGAACGTTGCAATGCTCCGCCGACTTAACATCGAATCTTTTTGGCTTCTTATGCGGCGCATATATCGCGTATGAATGTTTTCGACACACAAGGGGCGCCCATCATTTTCATGGCCCGGCGAAGGCCCCCGGCGTGTAAATGCATTGGCGTCAAATGATGGCGAAGGCCAAAGCGGTCAAGCACCTTTGCCGATAAATGCGTCCTCGCAAAGGCGGATGAAACCAACAGCATTTTTGAAATAGTCTTTAAAACAAAAGCGCCTCCCGGCCTTAGGTTTGGGATCCTCTTTCGGTTGGGGGCCTGCACAACGGCCTCGTCTCCCGATCCATAAACCCCTTTCGCACATACTCATTCAGAACTTCCTCGGTAACCCTTGAGGCTCCGGCCGGTACACCCTCGGCGAACCGAAGGTCCCGGGTTCTCGTCGGAGCCCTCGGCAATTGAATAGCTTTCGTCATCCGATCCCTCTGGATCCCCAAAGGAGTCTTCTTGTCTTTGAAAGATCCGGCTCGGGCTCCACTTCAACATTCCCCAGCGGGGAGACCCTTCAATGTCAACATCGGCCTCCACTTCCTCCACGGCGGGGGGCTCATCGGGCGCTAGATTCGGACCCACTTTCATTTGCCGCTAGAGAAGAGGTGCAGGTCGGCGCTTTGAATCGGCCGCACATTGAGTACATCCATTGGGCGAATCTAGGCCAGAGAAACTGCTGGATGATCCAGAGCCCTTCGAAGAAGAGCCGGATCCCGAGGCAGCCGGACCTGACATTCTACCGAATCAACAAACCTAAAATACAAAAATAGAAAGAGGCGACGAAACCCTAAAATAAAAAAGGGGGCGCTCAACTCAACCAAACAAAGAAAGGTAAGAAGCTTAAGGAAACTCACTTGAAAAGAAGAAGCTAGCCGAAAGCCTTTTACACACGAAAGCTAAGGTCGCCGAAAGCCGTAAACTTCGTGAGCGCCTCGGAAACTTGAAAACGGGGGAGGCAAATGAGCCGGAAAGCCTTCCAGCGCCCGGCCACAACCTCTTTATATAGGGGAAAAATGGTTCGTGCCCCGAGGCCATGTCCCATCCATCACCTCGGAGCGCAGCCGAGGCAGCGTGCTTCGACTTCAAAAAAAATCCGAACCACCGGGCGCAGAGTGAACGATCCCTGTGCTTTGGCATCGGAGGGGTTTCTGAGATCCGGGGTCGAACCCAAGGCAAGGCCGAAAGACCTAGCTTGGCCTCGAGGGCTACCGTGGGGGGGACGAAACCCCCACCCCCCCACAAGGTCGGTCCACGAAAAACATAGCTAAATGTGACTGAGGAGGAGAGATTCGACTCGAGGGGACGAATGTCCCAGATTCGGGTCCGCATAACGCCTTGGGCTCTGGCGAAGGAGTGGACGAGCCTAAGGAGCTAGAGGGTTCAGCCGCACCGGGCGGCCGGAGGCTTTCGCCCTAAGAAAACGCTAGACCCCACGCCTAAGCCGTAATCGCTGGGGCATCGGGCGAAGGGCTGGCCGCTCGGAATTTATTCGAAAATGAATGCTGGTCTCGTCGCGGGCGCGCCTGCCGGCCATACCGCGGTACTCGATGTCTTCGCGATTCCCGCCCACCATGTCGCACGCGGGACCTTTGGGCAAGTTACGGCCGGGACATCACCTGTACCGGCGGGTGATAACGCCCGCCCGGGCGGATCAGGCTTTTCGCTGGTACCTCGAGGGTTGAGCTCGCCCGAATCCCCATGGCTTCCCATTTGGGAAGAGACGGGGAGGCGCCGCCAGGTGAGGTGGAGAGATCCGGTTAACGAATGTCCTTCAAAAGTCGCCTTGCGAGGGGGCTCGCGTCCTCAAGATCGTGGCCCTAAGGGGCAAAGGTGGGATCATGAGGCATGAAAAGACCGCGCTACCTAATTACGGCGGGGGCTGCCGAGGACTAGGTTGGTAATGCGAGGGCATGATCAGAATTGTAAAAGTCTACGGACTATAAATAGACCCTTACGGGGTATTGTAAAGGATGATTGGGAGATTAATAGAAGAGAGCCACAAATCAAGGGCACTTTCATGCACCTTATCCAAAATTTACACAAGAGTGATCCGTTTCAACGGGGGTAGCCAGCGAGGGGCTACACCAAAAATTTTGGTTTGGGAATAAATCAAGAGTGCTCTTGTTATTAATAAATGTTGATCCATTGTCTCGATTATTATCTTTTTATATTTTTGCATATGTTTTCTTGTCTCCACCATGTTTTTTTGGATAAAGGATAATAAAAGATAGTGTGAGGGAGAGCGATATGGCGTGAAAACAACAAAAACTGAACCCAAAAAGCGAGCAAAACAAAGTGCACAAAACAAGGATTCAACATGACGAAACTTCGAATCGTTGCGCCCACGATTGCCGGTGACGCTAGAGAAGATCACGGCGACCCGCCCGTGTCATCACCTCCTCTCGTCCTCATTTTTTTGTCCGATCCTCGGTTTTGCTCTCACGAACTTAGCTTTCATTCATATTTTGGACTCTGTTTTCGTCGGTTTCGGACCTTTTTCGATATGCTTAACATAATAATAAAAATAAAAAAAAAGATTGATATGCTTTGTTCAAAGTTAGATTCACATGATACTTTTCATGGTTGAACCAATTACTTGTTGGGAACTTAATTTGATAAGGATCCCAAGTCACTTAAGTTGTTGTGGAATATGAGATAGAAGATTAGTGAGAACAAACCGAGGATATGCGTGTTGTTGAATTATTTTTACCTTTCAATATCTTCACCTATGTTGTTGAATGAATCTTGTTTATCTTTCATACTTCATTTCTTTATATTAGTATGTTTTTGGTTTGGAGGTTGGTCATACATCCCTAAATTTCTTTATTTTTACCTTTCAACCAAACATCAAAGTCTATGGAAATATGATCATTACATCTAAACTAAGCACCATGTGCTTAATTTAGGGATGTACGACCAACCTCCAAACCAAAACATACTAATATAAAGAAATGAAGTATGAAAGATAAACAAAATTCATTCAACAAAGAGGTGAAGATATTGAAAGGTAAAAATAATTTTATTACCAAAATTTATTATCATGGAGATATTATTATGGAAGAAATAAATGATAACTACCGATTTACCTTCGGCAATAATGGCTCACCTTTTTAAAGTATGCTTGAGCATAACTCTTCTCCATTCATTTTTCTTGATAGAGGTACATCCGTGTTGGGAGAAGTCGATCGCGGATCTTGATCGTTACGCCCGCCATACCTACTTAACACATTTTGGTGGTTGCACTTTGGATTGTTTGTTTTAGTATATTTATGCATGTTGAACCCATTGAATGGGCATCTCATTGTACGTCCATGTATATGGAAACTAACATGCCCAGATCCTACGTGTAGGGACTGCATTTCAAATGTTAAGAAATGTCTCCCTAGGATCGGGTGGAACCTCCTTGTTGTGGCCCCTATCTAGAACAACAAAGTCCGTGGGGGATGTATGTGTCTCGAATGTTCACCAAAATATACTTGGGTATTTCCTCTAGCTTTCTTTCGTGATTGGTGCGCCATCGCAAATGAAAATCTGCAATGGACAAAGGCTCACCCGGTATTTTATCATTTGTTACCTTGGACATGATGTTGATGCTTGCTCCAAGGTCGTAGAAGGCATTCTTGAAGACACGTGAGCCAATTGTGCATGTGATTGTCGGGCGGCCAGAATCTTCTTTCTTGACAACGAATGGTGGCTCAGTAGGATACTTAGCATTTTCCCTCGACATAGAGGCTTTCTTTGAGACCATATTAACGGACTTCGATAGAAGTTTTTAGGTTGCCCCAAAATCTTTCCCAAAACCCGCAGCAGGTAAAGCAACATAAATCTAAGCTCACTGAGTTTCTACCATTTGATTAAAACTCATTTGGTTTTTGAAACAAGAAGTTAAACTTTCTATTTTATATCTCATATCTTTAAGCATTTTATCATTAAGCATTAACTTCTAAGTAAGGTTTTCAATTATTTTTGCTTGGATTGAAACAAGGTTTTTCAAGGAAACGTAAATTGTATTATAACTTAAGTTGAAATTTGACTGGTAATTCCACCCAAGTCAAAGACCAACATAAGTCTAGGGGTCCAACTAACATAATTCCACGAGTTTTGATGATTTATGTATTTCGGGGACTTAATGAGATAAATGCAGAGAAGAATGGAGAAAGTTTCAGAATATACAAGACATATGATGACAAGACTTGACCCTGAAGTAACTCAACCCGAAAAGTGGAATAAAACATTCTAGAAGGTAGCAGAGAACACCGGAAGGAACTAGAGGCCGAGGAGAGCGGGGCCTTTGGCGGCCGCCAAGCCTATTTTGGCCGACGCCCGGGTGGGTCCCACCTATCGACCTCTCCTTTCTAGGTCGGTTTACAACCAACTTTGAGATTGTATCTACACCGTTGTTGAAGGTCGGTTTGATCCAAGGGTTGACGTTCATCGGCTGACCCCAGGGTGAAACCTGTCATACCCAATTTTTAAGGACAAAATTGGATACATAAAACCTTAAGTGTGCCCAAAATGGAAACACACATAAGTTGACAAATTGTTGGAATGTATCATCACAATGCTTAGAACAAAGATTTAAAATGAAAACTTAACTTGAAATGAAACTAATTCCAACTCTCATGCGGAAGCTCCAAGATCGAAATGCGCCGATTTGGGGGTCCACAAGTCTAGTGCTCCTGACAGTAATCCTCAATCCATCCTTGATCCGAGACCGGTGTGGTGGAAATAGCAAGAGTGAGTCCATGTCGAACTTCGGCAAATATAGCAAGACAATATCTTATCCATATACCATGATCATTATAACATAATAATGTAAAGCATAAACGATAAATTATGAGATGTTAAACAAACATAGGTCATCATCTTTAATGCAAAGGGTTCCAAGGCCGCTCGTGTCATTGAGCAAGGCTAATATACCGCTTTGATAAACTCGCGAGAGGTGTACACTTTCACTATGAGCCGTGAATTGCCCCTTTCCCGAGGTGATCGGCCTCTTAACCCTCTTCCAAGAGCGGTGGTAGGGTTCACTATGAAGCCTTTCTACACATGGCAAGCATTACCAATGACAAACAAGGACGAAACTTATTCATCATCGTAATTATAGGCTCGACGTGTCCTACATTAGGAGGGTGGATTCCAAAAGGACTCAACAGGGCTGTCACACCCACGCATCTACCACACGCCCGAGAATGTAGGGTGCGATTGCGGATAAACGTTGTATAAATACCACGTTTACACATTGCTTATCACCCACATAGTGATCATCTATATGGATGCTATACAATTCCATGCATAAAATATAAAGCAATCTTACTAAACTAAACATATAATCATAGTAAGCATAAACACATATCAATAAGAATATAATAATTATAAAGATCAAAGCCATAACAATTGTATTCTAGATATAAGAGTACTTACAGATTGAATACAAGAGAGAAGTCTCAAGAACGATGATCCTTGCTACTTCTTGACTAATCAGGGAACTCAAGATGAACTTGATCTTCAACTAGAACTAGATATGTAGCTAATTTCTTCTAGTATGAACTAGGGCTTAGGTCTAGACTTGGCTGGACTAGATGGGTATGAGTTGATGAATGAGTATGATAATGAAATTGTTATGAGCCTTAGGGTCAGCTGGTCTTCTTATATAGTACTTGGCGATGAACGTCAACCCTTGGATCAAACCGACCTTGGCAGCGGTGTAGATACAACCTCAATGTCGGTAGTAAACCGACCTAGAAAGGGGAGGACAGGGGGACCCCACTGGCGGACGCCGAGGTGGTTCTTGGCGGGCGCCCGTGGTGGCGTGCCACCTCGGCGTCTCGTCTTTTTACGGTGTCCTCTCGGTATCTTCTAAAATGTTTTAGTTCACTTTTCGGGTTGAGTTGCTTCACGGA
The DNA here is from genome assembly GCA_015847255.1 of Hyparrhenia diplandra. Taxonomy (NCBI): domain Eukaryota; kingdom Viridiplantae; phylum Streptophyta; class Magnoliopsida; order Poales; family Poaceae; genus Hyparrhenia; species Hyparrhenia diplandra. The sequence continues at coordinate 104,009 of JADLZK010004713.1, forward strand.
CAAGTTTGGTCTTCATATGCCTTGAATATTCTAGAACTTTCTTCATCTTTCTCTATAATTATCTATTAAGTCCCGGAAAGTCACGAGAATACCAAAACTCATGGAATTATGTTAGTTAGACCCTAGACTTATGTTTGGTCTTTGACTTGAGCCCTTAATTCATGTTTTTTAACTTGCAATTTTATGCTTTAATAGGTGTCAACAAGCTCCCCCAAGCTTACCTCTTGCTAGTCTCTTAGCAAGACACAAAATATTATAAACTACTTACTTGGATCGGGGAGTTGCCGCAACGCTATCACACCTTTAAAGTACACATGCTTTCAAACAAAATTTCTCTCCGGATAAAGATAAACTTTTTTCAAACTTTAATTAATCAATTATCTCTTACCTTTTGGAGCTTATATCTTTTTCTCATAGTCTTGGGAAATTGAAAGATAGAAACGATCAAGTCAAGCACTAAATCTCAAACTCTTTTGATCAATTTGTCCTTCCACAGGAGTTTTGCTGATTTTCAAAATAAAACTCAAAGTTCCTCAAGATGACTCTCTCTAATCTCTCATTTGTGGTATTTGTGGATCCTTTCTTAGGCAATAAAGTAGTGTTGCCTTTCTCTTATAGCAATAATATATTTGACTAAGGCAATAGCATACTATGCCTTCTTTTTCTCTCATCCTATATATCTAAGGCTTATATATGTGGAGTTCATAGGTAGGAGAAAAATAATTTATTTACTTACTAAGCATATATTGTAAATTCAAGCAATGGATCCAAAGATACAAGTCACACTGATCAAGTGGTGCATGTGTATGGTGGATAGAATATATATATGGTATGAAATGTAGTAGAGTATGTAGAGAAGTGAATAGAATAGATAGGAAATCTTACTTTTGCTCCTTTTAGGAATCTTCTCTCTTTATTTTGAAACTTTATAGAGAACCAGGGTTGTATCTTTTTTTTTTATATAGAGAGGTGGGCTCTGCTGGCCCTAGACTTTTTATGTTATTTCCTCTCTTATAAAGATGTGGGTTCTATTGACCCTCGGACACTTGTCCATTTTTCATCTTTATTTTTAAGAGATGTGGGCTCTACTAAGCCCTCGAACACTTGTTCATTTTTCATCTCTTTTTAGGGAGGTAGGCTCTACTACGCCCGTAGGACTTTTGTCCATTTTTCATCTCCCTCTTTTCTTTATTTTTTTAGAATACAACCCAGATCTCTCTTTTTTTGCAATAACTTTTGAGAGGTATAAATGTTTTGGAGCTTTTGTAAGATATTGGCTAGCAATGAATGATTGGATAGGTATATATATAGTAGGTGTATATGGAGTGGATGCATTACTTCGGGATAGAAATAGCATATGTGTATAGAGTGGAATGAAGTGAGTGGAGTGTACATGATCAGCATGACAAGTTTCTAAGGATCGACAAAGATTGAACAAACTCAATGCAAAGCAAGCAAAGATATATATATATATTTTTCAAAAAGGTTTTCCTAATCTAATTAGCATGTATATATGGCTGTGATAGGTAGTTCACACTCTTGTCACACAGGAACTTATCATGTGCATTTTCAATTTTCAAAATATAAATCTCCGTAAATCTAGTGTCACTAGGAGTAAGATCAAATAGCATTTCAGGACTATCATATATCATATCCGTCAATTACCTAGACTTTAGAGCAAGCATTTGCATCCCATATGTTTTAGGTTTCAAAGTAAATATTAATTTTGCAAATGGAGCTCGAGAGAAATTAAGCTTGAAACCTAGGTACTAGAAAAGTATAACAACGGAGCAACTATTCATCATCTCCTTGTTGACAAATTTTAAGGTTCCTTTTAGTTGAGCAAAGTAAACTTTTAGTGTGCACTCTCTCTTGATCCTTTTTATTCTCACTCTAACAAAAGACTTATTAAACTATCAGACTTTATTAAAACTAGACTCTTAACAAACTTTCTAGCAAACAAAATATTTAACTAATAATATATATATAATAAGATAGTAAGATACTTATCCGGATAAGCGGGGTTGCACTCCCCAAGCTAGATTGGAGTGTAATCTTCAATGATGTAGAAGTTGAGGTAGTTGGCATTAGAGATGGCGCCTAACATATCTCTTCTCCTCTCGAAATCTGTTAATCTCAAAATAGACAACAAAGCTAGTGGAACTTGATTAAGCATTAGAGGTTAGCCACATTGCTTAGATTGCACAGGGAAATAATTTTAGATTTTTTATTTTCTAAATTTTTATTTTGTTTTCATATGCAAGATAAGATAAAATACTGATGCATCTTTATTTTATTTTTATGCCACCACAAGCAAATAGCTTAGAGGTGTTTAGCCTCTGGGGATATTGGCATGGGGCTTAAAGGTTTTCACAAAACACAAAAGATAAAATATTTTTGTTATTTTCAAATGCATATATATGATACTAAAAAGATAAACATGATATGGAAAGAAAAACATGCAATGCAAGAATTTAAATATGGATAACTTACCGACTTACCTTTTGGTGAGGATTCAGGTGTTTAGAGTCCCCGAACAAAACTTCAAGTTCGCTCTTTACTCCCATGGTATATCGGGTTGTCACAATCGGTGGTACCGATGATTCTATTGTCTCTTCGATGATGTTTTGGGAGATGTCTTCTTCTTCCTCCATCTTTTGGATGATGTACTCTTCTCTGGAGTAGTTGATTCTTCTTTCTCCGTAGATGTAGTAGGTGTAAGAGCTTTAGCTTCTTCTAGATTCTTCATCCATCGTCTATTATGGCGGCGGCGAAGCTGACTGCTTTTCCCCAGGATTTGTATATTCATTATAGCTATTAAAGTAAACACGCATTACCTTCTCTTTAGGAAATTAGAAATGAATTTCTCCCCTGTATGGATGTAGATGATTGCGCGAGTAGTGTTGAGAAACGGTCTCCCAAGCACTAGTGGAGGGTCTACTTCCTTCCCCATGTCCATGACTACAAAGTCAGTGAGAACATAGTGGTCCATAATCTTGACTGGCACGTTCTTGGCAATCCCTTCAGGAACTCTATAAGACTGGTGCGCCATCGCAGCTTGTTGCACAAATGTTGGTTGCAACGGCAATTTTCTAAATAATAATTCATATGTAACCTTTGCCATTATGTTAACACAGATCCATATCGCAATATGTATTATAGAAAGTTAAGCATTGAATAGAGCATGCGATGGTAGGAGTACGGATCATCTTGTCGACGAAGCATTGGATATTCAAGTAAATGGTCATTATAGGATGTTGTTTTATTTACTACCATTACCTTTGTAGACTGTGCCGTCTTGTTCTTGTTTTGATTCTGATTCCTTCTTCTATTCTGATTGTAGCTTTCCATCTTCGGTTCTAAAATATATTGATTGGTATTTTGGGAATAAGTAAGAGTTTTGTACCTTGTCCTTGAAAGTGAATTTCTCCTTCTTCCCTTTGATATTGAAAACAATCTTCGCGACCGTCATGTAGATGATAGCTTTAGCCGAGCATAAGAATGGTCTACCAAGTATGATTGTTGCTCTTTTCATTTCTTCCAAAGTTGTCTACCATCGCAAAGTCTCCGGCCGGCACGTAAGAACCTCTAATTCCCCACACACACGTCTTCAAGGATCCCCTCGGGATAACAAAATGATTGATCTGCAAGCTGCAAGCACATATTCATTTTCCAAAGTGGTTCACTATAAATCTTTTCATAAATTACCTTTGGTAGTATGTTGACGCTTTTGAGCCAAAATCACAGAGAGCATTGTCGAATGTGTGTTGTCCAATCTTGATTGTAATGACTGGCCTCCCCGGATCTTCCTTCTTAGGTGGCATTGAGTCATCCAACCAATGACTTCACGAGGTCTCTCTATAGTAACGACCGCATTATAAATATCGATAAGATTTGCAGTTTCTAATTCTTCCGGCTGCCCCGGAATCTTACCTGGTGTGGTTAGTGGAATGATAACCGAGAAATCTGAGATTCTATCATCTTATTAAAATCAGGCCGATTCTTGATAGTCAAGAAAAGCTTTCTAAACGAGTATTGATAAGTTCAAGAGCTTTATCATTGGTTGCTATCTTTCTAGACAGATTCTCCATTGTCTTACCTTGGTTAACAACAAGATCTCTTAAGGAAGGTTGATAAGTATTAAAATTGTTACCTGGATTGTTACCTTGGTAATTCCCTTGATAGTTGCTTTGATAGTTGGGCCCTGTTGGTTCCAACCTTGATTCTCGTTGAGGGACGAAAATTATTATTGTTATTATTGATGAAGTTAATGTCCTCCAGGATCTCTGGACAATTCCTGCCAGTGTGGCCTAAGTTTCCACATTCTTCACATGTCATGCAGGAGTCTTGAATTTGCATAACTGCCGGGTTGAGGATCTCTATCCTCTAGCTTCTTCATGATAAGGTCCATTTTAGCAGATAGCATATCTACTTCTTTAAGCTGGTGCATTCCCCTCTTGCGAGATTGACGCTCTTCACTCCAACCTTGGTTGGAAGCCATCTTCTCCACAAGTTCTATGGCACAAATTAATGTAAGTGATAAGAAAGCACCACCACCGCAATGGGTCCATAGTTTCACGAGAACCGGGAACAAGCCCATGATAGAAAGTCTCAAGATCAACAGCCACTTCTCCATCCCATGGTGTGGACATTCTAAAATATAATCTTGAAAAACGCTCCCATGCTTCAGGGACTGATTCATCATGCTGTTGTTGAAAATTTGATATCTTCCCCCTTAAGGCATTTGTCTTGCCTACCGGAAAGAACTTAGCAAGAAAGGCTGTGGAACATATATCCCATGTAGTATTCTTATCTTTGGTAGTATAGAACCATTGCTTAGCCTTCCCAATAGTGAGAATGGAAAAAGACGGAGCAATACGGCATCTGCGGGTACGTCTTTCATAGTAAATGTACTGCAAATCTCCAGAAAGTGTTGGAGATGAGCACTAGCATCTTCATGTGCCTTTCCACAAAATTGACTAGCTTGCACCATATTGATGAGCCCTGGCTTAAGCTCAAAGCCTTTGTCAACAACCTCTACCTTCGGCCCAACAAGAATGTTGTCCGTGGTAGGAGCCGAGAATTCACGAAGTGTCTTGGTTGCCATAGCTTCAAATCGAGATGTCAAGTCTTTAGTAACTTGATTAACTTCCAATTCAGTAGGTCTTGGATTATCGGATTTCCACGATGATGATGATGATGATGATGATAATGTAGGTGTTGGAGTTTGTCCGAAGTTTTGCTTTTGGCCCGCCTGATTAATTTTTCAGGATCTTCAACAAAATTATTCGGAAGGTTCTTACTCATACATATAATTTTTCCCCGCATAAGATCAAAGACAAAATAGAAAAACAGGGTTGAACCTATTTGAGTATGTGATAATGGGTTCTCAATGCATTAGGTGATGTAAAGGGATCTCTCTTGTTTCCTTTATATGATGTGTTTATAGGATTTTTGGCTAGCACCCTTTCTAACTAGTAAAAGTCAGAAACAATACTAACTTAATAGGAATAACACTTTGTCTAAGTTTTGGCTAATACCCTCCCAAACTAGAGATATTTGGAAAGAAGCACTAGAAAACTTTTGAAGTTTTGAAAACACATTTTCGAAATTAAAGGATTCACTATGCTCTCCTAAACTAGGAAAGTTTTGAAAAACAAAGCCAAAAAATTATTTTTCTCTGAATAGACTACGCCTTCAAGAACGGCGCCAGAAATGCTTGTTGATATTTCTAACACGATCCTCATTAGGAAGGCGAGAGAAATATATATGGGATATCTATCTAATCATGTTAGCTTGGATATGGGATTAACCTCATGATCCAACAAAGCGGAGTTAGGCGGTGTTAGTAGTGGGATGTATCTTAGCATCATTATCCATAGTGGAGTTAATCTCACCGGGATATGTACTCAAAGTATACCACTCATTTCTAGGCATTACCTATACACTAGTCGTCACCCTAGCAATAACGCTCTAAGAAATGAGGGGCATGGTATTCTTGATTGGCCTTGATAAAAGAATGAACATGATATCTGCAAGCAGTTTACGGATAGAAATACCAATTGTAGCACTTCACCGGGAGTAATCCGTATCATTATTTTATATTTTACCACGAGGGGAAGGGAGTCTATGGAAAGGTAGAGAGAAAAGGGATGTCTAATGATTTAGATTATAGTTTAGCTATGAGATCATCCTCTTTACTGATAATATAATGTAGAGTAACCATATGCATAACTCAACAAAGGTTAAGTCACGGGATAAAAGATAATAATATAAATGATAAATACCCAAGTCTAAGATCATCATAAGCCACTAGAATCATACGAGCTATTAACATGTAATAAATTAGAATAGAATGAATATTCCTAAGTTACTCCTAATCATATATGTCAATGAATACTACAATTAGTGCAATACATCTAGCTATCATGGCAAGGTTGGATTACTTCTACACACGGCAAGCATTACTAATGACAAACAAGGATCTAAACTTATTCATCATCGTAATTATAGGCTCGACGTGTCCTACATTAGGAGGGTGGATTCCAAAGGACTCAACAGGGGTCACACACCCGTGATCTACCACACGGCCCGAGAATGTAGGGTGTGATTGCAGATAAACGTTGTATAAACACCACGTTTACACATTGCTTATCACCCACATAGTGATCATCTATATGGATGCTATACAATTCCATGCATAAAATATAAAGCAATCTTACTAAACTAAACATATAATCATAGCAAGCATAAACACATATCAATAAGAATATAATAATTATAAAGATCAAAGCCATAACAATTGTATTCTAGATATAAGAGTACTTTACAGATTGAATACAAGAGAGAAGTCTCAAGAACGATGATCCTTGCTACTTCTTGACTAATCGGGAACTCAAGATGAACTTGATCTTCAACTAGAACTAGATATGTAGCTAATTACTTCTAGTATGAACTAGGGCTTAGGTCTAGACTTGGCTGGACTAGATGGGTATGAGTTGATGAATGAGTATGATAATGAAATTGTTATGAGCCTCAGGGTCAGCTGGTCTTCTTATATAGTACTTGGCGATGAACGTCAACCCTTGGATCAAACCGACCTTGGCAACGGTGTAGATACAACCTCAATGTCGGTAGTAAACCGACCTAGAAAGGGGAGGCTGACAGGGGGACCCCACCTAGCGGCCGCCAGGGTGGACACTGGCGGGCGCCAGGGTGGCGTGCCACCTCGACGTCTCGTCTTTTCTGGTGTCCTCTGGTATCTTCTAGAATGTTTTAGTTCACTTTTCGGGTTGAGTTGCTTCACGGACAAGTTTGGTCTTCATATGCCTTGAATATTCGGAACTTTCTCCATCTTTCTCTGTAATTATCTATTAAGTCCCCCGGAAAGTCACAGAATACTAAAACTCGTGGAATTATGTTAGTTAGATCCCTAGACTTATGTTTGGTCTTTGACTTGAGCCCTTAATTCATGTTTTTTAACTTGTAATTTTATGCTTTAATAGGTGTCAACAATGATCATGATTTAAAGTTAACATATACCAAAACTATACTTGCCTTGATTTCCAAAGTTCACTGACGCTGTTAATCCTCAAAGGTATGGCTCTTGATCTTCAAGGTATTGCTCACTTTGTCTAAACTCGATAAATAAAGCAACAATGTACAGACATCCATAGACAATCATGCACGAAGCAAACAAGACTATATTAGAACAGTACACCAGCAGTGGTAAAACAATATAAAAGGTTTATAAAACTGATCTACGCATCACTACGATCACGTGGACGTAAAGATCATTGAAATCGGACTTAAAACAGATAAGTTATGGATTTTATAAGATTTCCTCTAGACGGATAATTAGCTAATTACTTAATTCCAACTACGAAAATTAAATATTGCAAACATACTGAAATGTTATACTATCTTGTAGACAATTTAATTACGAACCCAACGCAAGTTGAACGGATCAATTTGGAGTTAAAATGAAGATTTTATAAGCATTTAAAGGCAGTGGCAATTCTGTAATTAGACTGAACTTTTAATTTCGAATTTAAAAGCGGGGCTTAGACTGTTTTCGAATTAACCCTAGACTACAGGGGCTAGCACGTAAGAAAACCCAGACACAGTGAACAGTCTTTGGAAAGGACCGCGGGTGGAAACATTAAATAGTGGCAGGGTTGTTTCTGCAATTTGTCCGGCGAAGGGGTATCTTTTGTTTCTCGGCCGTCGGACCATGACTCCACGGCCGGAACAAGGTCGCGACGCTGCAAATGGCGCTGGCCGCAGTTGCGACCTCGCCGGCGAGCTTGAAATGGCGATACAGCCCATTGGAAATTAAGCATGGGTCGATACGTACCCCAAACGACAATAAGCACGGGTCGAACACAGGATACAAAATAGATCTCGAATAGGGCTACCAAAAATTTGAACGCCGCTGAGCGGCGGTGGCGAGCCATGTCCGGGCGGCGAGAACTCGCCGTCGCTGGTGAAGACGGCCCTAACGGCCCCGACTCGTCGAACCGAGGGATCGGGAACAATCACTACGCCACAACACCGAATCATCATTATAACATCCGACGCTAAATCTTTTTTTTAGGGATAGATAATCGACGCTAAAGATCCTTAGAGACAGTCGACGCGAAAACTAACATTTATCGATGTGTTGTCCGACGCTATACATTTTCAGATTTAGCATTGTTCTGTCTGACGCTAAACTTATTTACAGCATTGCTCCATCTGACGCCAAAAATATTTGGGCCGGCCTTAACCTGGGCCTAGACGACAAAGTGCCCTTTGGGCCTCCTTCCCGATCGGCCGCTTATGGTAGCTACCAAAACTCTATAGAGATGATATCAGCCATCCAAACGGATCCTACGGTTTCCATAGCAAACCGGGAACAAAGACAGGCTCCCCCAAAACCTAGCCACTTGTTCTTTTCCCTTTGTTGCTCGCACACTTCAGCAGCCGCCGCGCATGAAACGACGACGCGCCGTGGACGGGGCAACAACAACGCCCTCTCCCTCACCCTCTCCCATTCTCGGTGGCGCGTGCTCGGGATCCGGCGTTCGTGCGGAGGGGACAGCGGACCTCGCGCGGCGGGCCCACGGACCTGCACGACGGAGAGCGACGAGCGGATCCGTCCCGACGACGGCGGCGCTGGTCGTGATGGCACGGGCGCAGGTGGCGTGGTTCGACCTCTCTCTCCTCTCCGGCGGGCGACGGTGGGACAGCCTAACGGCGGCGTGACTCGTGCATCATCGTAGGCTTCACCTCCTCTCCGAGCACGAGTAGCGTCGATCCCGGTGTCGGGCGGATGCGGCTTCGATCCGGCGTCAGCGCACGGATGCAGCGTCGATCCGGCGTCGGGGGCAGATGCGGCGTCGATCCGGCGCCGATCCGGCATCCTGGCACGGATGCAGCGTCGATCCGGCTGCGGGCGAGCGGATCTGGCTGCGGGCGCATCATTCGGCTGTGTGCTTTCAAGCCGACCGCGGTTTGCCCCCTTTGTGTACACCCCGCCCAGCCAATATCTGAACCAAAGGCATGTCAGATCGATGTAATCCTCTAATGAAGCACACACCTGTTGGCAAATAGATCCTTGTTGGATTAATTTCATTGGAAAGTTATACATCAGTTTCTATATTGAACTTGTGAGGTGCAGTATCAGATTCCTAGGTGCAAAGTGTGGAATGGGACGAGCCTTAGGACATAGTTTAGTTGAAGGGTTTGTGGTCATGGGTAATTTTATCTGAGAGCTAAACATGATGCATTCAGGATGTATATAGCCATATAGGAATGATGGAACTATTACTGTTAGGAATGGCTTTCAAGCAACATGTGTATTGTGATCTGTGACATCCTTGCAACTAGTTAGTTGATCTTTAGCTTTTTTTCTGAAATACTTAGGATATCTATTATTTTGTTTCCCACAGGTTCATGTTAGTAGTGCTGCAGCTGCTCATGCCCATCTCAATCTCACATAAGTAACAAACATTGGTGCGAGTAGGAGTACAACCATATTGTCAATTTGCTTTCAGCTCTGAATTATTTGTTAGATTTCATAGTGTACAGTCTCAGATTTATGGCAGAATCTGGCCTTGCATATTGATCAAAAGCTTATAGTGTTTATTCTAACCATGTGAATTGTAACTGAAAATTATTAGTGGGCTGAATTTTGATATTTGCTTTATTATCTCTATACTTCTTTCTATACATATAATCTCTTAACATTATCCTGTACATGTCTTTGCTGAATAAATCTTTGAAGCCTAGTGTGACATTTGTAATAATTGTGGATAAATCTTTCCTGAGATTCTTTATGTTCTAAAGCAATATCTGGTGCTCATCATACAATGTTCAGTACTATCTACAATGCTCTTTGCATTCAAAGGTTAAGTTTGACGAAATAAAAATGGTCTTGCCTTGATGCTATGCCAGTGTCCCTTATCAGATTCTTATTGCCCTTTTTTTTCCTCACCTTACAGCAACCTATTGATGCTGCCAGCTTCCTTTTGATTGTTATCTCACTCGTTCTACAAATTAACTGGTTAGGGAGATCCAATAACTTTGTGAATGTCCACAGTTATCTATCATGCCTTCGTTTATACATTTTAAGCCACAGTTTTCAGCTTCAGTTCTTGAACAAAAGAAGGTGGATAACAGCACCTCAGCTGCTTAATTGGCTCTTACCTCAGGTGAGCAGTGACAGTTGCTAAGCATCACAGTTGTGATAAAGGTGAAGAGGAGCAGACAATGAACTCACTGGAAGGGTTGGAACTTAGGTGAGCACACATACTGAACTCCATTAAGTTGCCAATGTGAAGAATTGGAGATGATCTCTCAGTGTTTTATATCACATCAGCAGGTTCAATGGACCACTTTCCTAGTATATACTATGACTTAATAAATCATCTAGTGTTTCTAGCAATATGGTTAGTATATCTACATATCACCGTGACTGAATGTAATTGTGTATTACTATGCAGATGAATAATGGGGTTGAGTTTCTTAAGACTTGACATAATTTTTATTTTGGTTTGATCTGTGCTGCATGGCCAATGTTCCTAATTAAACATATCTGTGATAGGTAAGGGAATGCATGAAGAAGGAATGCAAAAACCTAGTGATCAACTATGGCTAGTGCTGAAATAATAATAATTTTTTATTTTCAATTTTATCAACTTTGGCTAGTGCTGCATGAGATGGTCTAGTGTCCTGTACATGCACACGCAAATACCATTAGACGGTCATGTACATGCACACATGAATTGCTTCTTCCACTTTCCTGTACTCGCTGTGAAAGATGACACTAAATAAGGATAATTTTAAAGACAATTTCATCAACTTTGGTTGCTGATATTAGTTAAGTAGAAAATAATTACCTCCTAGTCAGGGCACTAGGACTACAGTTAAGGTCAAATGGGCTTGATGGGTCCTTGCAGTAGCCTAAGTGGTGACATAAGCTTGCTGTTGGTCTGAGTTTTTGACACAAACACTCATTTGGCTGATGTCTAACTCTGCCTTACATTTAAAAAACATGTAATTTGATTTTAGTTTCTAGAAAAGGATGTCTACACTTGGCTTGTTACAAACTTGTATTGCACAACAGCTTCATATATTTTATTCACTTGTCTAATTACATGGTTGTTATATTTTTCAGGAAGTGCTAGGCGGTCTTTGGCTTGAAGTTTTAGAAAGGGTTCTCCAACCTAGTGGATGTACTATCATTGCTTTTGATTTTTGAGTTATTTGAAATGATTGTGCACAAACCATAGTATGTTAATCCAAAAATACTAAGATTGCTTGTTGCAATGTGGACTGGATGTAATCTTATGGTGCTTGACTTTGGATGATCCAAACAGTGTGCAAGACAAGATTGCATGTTATATATATTGACCTTCATGCAATGTATGTGTGTATCTTTATGTGATGGAACATGAATCTTTATGTGTGTATCTTATATATATATATAGAGAGAGAGACCTCCTAATTGTATTTTTTTGTTTGCTTATTTATGGCCCTGTTGAACAATCTAACGCTATAAATGGATGGATTGTTGGATGATCTGACGCTATATGCGTGCTAACATAGCATCTGTCGCTAAAGAATAACAATGGATAGTCTGACGCTAAAATTATTCAGGCCATTAGATTGTCTGACGCTATAAGTCTGGTCTGACGCTAAAGATTTTTAGTGTCAGGACTTACAGCGTCAGCCGAAGTCTGACGCTATGTGTTTAGCGTCAGATCATTTGAGGCTATATGTGTCTTTTAGCATCAGATCGTTGGGTGCTAATTAGGGTGTTATGGTGTAGTGAATGAGGAGGGCAAGTAGGTCTCACCTACGCGACGAATCGAAGCGAGGACGGCGAGGCACGACGACGAACAGCGGCGGCGGCGCTCTGCTGTTTTCCGGCGAGGGCGGATGTCGCCTGAGCGGTCGCGGGGTGGCGCCGTAATGTGGCGTCGAAGGCTCTTCACACTCCTGCGATCCAAGTGGAGGTGGAAGGAGTGTCGGGGATGCTCTGAGGATGGCGAATCGTTAGCGGCGGTGGAGCTCGGGGCGCGGCTATGGCGGAGCTCGGCTGTGGCGCAATGGCAGACACTCGCTGCACGCGGCTAGAGAGGGGAGCGCGAAGGGAGTGGGGGTGCGTGATGGCTGCGGCGTGGTGTTGCAGCGCCGAGGCCACTCCATCTATACGGTAGAGAAGGGAACGGCGGGTCATCGATCGAGCTCCATGGCAAATGGCGATGAGGAGTGCACGGCGCAGAACCGGTCCGTGCTGCAGGGCCAAGTCGCGGGGGCGAGCTCGGTCCGTGGTGCGCGATGGACTCGGAGAAGGACCGGAGGGCGGGGCTCGGTCGTGAGCGTCGCGCAAGACGGATCAAGGCGGCGCCAGCGGCTCCATGCACGTGCAGTGTACGCAAGATCAGGTGCTGCATGCGGACCGGTGGTGTTGCATCTCATCTCGCATTGGAGGACTAGAGCAGCTGGGCCGTGTGGTTGATGCTCGTGCTGGGCCGGTTAGCTACCAGGCTGGGTCAAAGGGAGACAAGGTCGATGTGGATTAGTGCATGGTTTGGATTGCTGGCCTAAACGGCAGGAGCATGCAAAGCCAAAATACGTGATTCACGTATCAAGGGTCCAGGATCAAGCAGGTCTGGTACTGGGCCATCGGGCCTGATAGGGATAGAGGTGAGGTTTCCCTTTTTCTTTTCTTTTTGGCATTTAAATCTTATATATATATGAATCATAAACTAAATAATTACAACATTTGGAATTGGGCTTTTGGACTTAATTACTCAACACATTATAAATTCTTTATTTATTTCTATTTTCTTTTAAGTTATAAGCAAAGCAAAATTGACTCGATACTAAATAGAAATAAATTAATTTATCACTCAATAAAAATAAATATTGCAAAAGGCATGAATGCAACAAAAATGTTTCTAGCCTTAGATAAATTTTATCTCTAACGAAAAATATTATTTTTCCTATATTTCATGAGCACAAAAATACATGATTAAATTATTTTAACTCTATTTTCAAAAATGCAAAATTTCCGGGTGTTACAAAACCATAAGTCATTCTACTTCATTATCAATTCATACCAATCCAAGTCCAACCAAGTCTAGACCTAAGCCCTAGTTCATCATACTAGAAGTAGCAAGCTAACTAGTTAGTTCTAGTTCAAGATCAAGTTCATCTTGAGTTCTTGATAGTCAAGCAATAGCAAGAGCATTGTTCTTTACTCTTGGATTCGATCTGTAAGTATTATTATTGATACACTATTGTTATGGCTTTGATCTATATAATTATTATATTCTTATTGATATGTGTTTATGCTTGCTATGATTATATGTTTAGTTTAGTAAGATTGCTTTTATATTTTATGCATGGAATTGTATAGCATCCATATAGATGATCACTATGTGGGTGATAAGCAATGTGTAAACGTGGTGTTTATACAATGTTTATCTGCAATTGCACCCTATATTCCGGGCCGTGTTGTAGATCGCGGGAGTGACGATCTGTTGAGTCCTTTGGAATCCACCCTCCGAATGTAGGACTAGTCGAGTTTATTATTACAGTAATGATCAAGTTTCGTCTTTGGTTGTTATTGGTAATGCTTGCCATGTGTAGAAGTAATCCAACCTTGCCATGATAGCTAGATGTATTGCACTAATTGTAGTATTCATTGACATATATGATTAGGAGTATCTTAGGAATATTCTTTTCTATCTTTCTATAACATGCTAATTTACTCGTATGATACTAGTGGCATATGATGATCTTAAACTTGGGTATTTATCATTTATATAATTATCTTTATCTTGTGACTTATCCTGTTGAGTATTGTTAGATGCATATGGCTACTCTGCATTATACCATCGTAAGTGGATGATCTCATAAATAAATCACTTCATAAATCATTAGATATCCTTTTCTCTCTACTTTTCTTAGACTTACCTTCCCTATGGTAAAATATAAATACGATACCTGAATTACTCCCGGTGAAGTGCTACAATTGGTATTTCTATCTGTGCGCTTGCAGATATCATGTTCAATCTTTTATCAAGGCCTATCAACAAATACCATGCCTCGCATTTCTTTGAGCGTTATTGCTAGGGTGACAGACTAGTGTATTGGTAATGCCTAGAAATGAGTGGTATACCTTGAGTACATATCCTGGTGAGATTAACTCCACTATGGATAATGTTGCTAAGTTTACATCCCACTACTAACACCGCCTAACTTCGCTTTGTTGGATCATGAGGTTAATCCCATATCCAAGCTAACATGATTAGATAGATATCCCATATATATTTCTCTCGCCTTCCTAATGAGGATCGTGTTAGAAATATGAACAAACATTTCTGGCGCCGTTGCCGTGGAAGGTGTAGTCTATCCAGAAAAGTACATTTTAAAATCTTTGAAAAGATGTTGATCTAACTTCATAAGTTTTCTAGTGCTTCTTTCCAGCTTTCCCTAGTTTGGAAGGGTATTAGCCAAGACTTAGACAGAGTTATTCCTAATTAAGTTGGTATTGTTTCTGACTTTTACTAGTTAGAAAGGGTGCTAGCCGAAAATCCTATAAACACATCATATAAGGAAACAAGAGAGATCCCTGCATTACCTAATGCATTGAGAACCCATTATCACATACTCAAACAGGTTCAACCCTGTTTTCTATTTTGTTTTTATCTTATGCAGGGAATTGTATGAATAGAAACCTTCCGGAGAATTTTATTGAAGACCCTAAAAATTAATCAGGTGGCAAAAGCAAAACTCAGACGAACTCCAGCACCTACATCATCATCATCATCATCATCCGAGACACCAAGGTCTTGATTTGGAAGTTGATCAAGTTACTAGAGACTTAACATCTGTATTTGAAGCTATGGCAACCAAGACACTGCGTGAGTTTTCAGCTCCTACCACAGACAACATTCTCACTGGTCCGAAGGTAGAGGTTGGAGACAATGGCTTTGAGCTTAAGCCTGGGCTCATCAATATGGTGCAATCAAGTCAATTTTGTGGAAAGGCACATGAGGATGCTAGTGCTCATCTCCAACACTTCCTGGAGATCTACAGCACATTCACTATGAAAGACGTATCCAAGGATGCAATCTTGCTTCGTCTCTTTCCATTCTCACTATTGGGAAGAGCTAAGCAATGGTTTTATGCTACTTAAAATATAAGAATACAACATGGGATATTTGTTCCATAGCCTTTCTTGCTAAGTTCTTTCCGATAGGCAAGAAAAATGCCTTAAGGGGGAAGATTTCGAATTTTCAACAACAACATGATGAATCAGTCCCGGAAGCGAGGGAACGTTTCCAAGAATATATTTCAGAATGTCCACATCATGGGATGGAGAAGTGGCTGTTGATGCAGACTTTCTATCATGGGCTTGTTCCCAGTGCTCGTGAAACTATGGATGCTGCAGCTGGTGGTGCTTTCTTATCACTTACAATAACTCATGCCACAGAACTTGTGGAGAAGATGGCTTCCAACCAAGGTTGGAGTGAAGAGCGTCAATCTCGCAAGAGAGGAATGCACCAGCTTAAAGAGGTAGACATGCTATCTGCTAAAATGGACCTTATCATGAAGAAGCTGGAGGATAGAGATCCTCAACCCATGGCAGTTATGCAAATTCAAGACTCACGCATGACATGTGAAGAATGTGGAAACACAGGCCACATTGGCAGGAATTGTCCAGAGATCATGGAGGATATCAACTTTATTAATAACAACAATAATTTCTGTCCTCAATAGAATCAAGGTTGGAACCAACAAAGGCCCAATTATCAAAGCAACTATCAAGGCAACTACCAAGGTAATAGCCAAGGTAACAATTTCAATACTTATCAACCTTCTTTGAGAGATCTTGTTATTAACCAAGGTAAAACTATGGAGAATCTGTCAAGAAAAATAGCAACTAATGATAAAGCTCTTGAACTTATCAATACTCGTATGGAAAGCTTTTCTTCAGCTATTAAGAATCAGCACAGCTTTAATAAGATGATAGAATCTCAGATTTCTCAGTGTTCCACTAACCACACCAGGAAAGATTCCGGGACAGCCGGAAGAATTAGAAACTGCAAACCTTGTCGATATCTATAATGCAGGTCGTTACTATAGAGAGACCTCGGGGAAGCTGTTTCGGATGACTCGATGCCACCTAAAAAGGAAGATCTAGGGAGGCCAGTCATTACAATCAAGATTGCGACATACACATTTGATAATGCTCTATGTGATTTCGGCTCAAGCGTCAACATCCTACCCAAGGTGATTTATGAAAAGATTTATAGTGAACCATTGTGGAAAACGAATATGTGCTTGCGACTTGTAGATCAATCATTACGTTATCCCGAGGGAATCCTTGAAGACGTGTGTGTGGGAATCAGAGGCTCTTATGTACCAGCAGACTTCGCAGTGGTAGACACTGGAAGAAATGAAAGAGCAACAATCATACATGGAAGACCATTCTTATGCTCAGCCAAAGCTATCATCTATGTAGACAAAGTGTGAAGATATGTTTCAACATCAAAGGAAAAGGGAGAAATTCATTTTTAAGAACAAGGTACACACCTCTCTTACTTATTCCTAAAATTCCAATCATTATATTTTAGAACCAAAAGTGGAGGTCTACAACAAGAACAGAAGGAAAAATCAGAACAGGAACAAGACGGCACAACCTATAAAGGTAATGGTAGTAAATAAAATAAAATCTTATAATGACCATTTATTGCAGTCTCCGATGCTTCGTCAACAAGATGATCCAGGTACCCCTACTATTCATTGCTCTATTAATCAGTGGAATTTCTATAATACATTTTGCGATACGGGATCTGTTATTAATCTAATGGCAAAGGTAACATATGAATTATTATTTGGAAAATTGCCGTTGCAACCAACGTATGTATGGCAGACCAATCTTACAGAGTTCTTGAAGGAATTGCCAAAGACGCGTGCCGGTCAAAATCATGGATCACTATGTTCTCACCGACTTTGTAGTCATGGACATGGGGAAGGAAGAAGACCCTCCATTAGTGCTTGGGAGACCATTCCTCAACACTACTCGCGCAATCATCTACATCCATACAGAAGAGATTCATTTCCAATTTCCGAAAGAGAAGGTGCGTGTTTACTTTAATAGTTATAATGAATATACAAATCAGGGGGGAGAAACAAGTCGGCTCGTCGCCGCCATAATAGACGATGGATCAAGAATCTAGAAGATGAAAAGGTATGTGCGTAAGTCAATTCTTTTACACCTAATACATCTCTGAGAAAACAGAATCAACTACTCCAAAGAAGAGTACATCATCCAAAAGATGGAGGAAGAAGAAGACATCTCCGGAACATCATCGAGAAGAAACTATAGAATCATCAGTGCCACCGATTGTGACAACCGATGATATACCATAGGAGTAAAAGAGCAGAACTTGAAGTCCTGTTCAGAGGACTTTAAATGCCGAATCCTCACCGAAAGGTAAGTCGGTAAGTTATCAATAAAATCCCCGCATTGCATATTTACTATTTCCATATCATGTTTATCTTTTCAGTATTTTATATATGCATTTGAAAACAACAAAATATTTTGAGCTTTGTTTTGTGAAAACCTTTAAGCCCCATGCTAATATCCCCAAGGATAAACACCTCTAGGCTATTTCTTTGTGGTGGCATAAAAAATAAATAAAGATGCATAAGTAATCTATCTTTTCTTGCATATAAAAATAAAATAAAAATTTGAAAAATAAAAATTCAAAAATATATCCCAGGCAACTAAAGCAATGTGACTAACCCTAATGATTAATCAATTTCCACTAGCTTTGTTGCCTATTTGAGATTTTCTGATTTCAAGAAGGAGAAGAGATATGTTAGTTGCCATCCCCGATGCCAACTACCTCAACCTCTACATCATTGAAGATTACACTCCAATCTAGCTTGGTGAGTGCAACCCCGATTATCCAGATAAGTATCTCTATTTATTATTATTAATATCATTATTAGTTAAATATTTTGTTTAATAGAAGTTTGTTAAGAGTCTAGTTTTATAGATTCTAGTAGTTTTAAGAGTCTTTTGTTAGAGTGTGAATAGAAAGATCGAAAAGAGAGTGCACACTAAATTTACTTTGCTCAACTAAAAGGAACCCCAAAATCGGCCAACATGGAGATGATGAATAGTTGCTCCGTTGTTCTACTTTTCTAGTACCTAGCTTTCAAGCTTAATTTCTCTTGAGCTCCATTTGCAAAATTACGTTGATTTGATATTTACTCTAAGCCTGAAACCTATGGGTTGCAAATGCTTGCTCTAAAGTCTAGGTAATTGACGGATATGATATATGATAGTCTGAGCTGCTATTTGATCTTACTCCTAGTGACACTAGATTTACGGAGATTTATATTTTGAAAATTGAAAAGTGCACATGATAAGTTCTGTGTGACAAGAGTGTGAACCTCCTACCACAGACCCTTAGAAACTTGTCGTGCTGATCATGCACACTCCACCCGTTCCATTCACTATATTCCACTCCACTCGACTCCATACACTTATATGCTATTTCCATTCTGGAAGTACGCATCCACCATATCCATTATATCCACCACATATACACCCACCATATATACCACTATCATTTCACTCTAGCCAGCAAAAATGTTCTACTCCTATTCCAGGAGAGAGCAACCAAAAATATTTTCTATACCCATCCAATCATTCATTGCTAGCCAATATCTTACAGAAGCTCCATTACATTTATTTGTCTCTCAAAAGTTATTGCAAAAGAGATTTGGGTTGTAGATTAAAAAAGAAAAAGAAGAGAAAAGGGGAGATGAAAAATGGACAAAAGTCCTACGGGCGTAGTAGAGCCTACCTCCTAAGAAAAAGAAAGAATAAAGGAGAGTTAAAAAATGGACAAGTGTCCGCTGAAAACAATGGGTACTTAGATGCTCGCCTCTCCATAAAAGAAAAAAAATAAAGAAAGAAAAAGATACAACCCAGGTTCTCTACAGAGTTTCCAAATTCCAAAGAGAGATGATTCCTCAAGGAGCATAAGTAAGATTTTTCCTCATTCATTCTATCTCTTTTACTATATTCTCTACCATCTATATTCTATCCACCATACACATGCACCACTTGATCAGTGTGATTTATAACTTTGGATCCATATTGACATTTCTTAACGCAATCAAAGGAAACAGGTATAAAACCCATCCCCAATAAAAGCGTCAGAAATGCGCCGCTGACATTCCCGAATGAAACCACCATGTCGGTGATCCGAACGGGATTATTAACGGGATAGATCTTGCCATCTTAGATGTTTCATCGGCAAGCGCACGGATCTATCATTGTAGCATTTCACTTTCGAAGTATTGGGGTATCGTTATTTATATTTTCCCAAAGGAAGGCATGTGATTTAATAAGCTAGCATGGCATCCGAATAGAGGAACATGTGTTTGCTTAGACCAAATTGTTCATAACAGGGGTAAGCAATAACGATTTTTGGATAGTGTGACACACACTTAAGAATCCACCAGCAAAAGGATAAAGAAAATAGATAAAGAATAAATGAATAACCTAATGGAGTAATTCTAATGTATCTAGTCATGGCCATACAAATGAATAGTTAGGATCATATGCAAACTGATTTAGTCGTGGTTAGGTCTAGGATACCAGGGAGACCCACCAGGAAGTTTGCTTCCCACCAAGGCATTTACGAACTCCTACAGCACATACGAACGTGGGGGGATTTCAAGGGACGGTCAAGGCTTGTCACGACCAAGCCGCCTACCCCCTCAACCGTGGCATGCACTCATATTCGCAGGTGTCGTAATACCCGGGCACCATGCCCGCATATCAGAGCACTACTCTTGTCCCCCCAGGATCCTCACTCGTCGAATGGACGGACTAGAACAAGAGCAAACCCGAAGGAACAACGAACCGATATCCCACCTCTAATCAAGTTAGGCATATGATGATCGATGATGAACTGAGATGAACATGTCAAGATTATGATATGTAAACTATATGCTAGTTCATATACCAACACAAGAACATGAACAAGACTATACTCTAGTTCATAAGTTAGGCCAAGAACATAGATATATGACTTGAAAATAGAAGAATGCTCGATAGAGAAGATGTATTACCAAAGCACTTTCTTCTAGGAGACAAGCCCTCCTTGTAGCTCTTCTACTCCAAGTGCTAACCAAGAACTAAGAAGAAGAAGAAAGAAGAAGTAGTAGAGAGAGAGAGGTAGAGGTGGTAGAGAGAGAGAGATTCTTTGGTTTCTTTGGACTCCAAGTGGTGTGTGTTGAGAGAGGGAGAGAGGGGGCCTACTAATACACTTGGAGGAGGGGCCTAAGTGCTAAGTTACACCAAAACCGACCTGGTAAACCTTCCTAATCTGAGCAAACCGACCATCCCACGGCGGGAATCCCCATTTGGCAGGTGTATGAACCGCCTCCCCGAGGCTGGGCCGAAACCGCCTCAGGGAGGGTGCGGCCGCACCAGGTGGTGCGCGCGCACCCCCCTGGGCTCGGCCTGGCCCGGGTCTCGGTGGGGTGTCTTCCTTCGTCTTGAAAAGTTGTGGGCCGGGCTTGGCTCGGCCCAATTTTGATGTTTTGGGTCGATTTGCCCCTGGGCTTGAGTTTTGCAATAATGCGCTTTCCGGATGGCGTACTTTTGGTCGATTTTCCACTTGCTTTTATTATAAATCTGCAAAATAAAATACTAGATACTACAAGTGGAATTTATTAGTGATAAATGCATATGAGTATTAAAAGGTATAGTTTTACTCCCTTTATGGTAGTAACTTGACGGGAAAAAAATATGTCGTTGGTGACCGTCAACAAACTCCCCAAGCTTACCCTTTTTGCGTCCTCGAGCAAAAGAGATAAGTACTTGGTTATTGATCAGGAGTTGCTACTATGCCGATTGCATTTTACAAGTGCCGGGGTTATAATAAGATTTTCTATTAGAGTTTGAATAAAATGGCACATCCTTTTCCCACCCTTTATTACCTTTCATCGTAGCGGGGCTTTCTAGCTTTTCTCAAAGCCTTGGGCGGTTGCCGATAGAACGGTTATAACGAGAGATGCTTATCATTCGGCCCAGCCCGATCAACTTTTTATCCGGGATTTATTTATTTAGATAGTATTTTTTCCGAGAAAGCATGGGCTTTATTGCTATATAATAATCTTCTTCTTTTTTTTTTTTTTTTTGGAGAGGTGGGCTCTGCTCGCCCTAGACTTTTGTCTTTTATTTCCTCTCTTTCTTGTTTTTTTAGAGATGTGGGCTCTACTCGCCCTCGGACATTTGTCCATTTTTCATCTCATTTTTCTCTCTTTTTTTAGCATAGCCCAAATCATTTCTCTTTTCTTTCAAAGTATAGATTCCCGGATGTCAAGTTTCTCTTTTCGGACAAAATCATAGCAAATCCATTTGTACCATATCATATTTGGCAACAACTTAGACTAGATAGAGCCTATGCAACCCACATGAATCGGGTTTTTCGGGATGAGTTTTTAGATTTAGCCACTAAACCCAAACTTTAGAGAAATTCGAATTATAAACTAGGCATAGGCAAAGCATAAGACAGAGCAACTATTCATCATTTCAACAAGGGACTAAGACTAAACATTTTTATAGCTCATATATATAAGCATTAGGGCACAAAGAAGAGCTACTTATTATTTTTTTTGGATTTTTTTTTTTCAATGCAAGATTGCTGAAATTTAAACATGCTAAAATAAAATAAAATTTGATGAAAGTAAATATGCAATGCAATGATACTCAAGGGGTCCTCCCCCAAGCTATCTGGAGGCCCGTGGGTATCTTTATTTATTTTTGTTCTTTTGAGATAACTGTCATTTTACCTTTGACGGAGGGTCCACTCTTTGAAGTCGTGGGTGGGACTTTCTCTAGTTTTATCATTCAATGGTGCACCTGCTCCACGGAGATACGGGAGGGCTGCACCTCCTTTAGCTTCCACACCTTTTGAGGCGGAGCGTATTTTGATTGTTTCTTTTTGTTTTGGTTCTTCTTTTTTGGTGTGGAGCTACCTTCGGGGCCTTTTACCTTTTGTAAAGATGGGGACCCTTTCCTTCTTTGGTTTAGGAATGGTCTTTTCTTTTGTTCCCACCTTTTATTTTTCTTTGACCGCCTTGGAAGTCTTTGCCGGTCTTTGGGGGCTGGATTTCTATTTCTTTAATGCCTTGCTCCCCATACTTTATCCGGATCATCTTGCACTCTTCGAGACTCGGGGCCTGAATTCAAATTTCTCTTCATTGCCATTGATATTGAAGCGGATTTCTCCAGCTCCAACATCAACTGTGCCCCGGCGGTGCTCAAGAATGGTCGATCAAGGATGAGTGGTGTATCTTTAGTAAATTCCATATCTAACACCACAAAGTCAACAGGGGACAAAATACCCCGGATTTTTCACGGGTATGTCCTCTGCAATCCTGCTTTGGATACCTTATGGATGAGTCTGCCTGCTGTTCGACATTAATGATGCTTTGTTAGTCTTCTGAATTGTTTCCCCTGCCTCCAAAAGCTCTATGTGAAGGTAACTAACATTTGGATCAAAAATTTATATATGTACCTTACACTCCACATTTAGTTTCTAGCTTATATTGCTTGATGAGATTTTTTTACACGCTCAAATGTAGCTGGTATTTCATGATATTTATGAATTGAATTGTTTATGTGTAATCCGAATTATGTCTGAATAAATGTTCATTTAGTCAAATTGTGCAATCGTTGTCACTACGTTTTTGCAGGTGTTCAGACTCGGACATTTTTGTTTGTTTCATTTGGTGTCTCTTTGAAGGCCAGGTCAAAAAGGGTGAAGCACCATTATGCCCTTGATCATCTTGATTGTCTTCAAAGCCACCTTAAGAAACTAGTACTTGTTAGATTACAAAGGGCAGGAAGAGAGATGTGGAATTTGTCAACTTCTTTATTCAAAACGCCAAAGTTACGGAGAAAATAGAATTTTGGATAGGGCGTGACAAATGCGATTTTGAATATTGGCAATGACAGACAAGTTTAAACCGAAACTAATGTTCAGTGCTTCCAAGGACAAAAAGTAGCATTTCGCCCTTGTGCCGGTCTCCACCTTGACCTTGTGCACATCGGGGATATGCATGATAGGATATTTTTGATCTTTATGAGCATGCGTTGTGTGTGACCGAGCATTATGACCAACATTGCTTGTAAACTCTTTGTCGAGACGATGCTGCTGATCAAGACCCTGGAAGCCACTCTTGAAGACCAAGATGAAGCCGGTGGCGAAGAGATGATTCAGCTTTTGTCCTCAAGGCGCTCCATGATCGGGTTCTTTTGGCATTATTTGAATGTCCGTAAGCATAGGAGGTGTGATGAGTACTGGTTGGGCTGTGTTGCGTGCCTTCGAGCCGCATCGGAGGTTAAACTTTTTGAGGCGCGCGTGCCGTCGTGCCGCAAAATGTTGGTCGAGTTATCATTTGAACTCTGTTTAGTGGTATTATGAAGTAGAGTTATGGTAGAAGTTGAGTTCGGTCTGGTGCAGCACTACAGAGTGCTTTTGTCTTGTAAACTGGTAACCCCAGGGCAAGGCCATGGGTGTTCGTTAAGCTTTCAATAAAGCCGGGTGAATACCTTTGGTCTAAAACAATGGATGGAACTTCTACTCATGAGCGTCTAGCTTGTCATTTTTTTATCATATTTTAAAAATTGAGATCTTGACTTCATAAGACTAATGAATGAGCTTGTTTGTTTGTGGCACTCATTTTGACTTGTTGATAGTGCAGATTTTATAGTTTATTGAAACATTCTTTGTCGGGATGACTACTTGTGGTTTGGAACTGATTTCTTTGTGTACACATCTCGTAGCGATTACTTTGGTTGTGTGATGGCTAGTGTTGTCAATGCATTCTGCGTGTCTAGATTGAGCTTTATCATGGCAATGAAGCAAGACCGGAATGGAAGGGTCATTCGGAAGGGTTTTTTTTTTTTCCACACTTTCGAGGACAAGCACTGCAAAACTGGAGGCTACCTATGCTGAATTTGCAGTGAAGCAAGGCAGAAAGCCTCGTCTTTGTGAGTTTGTGTATGATTAGGAACAGATTTTGTTGGGCTATCCTTCCACATGGAGGATGAATTTGGAGCCCAACAAAGCAGCTAAACCGACGCCCAGTGCGAGTGCTTGTGCACCGATTGATCTCGGTTGGATTCAACGGTTGAGATTGCTTCTTGGGAAGCATGTATGGGGGTAAGGAAAAAACCTAGCCTCCATTCAAGGCGAGAAATTATGCCGCCTCCGGATGCCGTGACGACGTGCTTCCTGTTGCCGCCGGAGGACTGCTTTCGGCGAGAAGATCCTCCGGTGGCGCATCCAACAGGAGGAACAACTTCCAACTTGGAGCCTCGTCGCGTCTGCCGCAGGTTCCGGCAGTACACGGACACCAAGGAGGCGATCCAAATACAGTATATAGCAGCGAGCGTAGCAAATCAATCATCAACAGTATATAGCTGCCGTCCTGTGCGTCGCGCTCCTCCGCTGCCCCCGCCCCCACCCCTGCGGTGTGCCGCCACCACCAGCGAGAGAGACGGTGTTGAAGTGTGTGGCAACCGGCAAATTCAGGCCATATATAATAGGAAGTGTCTGCGGTGTTTAGGTGTGTCGCAGTGTTATAACCTACGTTAGCCGAAAACGGCCATTTCGTTTGTACCACAAGAGAACGGGCCTAACATGCGAGTCCAAATTCAGGCCCAAAGGAAGGCCGGCTTCTGCCGGAGAGAAGCGACGGAGGCCCGTTCAAAACCGGATGCGGGCCCGGCCAAATTCATGCAGTACGAGACGCGTGTCAACATCCATCGTCTCTAGCGGGACGGGCGACCGTGAAGACTCGAGACAAATCTGAGGCACGCGCACCCGCGGCGTTGTTTACGATACGCGTGTCCGCAATACCAGCAAACAACACAGACAGCTGGTGACAACACACGTCTGAAAATGACCGCGCGTCGGTAGTAGCTGCGACATGTACAGACCCCTGCTAACACAACTCGTCTGAAAAATAAACGCGCGTCGGTAGTGGTTGCGACATGTACAGACACCTCCTAACACAACTCGTCTGCAACTATACGCGCGTCGGTAGTAGCTGCGACATGTACAGACCCCTGCTAACACAACTCGTCTGAAAATAAACGCGCGTCGGTAGTGGTTGCGACATGTACAGACACCTCCTAACACAACTCGTCTGAAAATAAACGCGCGACTTTAATTTACGTGGCCGTTACAGACCCTTGTCTTGTTCAAGCGTCGGTATCTGCGGCGACGCGTCTGTACCGGTGTCAAGCAACACGGACGGTATCGACCACGCCAGTCCGTGAATCCACGCGCGTCACGTAATTCACGTAACGGTACATACGGCGGCCCCGAAAAGGTGTCCGTAAGCAAAAATGCGTCACGAATTAGGGGTTGCATCCA
This sequence comes from Hyparrhenia diplandra, assembly GCA_015847255.1. Classification (NCBI taxonomy): domain Eukaryota; kingdom Viridiplantae; phylum Streptophyta; class Magnoliopsida; order Poales; family Poaceae; genus Hyparrhenia; species Hyparrhenia diplandra. The sequence continues at coordinate 129,991 of JADLZK010004713.1, forward strand.
CGATCGATCGGGCTCGAAAATGTGCCTGTGATGAAACAGTATGTCCGAGATACGTTGAATTCTGCAGATTTTCGGTTTCAAAAGCGTCTGCCGTAGCGCGCGGCGTGCGTGCCTTGGCGTCCCGTAATGACCTCCTATTGCGACGCGTATTGATCTTAATGGGACCATCCGACGACTATTGCCGCTGACGGTCGCCCGGCCCGCACGTCGGTAATGTCACAACACTGACGCTCGTTATTAGTGGCGTCTCCGGGCTCTTTTGGCGGTTATTAGCCTTTTTTTACATAGTGTCACATAAATTTCTTTCCTTTTGTGAACCACTTTTTTTATCAATTGAAATAATGCCAAGTTATTACTTGTTTCGGGTTGCTTACACAACAATCCATTGGTCTCCGCAGCGTGGGGCAGCCTCGAAGCCCCTCCGCTCCCCCGGAGCGCCTTGCCACTGCCGGAGGGGGCCTGGCGGGTCGTCTAAGATGGTCCCCTCCGACCACACATGACACCGCCGATAAGGGCGGGGGCACCCGTGCGCTCATACGGCGAGCCTCGACTGGGCCACCATGCGTCGCCCGCCTTCACCGTCGTCGTGGTCGTCCGCCTCTTCCTCCTCCTCCTCTTGAAGGCCCCACCATCGTGGCCCCCTCCTCCTTGAGCTCCTCACCATCGGAGCCATCGTTGGAGGTCTCGGCCTCCGCCTCCTCGGCCGCCTCGGCGTCCTCCACCTCGTCCTCATCATCCGAGATGAGGAAGTAGCCGAGGTCCGCCACTCGGGACCCTTCGGCCGCTGGGAAGAACCCGCCCCTCCGGCGTCGACTGGGGGCGGAGGGACGGATGCCTCCGCCGCCGGAGGTTCGGAGGAGCGGCCTCCACGGGCACTGGCCTTCCCCCCCCTCCCCCGTTTCCTCTTCCCCGCGTCCATGGCGTCGGCATCGGCCTCGGACGGCCAGTCCTCATACTCGACCCCGAGAAGGTCGAAGACCCGGTTAACCCGACGGCGGTCGGCGAGGGTGGCGCGGATCCGGGGATCTCCGAAGACTCCAACTTTCGAGGAGAAAGTCGGAGCACCCGACGGCCTCCGCTATCACCGCCGGGCGGACTCCTCCTTGTCGCGCTTCCCGTCTCAACAAGCTCGGGCCAAGCTCGGGCCAAACCACGCTCCAGGCCAAACCATCACGGGAGGAGTCCCCGACCACAGCACCTGCACCTGCGCCGCGGCGAACTCCTCCACCAAGTCCCGAGCGCACAGGTGACGAGACATGGCGTGGAGGGCATCCAGCTCCCTCGTCGCCTCCGCCGTCTTCACCGGCTTCACCTTCGCAAGGGCGAGGGACTCCGGGCGCCATAGAGACCCTCCGCACCGTCCAGGTGATAATAAAACCAATGCTCCAGCTAGTCGGGGCTCCACTTGCTCTGCTGGGCCGCGGCTGGAGCCTCCACCCCACTTCGGGGGATAAAGCTATACACGCCATACTGCGCGCGGAAGACCTCCTCCTTCGTAGCCTTGATGGTGCGGGGTTGATAATGAACGACATGGGCTCTGATGAAGCCGTCCACCATCGGCTCCAGCCCGATGGAGCGGCACGCCCTGAACATATGTCATGAGGCGCGGGAAGCACGCCCGAAGTCGGTGATGAAAGCGGAGGTTAAACCTCCGCAACACCCCACCACCAACTCACACACGGAAAACGAAGCCCCGCGTGGAAAAACTCCTCGAACACGATGACCTCGCCGGGCTTCGAGAGGGGCACTGTCTCGCCCTCCGGAGCACGGAACCGCCTCTTTTGGAAGAACTCATGCTCCTTCTGGAATTCCTTGAGCGGCCGGCCGGTGCATCGGCTCTGAGAAAACTCGAAGACCTCCACGACGGTCTTGGGTTTTCGCGGTCTCCTTGATCCGCGCCATCAAAGGATGCTCCGCAGCACGCAGGAAAAAGCAGCCTCCGCTAAATGGGCAGGCGGACCTAACGCAGCGTAGCAAAGCAGCAGGCGAAAGCGAGAGCGTGAAAGCGAAAGGAGAGCACAAACCCTAACCCCCACCAACCGTACATATTTATAGGGCGCGGCGTGGGGGGCGCGGGACTCGGCCGCGAACCCCTCGAAGATCGCGGCCCGGATCTAAAACAACACCAAGCCCTCCGATCCTACCCGCGGACAAGCGAATGACATCCGTACACCCCCAAACAAACACAAATCAACCCCGATCCGCGCCACCACCGAACCCGACCAACCACGTCCGCCCGGCGCATCCGAACCCTAGCGCCCGGGAAGAGCAAAAGGGCCGAGGCCCACCTCCGCGAGGCCCACGAGCAGCCGGGGATGCCGGCAAGGGCCCATGGGGTGACCAACAAGCCACCCGCACGGGACCCTCCGGAAAAGACTTTTGTTGCGGCCCCTCGGAGGGAACCGGACCTTCGAGGGGCTGCTGTTGGGGAGGGCAACCCTAGCCAGCCCGGCGGCTCCGAGGCCCTCTTCGGGGGGCCAAGAGGCAACCTCCAACCAACAAGTCACCAAGTCTCGAAGGGACAACAAGCGGAGGACCCTACGCTAACACACGGCCGGCGAAGCTTCGCCATTCTGATAGGGGAGCCCCCCTCGAGGGCCCCCTACGCGGAGGGCCCGGAGCTAACCCTTGTTTAACACGTTGCGAGGTCATGCAGGGTCAACAGGACGGAAAAACCCTTCGCGAAGAATGCGGCGGCGAAGATCCACCCTGCCAAAGGCGGCCCACGAAGCCGACAATCGGCTACGCGCAAGGAGACCGGCGGAGGCGATCCTCGGCAGCGCAGGCCCGGATGGCAAGGGAGGCCGGCGGAAGGACACCTCCGCGACGACCCTCCGCAGAAGCACTGGACCAGCGGCTAGGGTGAGGAAACCCTACCGCCCCCGGGCAACATAAAACCCCTTGTGCATTTCCTGCATTACCCCGTACGGTTAGTTCTTCCGGGCTTGCCCCTGTGAGGGCCCAGTTGTAAGTGTCCAATCTCCTACCTACCATGTACCAAATTGTAAATCAGCCCCTCTGACCCCTTGTATTCCTATAAATACCCGGGTACGGGCACTAAGAAAGGGATCGGTTGTTGGCCGGTTTAGAGGCCATTTACTCGTTTTTGTCATATCCACGTCACGCCTCCTCGACGCCTCGACCCTCCTCCTCGAAGGCTCGAGCGACCTCCGATCACCCCCGCCCCGGCAACTCCAGCGGAGGCCAGGCAAACCGGAGGTCGCCCCCGCCTCCCCGCTTGTGCACTCAATTCACCCTGTGGGAAGCCCTCGCCCCCTTCCCGCCCCTCCGGGAGCGAAGGCAAAGGGGCCAGGAGTGATCCCCACAGATTGTACCATTGTATCGCTCTCCCGGTAAGCGAGAAAGGAAACAATTTCCATTTCAAATATTCATGTGGTACGCGTTCAAAATGGAGGCAAGCACGAGTACGTTCAAATTCCCCGCAAGTGGTGATATGGATTTTCTCTTTCAAAACCAGAGAAGGGCTATTCCCGAACCATGGCTAACAAGCCTGGGCGGAGCTCAAATCTCGAAGCTGTGATTGGCTTCAAAGAAGATGGGCATTCTAAGAGCTCGCCCTTTGGAGCAGATAGTTTGGAAATAGTGGGTTGCTCCATTAAAGAAAAATAAAAAGAAAAAGAATGGCGAGGGGGAAGGGCTCACACTAATAACTAGGTTTCACAGACTATAACGACAACCGTTCCCAAGAACGGCGCCAGAAATGCTTGTTGGTATTTCTTAGCGTAAGCAGCAAAGTCCGCAAGCGCACGGAAAGTACCATTGTAGCACTTCACCTAGAAGTATTCCAGGTATCAAATTTCCACAGGGAACGGGAGCTAAGTCTGTTCTTCTAGATATCAAGGGTCAAGCATAGGAGGTGATCCTAGGAGTGATGTGTTCTTTCAGCTCTTAGGCTGTTGACATTTCTTAACGCAATCACAAAAGGATGGATCTAAGACCCAACCCTAGGATGGCGCCAGAAATGTATAAGGGGATCTATCTAATAAGTTAGCTTGGATGTAGAGTTAATCTCACATTCCAATAAAAGTCAGAGCGGAGAGTTAATAAAGTTAGACGGTGTTAGTTATGGTTTATGACTTTGTAACATTATCGATGGTGGAGTTAATCTCACCACGATAGGCACAAAAGCTGTACCACACATTCTAGCATTGCCTACGAAACTAGTCTGTCACCCTAGCTCACAACGCTAAAGAAATGCGTGAATGGATATTCTTAATATGACACTTGAATCTCTTGCAATTAATATGAATATGGTATCTGCAAGCGCACAGATAGAATAACCCATTGTAACACTTCACCACAGGGAAGGGGTAGGTTATGGGTAGATTGATTGAGGTCACATGCGGTGTGGTAAAGTAGAATAACCATATGTAATCTAACTACTCTGAACAGGGGTAAGTCACATAAAGATAATAAAGATAAATGATAAGTGCCAAGTCAAAGATCAACGTATGCCACTAGAATCTATCATAGAAGAGCAAATAGATGGTATAGGTAGCATAGACAGAATATTCCTATGTTACTCCTACTTATATGTCAATGCATACTAAGATTAGTGCAGTACACCTAGCAATCATGGCAGGAAAGCAATATATCTACACATGGTGAATATTACTAAGGAAGATTAGGAACAAAACCAACCTACCATAGTAACAAAGTTCAACTAGCCCTACATTCGGAGGGTGGACTCCAAAGGACTCAATGGGAGTATCACATCCACGATCTACTTGACTTCTTATAGAGACTTGCCTAGATAGCTAATGCTCTAATATGGTGGAACTAGGGCTTGGGATCTTGACTTGATGACTTGGAGTTGGAATGAATTCGAATGAATTAGGGTTGCACCCAGGGGTCAGGGGGTCTTGTTATATAGCCCTAGGCGAAGCATGACAGCCCTTGGATCAAACCGACCTTGAGCAACGGGTGTAGATATCTTCTTAATGGCGGTTGTGAACCGACCCTAAGAAGCGAGTAGGCGACAGGGGGGGCCCCACCAGGTAGGACGCCGCCGCAAGAAGGGCGCCGCTGGCTGGCTCGCCGGGTGGGCCCCATCCTCCTTAGGGTGTTCTCGGTCTCTTCTCGGAATGTTCTAGTGTAGGTTCCACGTTGGATTACGCCACGGATACGTCTTTATGTCGTAGGTCTTGCAAACTCTTGGGCATTTTCTGTTTAATCCCTGAAAAATATATAAATCACCAAAACTAGTGGAATCATGTTAGTCAAGCCCCTATGCTATGTTAATATTCATTTTAAGCCCTTATTTTCGTTTTAAAAACCTCTATATTTTATGCTATAAGGTATACCAACATAGGCTAAGTCAGGGCTACTCTGTCTATTAATCGAGTATTACTTCAGGCATCTGGAGTGCACTTGGTCCGCCTTAGCGATGCCGGCCTCTTACTCTACTACGCAACCGGACGTGGAGGAGTACGATGGGCGAATGGGGCTGTCACCACCTATCCCCTACCTCACTACCGTGGACTACGGAGCAAACGAGGGTGATTTATAACTTAGACACCACATCTACGTTACTTGTCACTACTCTAGCGTTGGCTAGGAGATCCCGTCTTTATCAGGGGTCCTCTACTAGAGTATTTACCACAGGGGCAAACAACGATCTCGTAATTCTTGATAAAATAAATGATAGCGTGAACTTAAGAATGATACTGAAAGTAAGACATGAATAACTTTCACCAAGCCGTAAAGTTACCCGTAGAGGTACAAGGTAGGGAGGCGGGGAGCCGACGGATCCAAAGACTCAAGCGGTCGAAAGACCGCGGAGTCGCTACTCCTCTCCTCCTCTCTACCCTACACTCTCTCTCACTCCCACTGAGTGTCTTGGCACTCTCTAAACCACCCTGGATTTGAGACAATGAATTGTGTTGAGTTGATGCTCTATGGAGGGGGGGTGACCCTCCTTTTATACACAAGTGAAAGGTGTTTTTGGTTTGAAAATTTGGCGTGAAACGGTGAAAAACACCTCCATGCACCGCCTCTATTCCTCCGGCTTGGGGCCACGAGACCAAAGGCGCGGCGGGATCGGGCACCAGGCCATGTGGCGCGCGACTCAAGGGTATTTGTTGATATTTCTAACACGATCCTCATTAGGAAGGAGAGAAATATATATGGGATATCTATCTAATCATGTTAGCTTGGATATGGGATTAACCTCATGATCCAACAAAGCGGAGTTAGGCGGTGTTAGTAGTGGGATGTAAACTTAGCACCATTATCCATAGTGGAGTTAATCTCACCGGGATATGTACTTAAGGTATACCACTCATTTCTAGGTATTACCTATACACTAGTCTGTCACCCTAGCAATAACGCTCAAAGAAATGCGGGCATGGTATTCATTGATAGGCCTTGATAAAAGAATGAACATGATATCTCGCAGTTTATAGATAGAAATACCAATTGTAGAACTTCACCTGGAGTAATCCGGTATCGTGATTTATATTTTACCACGGGGAAGGTAAGTCTAAGGAAGAGTAGAGAGAAAAGGGAATCTAATGATTTATGAAATGATTTATTTATGAGATCATCCACTTACAAGTAGTATAATGCGGAAGTAGCCATATGCATCTAACAATACTCAACAGGATAAGTCACAAGATAAAGATAATTATATAAATGATAAATACCCAAGTCTAAGATCATCATATGCCACTAGTATCATACGAGTAAATTAGCATGATATAGAAAGAATAGCAAAGAATATTCCTAAGATACTCCTAATCATATGTCAATGAATACTATAATTAGTGCAATACATCTAGCTATCATGGCAAGGTTGGATTACTTCTACACATGGCAAGCATTACCAATAACAACCAAAGACGAAACTTGATCATTAAGGTAATTAAAAGCTCGGCGTGTCCTACATTCAGAGGGTGGATTCCAAAGGACTCAACAGGACATCACTCCCCGTGATCTACCACACGGCCCGTAATATAGGGTGCAATTGCAGATAAACGTTGTATAAACACCACGTTTACACATTGCTTATCACCCACATAGTGATCATCTATATGGATGCTATACAATTCCATGCATAAAATATAAAGCAATCTTGCTAAACTAAACATATAATCATAGCAAGCATAAACACATAATAACAAAAATATAGTATTTATAAAGATCAAAGCCATAACAATAGTGTATCAATAATAATACTTACAGATCGAATCCAAGAGCGAAGAACAATGCTCTTGCTATTGCTTGACTATCGTGAACTCAAGATGAACTTGATCTTGAACTAGAACTAACTAGATAGCTAGCTACTTCTAGTATGATGAACTAGAGCTTAGGACTAGACTTGGTTGGACTTGGATTGGTATGAGTTGATAATGAATTCGTTCTTAGCCCAGGGTCGGTGGTCTTCTTATATAGTACTTGGCGATGAACATCAACCCTTGGATCAAACCGACCTCCAACAACGGTGTAGATACAACCTCAAGGTCGGTGGTAAACCGACCTAGAAAGGAGAGGCGATAGGGTGACCCCACCGGGCGGCGGCCAATTTGGCAGCGGGCGCCGCCAGCCTGGAGTGCCACCTTGGCATCCAGTCTTTTTCTGGTGTCCTCACGGTATCTTCTAGAATGTTTTAGTCCACTTTTTGGATTGAGTTACTTCACGGTCAAGTCTTGTCATCATATATCTTGTATATTCCGAACTTTCTCCATTATTCTGCATTTATCTATCAAGTCCCCTCGGAAAGTCACGAGAATACCAAAACTCGTGGAATTATGTTAGTTAAACCCCTAGACTTTATGTTTGTCTTCATCTTGAGCCCTTATTTCATGTTAAATAACTTATAATTTTATACTTTAACACGTGTCAACAGCGGCCGCCCGAGTTTGGCCGCGCTGGTGCCGTGCCTTCGCCCGCTATGGGCTGGTGGCTCGCTCTATATTGCTCTTCCGGAGGTTGCCGGTCGGATTCGGTCTGGTTACGGCCTGCCACCACCCCTTGGCCAAAGCGTATTTCCTGAGTTACGTATTGCTCTTTATTTGGCGTACTTTCACCTGTTTCCGTGTTTGTTCCTGCAAAACAAATATTCTCGAATACAAGTGGAACTAGGTGAGTAGTAAATGTTTAGCTACTTTAAATGGGTTTTGTCTTTCTTAATTAGAGCTAAGTTGGCGGTAAAAAGTATGTGATAGTGGCCGCCAACACGGCCGAAAGAAACAGGGTTTCACTCCCGACGTCCTTAGAAAGTCCAAAGACGGGGGCCGGGAGCGGGAGTGCCTGAACCCTGGGTTTTGCCAGCCCAGAGCGAAGGCTAGGTGATTCGGTCTCGGCCGGGCGCACGGATGTAAGGTCCTAGACGGCTAGAGGGGGGGTGAATAGCCTATAAAAATTTTCTACAAGCTCAACTAAACAAACTGGTTAGTATAAAATACGGCGAAAAGCGGTTTGCACTAGCTCTAGTGGTCTTGCAAGCCCTCTAGTGACGAGACAAAATATTTCTATGATCTCTAGTCCACACAAAGTCTATGTCACTACTCTAGCTAATGAGCAAACCTAATATGGTCCTTATGCTAGCAAGAACAACTACACAAAGCAAGTGCTAGCTCACTATACAATATAAACTATGAAAGTAATTGCAAGAGAGTGAGCTAGTTATACCGAATTGTAGAGGATGATAACCAATCACCAGGAAGTAGATGAACTATCAATCACTCAAAGGTGATGATCCACACACGAAGACAATGAACAAGTTGATTTGTTCACCCGGAGTTCACTTGTACACCGACAAGCTAGTCTCCGGTTGTGCCGACCAACACAAGGATGGTGTTTGAGCTAGGCGATGCCCTTGCTAGCCTCAACACACCACTCAACAAGTGTGGTACCCAAAACACGAGCAATGTATTCCTTGCACTTTGTCTTCCCGACGAGGAGTGCGTAATCCTCTCACAAATCAACCGGAGGTGGCCAAGAAACAATCACCTCTTCTTGCCAACAACTCCACCAATCCACCAAGCCGGCTAGGAGTGGTGTCTTCAAGAGAAACAAGAACTCCACCGTCTCACAATGATCCCCAAGTGCCTCTAGATGCAAGAACTCAATGCAATTGTACTTGAATCTCCTCAACTCACTAGAATGGTGCTCACAAGCAAAAGGAGTGAGGAGGAGGGAGTATGCTCAGCTCAAAGTATGTTAGAATGAGTAAGAATGACCAAGAGTACTCCCCAAGGCCGGCCAAGGTCATATTTATAGGCCCCCATTCGAAATAGAGTTGTTGGCTTCGAAATCGTGCATTTCAGTGTAGCGCCGGACGTGCCGGGCGCTATGCGCGGCGACGCGCCCGGCGCCGAGCCAACCACCCTCGAGCACAGCCCAACTCAACGACTGGCTGACACGACCGCGCCAAGCGCCATACGCAGCGTCGGCGTGGCATCCGGGCGAACCGAATGACACCCCTTATCGCTCGCGTCCGGCGCGCGCCGGACGACGCGCCAGCGCCGCGTCAGCGGACGTTCAACTCTCGTTGTCGGTTCGGTTCAACGGCGTCGAATGCTGGGACCGGTTTTCACCTAAATCGTGCGGGGACGCGCCGGGACGTCGGGCCGCGCCGACCAGCCTTTTTACGCGGCCGGGCCGGCGTCGGCGTAGTTCATTCTCTTTTGGGGTTTCCAAATTTGCGTCGCCATGACTTTGCTTCAACTTCCGTCACTTGTCTTAGGTTACTAACATGTCAAAGAGCACCCCGACCCTTTGTGTTAGCATTTCCAAACATTTTTCACCAAGTGCGAAGTTAGCTCTTTAGGTTAGAATGCATGCATATGAATTTTGAACCTAAAGGCACACGAGGATCGATATGTACGATAGTTTTCCCTCGTTTATAGTACGGCTTATCGATCCTATAATCACTCACACCCTCAATGGAGTCTTGAGTGTAAAATCAAAAGGCCCTATGGTTATACCTTTGCCTTGGGGATCAATTGATCTCCGAAACTCCACCGAAGTTGCATGCTTGATCATCTTTTAGATCACCTCGATCCATCCTCCATGATCACCATGCACCAACTTCGTACGACCAATCTCTAATCTAGTCAAACACTTAGCATCGATAGATTAGTCCTTAGGTGTCACTAATTATCCAAAACCAAACTAGAGATCTTCAATCTCCCCTTTTTGGTAATTGGTGACAACCCGCATAAAGGTTTTATGATTAATGTTTTTGAACATATCATGGTTGTCCAAGCATTTTGCTTACAATCATAGGGTTGGACAATCATCATAGTTCGGTTTTTGGTCGCATGAGCTCCCCCTACATGTATGCCACGAGTTTGGAATGAAGCATTGCATACATGTATGAATATTGAGATTGAGGATGAGCTATGTTACCAAAATGATGCTTAGGTGAAAGAAATGTACCTTTGAAGCGTGATACCAATCGGAGTTGCGCCATTTTCACCATACAAGCATCAAGCTAACTAGATTTTCATCAAAACTCAAAGTACCACGTGAGATCACATTATAAGCAAGGTATTGGAATTAAGAGCGGAATTTTGAAAATCTAGCTATCTCCTATGCATGCTAGTCATTCAACCACTTGAAAACCACTTGTGAAACATTGAACTAGCATACACCACACAAGCATGTATATATGGAATTTAAATACATGTGCAATGAGCAAGTCATATGTTAGTGCACATACAAATGCAACAAATTGTATATGAGCTTGCTCCCCCTACTTGTGTGAACCACTTGAAAGATTTCTACCAAAAATATGTGGAATTTTTAAATTTTCAAAAACCTTTCATGCACTAATCTCTCCCCTTTGTCGACAATTTCCACAAAAAGGTATGACCATGTTGTGTATGGAGGAAAGAATAGTGCTCAAATTTGGTCAAATTTGGGTCACTTGTCAAACATATATTTCGGTTTGAACCAAAGACAAGCTTCTTCACACCTCATGACAAGGGTTATCTTGCCTATGTTGAAGCATATGTGTGAAAAGATAGCCAAATTCAACACTTGAGATTGTGTTGACATTTCTTAGCGCAATCAAAGGAAACAGGTATAAAACCCATCCCCAATAATGGCGCGAGAAATGCGCCGTGACATTCCCAAGTAAAACCACCATGTCGGTGAACCAAAAGGGATTGTCAATGGGATAGATCTTGCCATCTTAGATATTTCATCCGCAAGCGCCGCGGATCTATCATTGTAGCATTTCACCCGGAAGTATTCGGGGTATCGTTATTTATATTTTCCCAAAGGAAGGCATGTGATTAATAAGCTAGCATGGCATCTCGAATAGAGGAACATGTGTTTGCTTAGACCAAATTGTTCATAACGAGGGGTAAGCAATAACGGTTTTATGGATAGTGTGACACACAATTAAGAATCCACCAAAGAAAAGGATAAAGAAAATAGATAAAGAATAAATGAATAACCTAATGGAGTAATTCTAATGTATCTAGTCATGGTCATACAAATGAATAGTTAGGATCATATGCAAACCGATCTAGGCATGGTTAGGTCTAGGATACCTGGGAGACCCCAGACGGAAGTCTCGCTTCCTACCGAGGCATTCACTTAACTCCTACAAAGACATATGAGCGTGGGGGGATTTCAAAGGGACAGTCAAGGCTTGTCACGACCAAGCCGCCTACCCCCTCAACCGTGGCATGCACTCATATTCGCAGGTGTCGTAATACAGGGCACCATGCCCACATATCGAGCACTACTCTTGTCCCCAGGATCCCCCTTTCGTCGAATGGACGGACTAGAACAAGAGCAAACCCGAAGGAACAACGAACCCGATATCCCACCTCTAATCAAGTTAGGCATATGATGATCGATGATGAACTGAGATGAACATGTCAAGATTATGATATGTAAACTATATGCTAGTTCATATACCAACACAAGAACATGAACAAGACTATACTCTAGTTCATAAGTTAGGCCAAGAACATAGATATAAGACTTGCAAATAGAAGAATGCTCCATTGAGAAGATATATTACCAAGGCACTTTCTTCTAGGAGACAAGCCCTCCTTGTAGCTCTTCTACTCCAAGTGCTAACCAAGAACTAAGAAGAAGAAGAAAGAAGAAGTAGAAGAAGAGAGAGAGAGGTAGAGGTGGTAGAGAGAGGAAGATTGTTTGGTTTTCACGGACTCCAAGTGGTGTGTGTTGAGAGAGGGAGAGAGGGGGCTACTTATACACTTGGAGGAGGGGCCTAAGTGCTAAATTACACCAAAACCGACCTGGTAAACCTTCCTAATCTGAGCAAACCGACCATCCCATGGCGGTAACACCCATTTGGTAAGTGCATGAACCGCCTCCCCGAGGTTGGGCCGAAACCGCCTCAGGGAGGGTGCGGCCGCACCAGGAAAGCGCTTGCCAAGCACCCCGGCTCGGCTCGGCCCGGCCCGTCTCGGTGGGGTGTCGTCCTTCGTCTTGAAAAGTTGTGGGCCGGGCTTGGCTCGGCCCAATTTTGATGTTTTGGGTCAATATGCTCCCCGGGCTTGGTGTTTTGCAATAATGCGCTTTCCAGGATGGCGTACTTTGGTCGACATTTTCCACTTGCTTTTATTATAAATTTGCAAAATAAAATACTAGACACTACAAGTGAAATTTATTAGTGATAAATGCATATGAGTATAAAAAAGGTATAGTTTTACTCCCTTTATGGTAGTAAGTTGACGGGAAAAATATATGTTGGTGACCCCAACAGCATTACAAGCCCATAAACATGTCATATGTCATCACTAGATCAAACAAGCATAAATAGCAATAGTGATGGCATACATACATTGAAATCCTTTTATTTCCCATGAATGCTTCCTAAGACACAAGTTATATGTCTATATGTTCGACAAATCCTTAGATATCATGAATGACATGTCAAATAATTTTCACCTTTGCTTTGCTTGACGGAGGGGCATGTCATAGTAGTGGGGTGCATTCAACTCATATTGGAGAAGTCAAGGATGTTCAACTCATTTCTTAGCTTGCAAAACCTCTTCTCATCTAGTGGCTTTGTAAAGATGTCGGCTAGTTGATCTTCGGGTGCCAATAGGATGGATAGCAATGTCACCCTTTTGTTGATGATCTCTTATGAAGTGATGCCTTATGTCAATGTGCTTGGTTCTTGTATGTTGGACCGTGTTTTGTGTCATCTTGCAAGCACTCTCATTGTCACAATACAATGGCACATGATGGAAATCAAAACCATAATCCTTCAAGGTTGATCTCATCCATAGCAATTGTGCACAACAACTACCGACACTAATGTATTCGGCCTCGGCGGTTGAAAGTGTCACACCGGTTTGCTTCTTTGACGACCATGATACTAGAGATCTTCCAAGAAATTGACAAGTGCCACTTGTGCTTTTTCTATCCACCTTACATCCCCCATAGTCGGAGTCCGAATATCCAATAAGCTCAAAGTTTGACCCCTTGGGATACCATAGCCCAACATTTTGAGTGTGCTTCAAATACCTCGAGATTCTTTTTGATGCGGTGAGATGACTTTCTCTAGGTGAGGATTGAAACCTTGCACAATTGCCAACACTAAACATCACATCGGGCCTAGATGCGGTCACATAGAGTAAGCTTCCAATCAATGACCTATAGTACCTTTGATCAACCATATTTCCACCTTCATCACTATCCAATGATTCATTGGTACCCATTGGTGTATTAATGCTCTTTGCATCTTGCATGCCAAACTTCTTGATGATGTCTCTAATGTACTTCCCTTGACTAATGAAGGTGCCATTCTTCATTTGCTTGATTTGGAGACCAAGGAAGTATGTGAGTTCACCAAGCATAGACCTCTCAAACTCTTTTGCTATCATCTTTGCAAACTCTTCACAATATTCTTGATTTGTTGAGCCAAATATGATATCATCAACATATATTTGCATGACGAACAAATCATTGTCAATCTTTTTGGTGAAGAGAGTAGTGTCAACTTTGCCCATTTTGAATCCCTTCTTGAGTAGGAAGTCTCTCAACCTCTCATACCATGCTCTAGGTGCTTGCTTCAACCCATAGAGTGCCTTGTTTAGCTTGTACACATGGTTGGGATGATGATAATCTTCAAAACCGGGAGGTTGTTCAACATACACTAGCTCATTGATGAATCCATTGAGAAATGCACTTTTGACATCCATTTGATAGAGCTTGATGTTGTGGGAACATGCATAGGCTAAGAGAATTCTAATTGCCTCTAATCTTGCAACCGGAGCATATGTTTCACCAAAGTCAAGACCTTCAACTTGAGTGTAACCTTGAGCAACTAGTCTTGCTTTGTTTCTCACAACAATGCCATCTTCATCTTGCTTGTTCTTGAAAACCCATTTGGTTCCAATGACATTGTAATCCTTTGGTCTCTCTACCAATTCCCAAACCTTGTTTCTATCAAAGTTATTGAGCTCCTCTTGCATTGCAATGACCCATTCCTCATCCTTCAAAGCATCATCAACCTTCTCGGGCTCTTCTTGTGACACAAAGGCAAAGTGCTCACAAAATGCCGCTAGCCTTCCTCTTGTTTGCACTCCACTTGTAATATCACCAACAATTTGATCAATTGGATGGTCTCTAGCAACACTTGAGCTTTGAAGTATTGGAGCTTGATTGTTTGAGCTTGGTTGATTACTAGAAGTGTCTTGTGATGAGGTGCTAGCTTGTTGTTGATCTTGTACTTGAGCATCACTAGCTTGAGTAATTGTAACACCCCAAATTTTTGCAATTTTCAAATTAGAGAAGAAACTGATTTCTTTTGAATTTTTGTGCTCATAAAATTTAGGAAATAAATAATTTTATGAAAATAAAAGCAACTATAGGGCTAGATACATGCTTTTGCATTCATGCCGCTGCATAATTTATTTTGTGATGACTGGTTTTGTATGAAATTGAAAAGGATTTAAAAATCCATTTAAAAAGGCATTTGAAATTAAGTTTGAAATAAAAGGAAAACCCTCCTTTGTTCCTCATTTTGGCCCGAGTGGCCTGAACCTCTCTTTTGGCCCGTGTGGCAACTCCTGCAGCCCAGCTCCTCCTCTCGTTCGTGCATGAGACGGGCTCTGCTCCATCGAGTCCGCAACACAACGCCGATTGGCGTACTCTCCACGCTCGGCATCCCTATAAAGCCCCAGCCTGGTGCCTGCCGCTTCTTTTCAGCTCCCGTGCGCGCCGCCTCATACCCTAGCTCGCAACTGCGCGCCTCGCCTCCAGAGTTTGCAGCGCCGCCGTGAAACCCTAGACAGAGCCGCTTCCACGGTCTTGCCGTTCCGTAGCTTCATCGTCTACTCGACAAGCAGTACGTTGTCTGCTGCTCCACTTCCGTCGTCAACCCTCTGCCGAGATCTACACAAAGAAAAACCCGACTGCCTCTTCCTGCCATGCACTGCAGTCGAGCCTTCCTGACCGACTCGAACACGTTTGGTAAGTTCATCTCCTCCTTGATCCTCACAGCCGGCGGTCTACGTATACCCAGCTTGTTGCTCTTGACGTGGGTGCTGCATGCAGTAGCCATCGCCGCTCGCAGGAGACATATATATATATTTGCATCGTCTTTAGGAGTACAACGAGTATCTCTGTTTTGTTCATTAAATCCAGCACCTAGTTCTCCTTTAAGCAAGCTCATTTAGTCACCGTGATGTTTCATGCTTGCAAGTCTCATGGCCACTCACATCCTCCGACAGCAGCATCTTCATCGTCGTAGTCCAAACCAATGCTCTACGTAGTGCCTTGCTAGCTGTTCCAATTCCTAGATGATTGCTATCATCCGATTGCTAGCTTGCTTGATGACATCATAGGATGACATCACACGTTTTCTTGCCGTTTTCCTTTAGCAAAATAAATCTAGAAATACAATGGAAATACATATGTTCTCATGACCATCCTAAGCCGTCCAATTCTAGATCAAGGGTCAAGATTAGAAGATACCCTTTCATTGACAGTTTTTCTAAAGAGTCCCTCCACTTTTGCAGATTCAAAGACAAAGTCCCTAGCATGGTTTAAAGTCATATTTCATTTATTTTATTTCGAAAATCCTGTTCCTGTTATTTACAGAATTGCCCTCAGATTGAATAGATATATCTTTCTCGTTTCAAGTCCGATTTGAGCCGTTCAAATTTCGTTAGATTCGTAATTTCGTAATCTAGATGTTAGTATCACTGCCGCTCAGGTTTCAAACTTTTAAATTTCGAATTTATATTTATTTTATTATTTTATTACTAATAAACTTGTAAAATTCATATCTACGCTGTTTTAGCCCGATTTCGCTGATCTTTACGTCTGCGTGATCGTAGTGACGTGTAGAATAGTTCTATGCTTTTAAACTGTTTTCTCACTGTTGGTGCACTGTTCTAATGGTAGTCTTGTTTGCCATGCATGATTGGATCCATGTGTTTGTGTGTTGCTGATTGGAATCGAGTAGATCGGTGAGCTTTATGTTGTTGATCTCAAAGAAGACCCGTGATCTATAAGAAGTTGATGAAGAAGGTGTTTTTGTGAAAGCATTGGACTTGAAGAAAGGATCTATATTTAAGACAAGTATAGTTTTGAGATATGCTAGCTTTAAACCATGATCTTATGACTTGCTTAATGTTTATGCAATCGAACGTTAAATATGAATTGTTGATAACATGGTTCATAGGGCTTAAGGAGCTTATGTTTTGTTTGTGATGCTCTTAGCTCTCCATAAGGACTCATCCTTTGGCAAAATCCGGGATTTAACGTATGACTATGGGGGCTACGTGGTGGCTCGGCTTTAGTCGGTCAAAGGACCTTATCTATCTTTGTTGGTGGTTTGCCGTAATTGGGAGAAACGGGTTGTAGCTCTGTTGGCCACTAATATTTTTAGGTGAACCTTTGAAAGGCTTTATAATGGTTTCTTGGGTTTGGGAGTTATAAACCCATGCTTCGGGGAAAACATTAACCCGTAGTGAAAGTGTACACCTCTCAAGCAGAGTTAAAAAACCGATATATCGGCCGTGTTCGCGGTTATGAACGGCCTGGAAAACCGAGGGAAGGATTTACTTTCTGTTGATGATGTTGTTTATGATATAACTATTGCTATACATGCTTATTAAATTGTTCATGATTTATCGTTTCATGCTATTCATTATTTATGTTATAATGATCATGGGTTTTGGGTAGATAATTCCTAGCTATATTTGCGGAGTTCGACATGGACTCATTCTTGCTATTCCCCACACCTCAGGTGAAGTTTAGGCTTGTGATCAACCGGTCGGTCGGTCCCTATGGAGTCCACACTAGAAGATCAGAGTGTCTTTCCATTTATGCGCTAGCCGAGGTTATGTCTTTTATATTATGTTCGTTATATTTTAAGCATTGTGAATTGATACTACCGGTTATTTGTAGCTATATGTGAGATTTGACTTCCAGGGCTCACACGGTGTACACTTGGTTTTGTTCTTAAAACCGGGTGTTACAGTAATTTGCACTTCATCCTTATCATCATCAACTTGAGTTGGTCTAATATCACCGGTGTCCATACCCTTCATGGTATCTACCAACTGAGTTCCACTAACATCATTGATGATCTCATCTTCATCTTGGGACCCATTGGTTTTATCAAATTCAACATCATGGACTTCTTTCAATGTGCCACTTGAGTTGTTCCACACTCTATATGCTTTGCTTGTGGTGGAATAACCGAGTAGGAACCCCCTCATCACACCTCTTGTCAAACTTGCCAAGTCTTGCACCCTTCTTCAATATATAGCATTTGCACCCAAACACTCTAAAAGTATGCAATGGTTGGCTTTCTTCCATTCAATAGCTCATAAGGTGTCTTATTCATCATGGGATGGCAATACAATCTATTTATGTAGTGGCATGCGGTGTTGATTGCTTCAGCCCAAAATGATTGACTCACATTGTACTCACTAAGCATTGATCTTGCCATCTCAATGAGAGTCCTATTCTTCCTATCAACTAGGCCATTGGATTGTGGTGTGTACTTGGCTTAAAGTTGATGCATGATTCCATAATCATCACAAAGCTCATCAACTCTTGTGTTCTTGAACTCACTACCATTGTCACTTCTCACTTTATTCACTATGATGTCAAACTCATTGTGCACTCTCTTGAGAAA
Source organism: Hyparrhenia diplandra (assembly GCA_015847255.1). Lineage (NCBI taxonomy): Eukaryota > Viridiplantae > Streptophyta > Magnoliopsida > Poales > Poaceae > Hyparrhenia > Hyparrhenia diplandra. The sequence continues at coordinate 148,103 of JADLZK010004713.1, forward strand.
TGTCTTGAATAATGAATATACATCACTCTTGTCATTGAGAAAGAACACCCAAGTGAATCTTGTATAATCATCCACAATCATAAATTCATATTTGTTTTTCCACCAATGCTTGTGTATGTGGTTGGGCCAAACAAATCAATTTGAACCAAGTCAAATGCCTTGCAAGTGCTCATGAAGCTCTTCTTTGGATGAGTGTTGCCAACTTGCTTGCTTGGCTTGACATGCACTACATAGCTTGTCCTTCTCAAAGTGAACATCTTTCAATCCTCTCACTAGATCATGTGTGACTAACTTGTTGAGTTGCTTCATGCCAACATGACCAAGCCTTCTATGCCATAGCCAACCCATGCTAGATTGAGATATCAAGCATGTACTAATTTGTGTCTCACTAGCACTAAAATCCACAAGGTAGAGTGTAAGGTCCTAGATGGCTAGAGGGGGGTGAGAATAGCCTATAAAAATTTTCTACAAGCTCAACTTAACAAACCGGTTAGTATAAACACGGCGTAAAGCGGTTTGCACTAGCTCTAATGATCAAGCAAGCCTTCTAGTGACAAGACTAAATATTTCTATGGTCTCTAGTCCACACAAAGTCTATGTCACTACTCTAGCTAATGAGCAATCCTAATATGGTCCTTATGCTAGCAAGAACACCTACACAAAGCAAGTGTTAGCTCTCTACACAAGATAAACTAGGAATGTAATTGCAAGTGATCAAGCAAGATATACCGACGTGTAGAGGAATGAACCAATCACCAGGATGTAGATGAACAATCAATCACTCGAAGGTGATGATCCACAAACGAAGACAATGAACAAGTCGATTTGTTCACCCGGAGTTCACTTGTACACCGACAAGCTAGTCTCCGGTTGTGCCGACCAACACAAGGATGATGTTTGAGCTAGGCGGTGCCCTTGCTAGCCTCAACACACCAGTCAACGAGTGTGGTACCCAAAGCACGAGCAATGTATTCCTTGCACTTTGTCTTCCCAACAAGGAGTGCGTAATCCTCTCACAAATCAACCGAGGAGGTGGCCAAGAACAATCACCTTCTCTTGCCAACGCCTCCACCACTTCACTAAGCCGGCTAGGAGCGGTGTCTCCAAGAGAAACGAGAAATCCACCATCTCACAACGATCCCCAAGTGCCTCTAGATGCAAGAACTTGATGCAATGCACTTGGATCACTCTTCTCTCAAGAACGAAGCTCAAATCAAGAATGAGAGAGGAGGGAGGCTTGCTTGCTTGCTCACAAGTGTTAGGAATGATTCAAATGTCCAAGAGAGAGAGCAAGAGGCAGCCAATGAGGTATAAATACCCCACACCATGAAATGTGGCCGTTGGGAAGAAAGCCACGCTTTCTAAACGCCGACCGGGCCGGGACCGACCGACTCACCGGTGAGTCCGGTCGGTGGGTCCGGTCACAACCGACAAGCCCAAACCCGGGCCGAATTCGCCTCGAGAGCTTCGGTGGCGGGTCCGATCATGCTTCCGGCCACGATTGGGACGATCCGGTCGGTGTCCCGGTCACCCGTCGACGCCCGAGCCATTTGCGAAGCTCTCGCCGACGCACCCACCGGGGCGTCCGGTCACTTTGACCAGCTTCCGGTCGGTGCGTCCGGTCACGCCCGGAGCGGCGAAATCTTCGTCATTCCTTCGCCTTTGCTCCAACCCAACTTCCGTCACTTGTTTCTTGTTGCCGACACGCCGAAGAACACCTCGACACCATGTGTTAGCATTTTCGAAACCAATTCCACCAAGGACGGAGTTAGCACTTTAGGTTAGAATGCATGCATATGAGACTTGAACCTAAAGGCACATGAGTATCGATATGTAATTTTAAAAGTTTTCCCCTCTTTATAGTACGGCTTATCGATCCTATAACCACCCACACTCTCTATAGTGTCTTGGGTGTAAAATCAAAAGCCCTATGGTTATACCTTTGCCTTGGGACCTTTGATCTCCGAAACTCCACCGAGTTGCATGCTTGATCATCTTTTGGATCACCTCGATCCATCCTCCATGATCACAATGCACCAACTCCGGCCAGTAGACCAATCTCCAATCATGTCACACACTTAGCATTGAGAGATTAGTCCTTAGGTGTCACTAATTAGCCAAAACCAAACAAGAGATCTTTATAGAGGTTGTCAAATCTTATCCCCTTGAAGATCAAGCTTGAATCCTTTGTATTCACTATCTCAACTCCATCTTCACCAAAGATACACTTGTAACCGAGATCACAAATTTGTGCCACCGAAAGCAAATTGTACTTCAATATGTCCACAAGTGCCACATTTGATAATGTCAAATCATTGGTTATTGCTATCTTGCCTAAGCCTTGTATCTTGCCACTTTTGCTATCACCAAATGTAATAGGCTTGCCATTATCTTGAGTTGAATCAATAGTAGCAAACTTCCTTGCATCACCGGTCATGTGTTGAGTGCACCCATTATCAAGAATCCAATGATTCCCCCCAATCTTGTAATTCACCTACAAGAAAATCAATAATATTTAGGTACCCATTTTCCCTTGGGTCCTTGGAGGTTAGCAACCAAAGCCTTTGGTACCCAAATTGCCTTCTTCTTTGGGCCAACAATGGGTGTACCAATGAACTTTACCTTGACACCCTTCTCACCCTTGGTAAGCAAATAATAAGAATCGAAATGGATGGAATGCACTTTGCTTGAATTCTTGTTCATGTCCATTTTAGCACATTTATGCTCTTGATGCCCCACTTGCTTGCATCTATTGCAATAAGCAACATTGCTATTCACAAAGCTAGGCTTTGGAGTAGCAAAGATCTTCTTGCCTTTCTTGGGGACATAGCCTAAGTCTTCCTTGTTAAGGAAAAACCGTTGGCTACCCAAGCACTTTAGCAAGCGGGCATCCCCACCATATGCCTTCCCTAAGGCATGGATGAGCTCATCCACCTCTCTTTTGAGAGTCTCATTCTCAACCACCAATGAGGCATCACAAGTGAAACCATCACTATTAGTGGAGATAGAGTGGGTTGATGTGGATGTGGAAGGAATGCATGGCTCTTCAACATCAACCAGGAATGGTTCATCTATAATGTCACATGTTAAGCCAACATCGTTCTTAATGATTAAGCAAGCTTTATCATTCTTCTCTAAGAGCAAGGCATGGGCTTTTTGAAGCCTTGTATGAGCTAGCTCTAACTCCCCATGGTCTTCCCTTAGACCCTCATGGGTAGCCTCTAGCTCACTAAAGTTTTGCTCAAGAGTTTTTACACTCTTTTGCAAAGCTCTACATTCCTTGTCCTTAGTCTTAAGCATGATATGAGTTTGCTTAAGCATCTCAAGAAGATCATCTCTAGTGGGTTCATAGTTTTCATCATCATCATCACTATCATCATATTTATTTCTTGATTATTTAGTTCTTCATGCTCATGCAATGATACCTTAGTGGCCTTAGCCATGAAGCATGATGGTGATGAGCCGAAGAGAGATGGCTTCTTGTGTTGACCAATGGCACTCGTTGCCTTAGGCTTGTCTTCCTCTTCATCGGAGGAGCCATCACTATCCCAAGAACAAACAAAAGCACCATCATTTGTCTTCTTGAATGTCATGGTCTTGCTCTTCTTGTTTGTCTTCCCACTTTTGTATGCCTTCATCTTCTTTTTCTTTCTTTCTTGATTGGGCAATCGGCAAGGATGTGATATGGACTATCACACTCAAAGCACTTCCTTGGCTCATTATTGCTCTTGGATGTGTCATTTCTTCTTCTTGAGCCTTGCTCCATCTTCTTGTTCTTCAAGACTTTGCTAAACTTTCTCACAAACATAGCAAACTCTTGATCAATCTCATCAAGATCAATGTCCTCCTCCACTTCTTCTTGAGCCTTGGACTTGCACTTAGCCTTGGAGGTGGTGGTGGTGGCGTCCTTGAATGCCACAACCTTCTTGCTCTTGTCATCTTCCTTCTCTTCTCCATCTTCCATCCTATCAACTTGCTCATCGGTTAACACTTCACTAAACAAGTCAACATTGCAAATCTTTTGGGCAAGCACATCAAGAATTTGTGCCCAAAATCACGGTCTAAGGTCTTCACACCCAATGCCTTGAGATCATTCACAATCACTTGTAGCCTATGGAATGTGTCTGGTATGCTCTCATCTTTCTTCATCTTGAAGTTTTCAAATTCACTCTTGAGCACATACAATTTGGCACTTTTCACCATCTTGGTGCCCTCATAGGTCTCACATAGCTTCTCCCATACTTCACTTTCCTTCTCATGATCCTTGATTCCTTCAAACACTTTCACATCCATTCCCTTGTAGAGAGTGCTCAATGCCATTGTGTTGCATTGTTTGTTGATCTTGTCGGTGGGAGTGAGGTTGGTGGGATCTAGGATGACATAATCCTTTTTGGTCACTTCCCATACTTGGTCATTGATTGATCCCAAGTACATTCTCATGCATCTCTTCCAATAGTCAAAATTTTTGACACCATCAAAGAACGGAGGCTTTCCCCCAACATTGTTGAACACAATATTTGCCATACATCACACCGAGGAGGTTGTTAAGCCTACTAAAACGGTGACCACGGCTCTGATACCACTTGTATGGTCCTAGATGGCTAGAGGGGGGGTGAATAGCCTATAAAAATTTTCTACAAGCTCAACTAAACAAACCAGTTAGTATAAAATATGGCAAAAAGCGGTTTGCACTAGCTCTAGTGGTCTTGCAAGCCTTCTATTGACGAGACTAAATATTTCTATGATCTCTAGTCCACAAAAAGTCTATGTCACTACTCTAGCTAATGAGCAAACCTAATATGGTCCTTATGCTAGCAAGAACAACTACACAAAGTAAGTGCTAGCTCACTATACAATATAAACTATGAAAGTAATTGCAAGAGAGTGAGCTAGTTATACCAAATTGTAGAGGATGATAACCAATCACCGGGAAGTAGATGAACTATCAATCACTCAAAGGTGATGATCCACACACGAAGACAATGAACAAGTTGATTTGTTCACCCGGAGTTCACTTGTACACCGACAAGCTAGTCTCCGGTTGTGCCGGCCAACACAAGGATGGTGTTTGAGCTAGGCGGTGCCCTTGCTAGCCTCAACACACCACTCAACAAGTGTGGTACCCAAAACACGAGCAATGTATTCCTTGCACTTTGTCTTCCCGACGAGGAGTGCGTAATCCTCTCACAAATCAACCGGAGGTGGCCAAGAAACAATCACCTCTTCTTGCCAACAACTCCACCAATCCACCAAGCCGGCTAGGAGCGGTGTCTCCAAGAGAAACAAGAACTCCACCGTCTCACAACGATCCCCAAGTGCCTCTAGATGCAAGAACTCAATGCAATTGCACTTGAATCTCCTCAACTCACTAGAATGGTGCTCACAGCAAGCAAAAGGGTGAGGAGGAGGGGTATGCTCAGCTCAAAGTATGTTAGAATGAGTAAGAATGACCAAGAGTACTCCCCAAGGCCGGCCAAGGTCATATTTATAGGCCCCCATTCGAAATAGAGTCGTTGGCTTCGAAATCGTGCATTTCAGTGTAGCGCCGGACGCGCCAGGCGCCGAGCCAACCACCCTTGGGCACAGCCCAACTCAATGATGCCGGACGCGTCGGGCGTGGCATCGGGGCAAACCCCAAATGACACCCTTACTCCAGGCGCCGTGTCAGGCGACGTTCAACTCCCGTTGTCAGATTTTGGTTCAGCGGCGACGGACGGGACGGTTTTCACCCGCGTCCGCCGAGCGTCGCGCCCGGACATGTCGACGCGCCCGACCAGCCCTTTTACACGGCAGCGCCAGGCGCGCCAGCTAGCGTCCAGCGCGATTCGTTCGCGCTGGGGTTTCAAATTGCGTCGCCATGACTTTGCTTCAACTTCCGTCACTTGCCTTAGGTTACCAACACGCCGGAGAGCACCCGACCACCGTGTTAGCATTTCCAAACATTTTTCACCAAGTGCGAAGTTAGCACTTTAGGTTAGAATGCATGCATATGAATTTTGAACCTAAAGGCACATGAGGATCGATATGTACGATAGTTTTCCCCTCTTTATAGTACGGCTTATCGATCCTATAATCACTCACACCCTCTATGGTTTCTTGAGTGTAAAATCAAAAGGCCCTATGGTTATACCTTTGCCTTGGGGCTCAATTGATCTCCAAAACTCCACCGAGTTGCATGCTTGATCATCTTTTGGATCACCTCGATCCATCCTCCATGATCACCATGCACCAACTCCGGCATGACCAATCTCCAATCTAGTCAAACACTTAGCATCGAGAGATTACTCCTTAGGTGTCACTAATTATCCAAAACCAAACTAGAGATCTTCAACGGATGCCCAAGACATCATATTCGCTTCGAGAGAACGAAGGGGCGGGCATCCGGTTCAAGTCTTGCGAAAGACCTAAGATCCGAGGATGCGCACTACCTTGCGGCCCTCCGGGGATGGTAATGAAGGTGGAGGCATTCGGCCCTCTGGGCCAGGGCCGAATGTTCTCACTTCCGTCGCCCCTGTGCGAGCAGCGGCCTGCCCTCCCGGTGCGGATGAGTTTCGACCTTCGTGACCGAAAGAAGACACTTTTGGCCGCAAGGTCGAATCAGATTTCTTTCGCATGTCGCTCGTCTTCATCTTGCGGTGTTCGTGATCCGGCGACGAATGGGCCCAATGAGGGTTGGTAGGATCACGTGGCGAGGAAAGGCCCTTCTACCCCTGGTCATCGGCGAGGAGCTTCCCAGGGTTGGTAGGAGGGCAGAATTTGAATTGTAAGAGTCTACAGACTATAAATAGACCCTGTGGGGCATTGTAAAGACCAGAGTGAAATCAATAGAGAAAGAGTCTTGGATTCGCTGGGCCACACCAAAATACCCAATCTCGAAGTTGCCGGGGCATTCCTCCGGGACTTGTAGAAAATTGACTTCTTCTTGAAAGGAATGGTAGGAGGCACTTCTTCCACCAATTTATCCCTCTTTCTCTTCATTGTCTTGGTGGTGTTGTCTTCCTCGTCTTTCTTCTTCTTCTTCTTTCCGAACTCGCAATCCAAGTCCGTCACCATGTCAAACACCTTCGAACCATAACTAGTCGGTGCCGGCTGAGGTTTCGACTTGCCCTTGTTGTCAAAATGTATATTCATTTTTTCATCTCTATACCTATGCTTACTGTAGAGGAAGCGTCTGTGTTCCATGTACACCATTTTGGTGGATCCCTTTAGGTAAGTGGAGCAGGTTTCTTTGATACAAGCTACACATGCGGCCTCCCTTTTAATCTGCCCCGATAATGAAAATAGGTCGGGGTAATCAATGATGGTGACAAAGATGATGGCACGAAGAGTGAACTTCTGCTTGCGGTACGCATCAACCATATTGACCGCATCATCAAATAGTACCTGCATCTCCTCCATGAACGGCTCCACGAACACATCTATATCATTGCCGGCTGCTTCGGTCCAAAAATGAGCATGGTCAGCAAAACATACCTCCGCTTTTAATAAAGATGTGAAGGTAGATTGTATATGGTGAGGACGACCGGCCACGTGTTGTGTGTGCTTCTTAGATCACCGAATGGGTTCATTCCATCGGTACTCAATGCAAACCTAACATTCCTGGGCTCCTCTGCAAAATCAGGGTAGGCCGCGTTGAAGTCTTGCCACTGCTTAGCATCCAAACGGTGTTGTAGCTTCCCGTCATCCTTTAGATGGTCGCTAGATGCATGCCAGCTCATGTGCTTAACACCCTCAGGGTTCCCATAGAGAGCCCACAGGCGATCAGTGATAGGAAGGTACCACATTGATAGCGCTGGACGTTTCCTCTACGTGTAACCTTCTTTTTTACGTCTGTGTTGACATGATCTTCTTGATTGCTGCACCGGTTTTCTTCGCTCCCTTGTTCTTTTTTTTCGGTCATCCTCCTTTCTCATCGAGCTCATCGTCCACGCGACATCCGACATTCCTCTTGTATCGACTCGCGCCACAGTGCGGAGAACTGGTCAAATTCTCATACTAATCGCCCCGATATAGGATACGTGGTTAGGCGGGCATCAAACTTTTTGAGTTTCATCGCCACCGGCCGGATCAACTTCTTAGCATGATACGTATTATCCTTTTACGCATTGGATATGTGGTAGCAAGGTAACTTACGAGCTCATTGAAGCTATTGTCGGACCGACCATGACGAGACTTCAACATCAACAAATTAAGGTTAAAACTTCGATTGCCATGCAACCCTTTCGATTTGTCTTTGTAAAGCGGATCAATTGTTGCCTGCTTCATCTTTTTGAAATTCTCTAGCCATCTCGGGCAGCCAAACAAAATGTCATCTTCATCGAGGCGGTTCACCAAATCTTCAAAAACACGGACATCCTCGGGCCGTGTCATAGGAGTCTCCGCTCACCATCCCCTCCACCACCATCGCTTTGTGATCGCCGCCGTCGACGTCGGCCGTGCTTTCGAATATATAAGATACAATTGGATCGGCCGGTGGACTTCCTACTACTTTGGATCGGCCGGGGATTCCCCGCTCTTGGATCGGCCGGGGGATCGAAGGGTGGAACTTCTTCACCGTGAAAAGTCCATGCATGATTAGGTGAGATGGCACCATGGTGTCAGTTCCAGCTTTGAGATTCTTGCAGCGAGCGCAAGGACATATAATCAGCCTCTATTGAATATCTCAATGTGTCTCTTCGCTCGAGCAACAAACTTTCTCACTTTATTATAGTATTCGTCCTCAATCCTCTCCACCCCATACATCCAGTCGGCTGGACGCCTCTCCATCCTATCTCCCTACTCTCCATTAATGCTAAGTGCCGTTATATAGTACTCAAAGTGAAAAAATAGAAGAAGAGAGGATGAGAGTAGAGAAAATCTCCTCCATAGATCTAGATCTTGAGGGGATGCAAAAAGAACTAAAATAAGATGAAGAGAGGCCTTTACGCACCAATTAGTGTCTTTTCCTCCCCCAAATCCAAGCCCAAAGTCCCAATTCAAAGATTTTGTAATTTTTGGGGCAAAATTCACCCCCCACACACACAAGTTGGAAGAGGAAGATCCGTGGAGAAGATGAGGGGCGGCCGTGGAGTATTTATACTGCTCGGACTTTTACGTGGCGGGCGCCATAATTTGCCCGCTGTTGACGGTCACTAACGACACATTTTTAACGTCAATATTCTACCAATAAGGGGTTGAAACTATACCTTACTACACACATATACATTTATTATTGACATAATTCCACTTGTAGTGCCGAAGTAATGTTCTCGCAAGATTTATATACAAAGCAAGTGGAAAATGCACCAAAAGACGCCATCTGGAAAAGTGTACTTCGTAACATCTTTCACCCCAATGGAAATGAGCCCAACACGATGCAAACCTGGACCGAGCAAGCGGCGTGGGACAACTTTTCGAACCCAACATAAATCATAGCAAAGAATTATTTATATGACGAGTTCCACGAGTTTTTGGTGTCTCCGGCTATTTTGCGGGATTTCTCAATTTATCATCAAAATAAAAGTACCTCAAATGGTAAAACGGAGTACACCATTGCGAAGAGCTCGTCGCTACTGATCAAAATAGATATATCATTTGCTATGTTTGGACATCGGATTAAAAAGATACCACACAAATAAAGTTGCCATGCAAGTGGGTCCCACCTATACGTGAATAGTAGCATGCACGGCGAACGAGAGTTCGCCACGTGGCGGCAAAAATCCCACCGCAGGCGGCGGCACCCGCCCACGCGCGCCGGGCAAAGAACAATTGTCCCAGCAAAGGGGAACCGGGCGTCGATGGCCGGCCGGTGGCGGCCGGCCACGTGGCTCCGGTGGCCCCGATGCGCATCGACGCAGCGTCGCGATTCAAGCGAGCGCTCGGCGCGGCGTTCCCCCCTTGGCCGGACACGTGGCGGCCGAGGACAAAGCGGAGCGGAGGTGGTCCCGCGCGAGGCGCGCGCGGGGCTGGCGGAAGCGCAGCTCGGCCGGCCCGCATGGCCACGTGGCGGCCCCGGATGGCTCCCGGAGGCGGTTGGCGGTTTACTCGGCCCAAAGCGCATTTGGACCGCCCGAACCGGCCGGTTTTGGCCCGCAGGAGCCCCACGATTACCTTCTAGAAATGCTGACTGCAAGACGGTTCCTCGGTTTACATCCGGTTCACCGCCTTAGAGGCTGGTTCCGCCCTTTTTCAACGCAGTTTGCATGGAAAGTAATATGCCGACCTAGGAGGGTCGGTTGCATGTCTCTAGAGGCGGTAGGAATTATTTTGATGTATAGGGATGGCCTCTCTCCCCCTTCTCCTATAAATAGAGGCCATCTTTCACCATTGTAACACACACCACACAAGAGAGCCTCTCTCCCTTTCTTCTTCTTCTTCTTCTTCTTCTTTCTCTTCTTCTTAGTTTGTACATAGGAGGAGTTTGGCAAGGATTATAAAAGAGAGCAAGACATTTTGGAGCTATTCGGTATGAGCAATTTAGAGTTCTTCATCTTGTTCTTGTTCTCTACTTATCAATATAGTCATGTTCTTGAATTAGAGCAAAGTTCTTATGATATAATCTTGATTGATGAACTAGTCTATAGTTCCTATATCATGATCTTGTCATTTAGAATATCATGCTTAATTTATCATACATACATGTTTAGACCAAGAGCTAGATCAATATGATGAGTTCTACCTAGAGTTAGACTTGGTCGATGTTGGGTTCTTGGGTTCATCGTCCGTCCTCGTGGCGGTTGCTCTGGTGAAGGACCCCGTTTACGGGTAAGCCTTGTACACGCTAGAGTATGTAGTCAATGGTGTAGACGTGGTGTCTAGGCTAGGGGCTGCCTTCGTTTGCCTCGGCTACGTACGGTTGAGGTGGTAGGCGGCAGGTGGTGATGGCCCTGTCCGTCCTTAGTAATCCCCCCACGCCCGTGGTTGGCGAGAGCTGTAGGCGCAACGCCTGGCGCACCAGGTGTTATCCGGTGCGGTAATTCAGCGAGACCTTGGCTATCTTGACTTAGAAACTCTAACAAAAAAACATGTGTGTATCCGCTATCTTGACATGACTATCTAGGATATGCCCGCTCCATATTAGACTTATTCTTTTATTCTTTCTTTTACTTTTATCCTTGAGATTGGCTTGAGTGTGTGTGTCAAGTTATCATATCTATCTATCCTATTTTACCCCTATTATGAGCATTGGTCTATTATACATTCGTGTTATCTTGACCATGTCGAATTAGAGACTTTTACACCATGCCTTCCTTTGGGAAAAATATAAATAACGATACCGTGAATACTTCCGGGTGAAATGCTACAATGATAGATCCGTGCGCTTGCGGATGAATATCTTATTTGGCAAGGTCTATCACCGTTGATGTACCTAGTGTTATCACCGACGCGGTGGTTTCACTTAGGAATGTCAACGACGCATTTTCGGCGTTGTTATTAGAGATGGGTTCTAAACCTGTTTCTAGTGATTGCGCTTAAGAAATGCAACACCCGCCACGTAAAATCCCTAGCACGCGTGGTGGGCGCCTACAACGCGCCGCCACGATTAATGTATTTACCGTGGCGCACGCGCGCCGCGGTTAATCTCCATTTTGCGCGTGGCGGGCGCTGTTAAGCGCCCGCCCGCGATTAATCCTTTAACCGTGGTGGGCGGCCGTCGGCGCCGGCCACGCCGGCCTCGGAATAACCGTGGCGGGCGAGCTTTGGGCCCGCCACGGAAAAGAATTTCCCAAGTCACGCAAAATCAAATCGTTAGTAGTGTACTCCAGTCATTGACACAAGGATGAGAGAGAGTTAACTACACCACAACACCAACATTAGGGATGGTCAATCTGACGGTAAAAGCGGTTACAGCGACAACATGGTCAACTTTGGGGCGCGTCCTCCACCGTGCCTTGATCTAGGGGTGGCGTGCTCAGGGTCACGGGGTGGTGTGCTCCAGCGTGCCTTGCTCCACAGCTGAAGGGCGGGATGAGATCTGAGGACAGTCGATAGATATGGCGGCGGGCACTGAGTTGGGGTCGAGGGGCGAGTGGGATTTGGTAGGGGCGCCGACGTGATATGGGAGAGCAGGCGAGCGGGATTTGGGAGCACACGATTTGGCGGCGGTGACTAGTGTTAGGTTTGGGGTAGAGAAGAGTGTAGGGTTTCACACTATAAGTGGGCATGGCTAAAATTTGACGTGCGATCGTGGGCGCATGGGCTAAAATTTTAGGAGCGATCTCAATGTGCGTGGTCCAGGTGAGGCCCATTTTTTTGGCGACATACACACTGACGTTGTACCTAGCTTTAGCGTCACAAAGTGCAACGTTAAAAATAACTATCTATACCGATAGACTGCATCTCTATATGAGGAATTAGCTGCATCTCTATATGAGGAATTAGCGTTAGATTGTTTGTTACTTTTCTTTAGCGTCAAATCATCCACCAGTTAATATAATTTTTATCGTCACACGCTGAATTGGTGTTGTGGTGTGGTGAGCATGTCCTTGCCGCCTTGAGAGTGAGAGTGTGGTGAGATGTGTGTGGTGTTGGCTTGGGAGATGATGTATGGATGAGATAGGATTAAACTTGATAAATATTTTTAAAATTTGATTATACTTTCATAGGAAACCATAGACATATAATAGGTCTCTTGTTACCCCCTAATTGCATTCCACTTTCCACAAAGCAATCGCACGTAGTTGTTTCATTTGAGGAGGTCAACTATGACTTCGAGGGTGATGACTGGGAGAAGAGGAGGTCTCGTTCTACGCTCAAGATGGAAGATGGATCTCGCTTCAGCGCACTGATCGTTGGTGATCTTTTTGCTTCATGCAAGTATGATTCCGCCAAGTGGCGTGTCGTAACTGTTAAACCTCTTTTGTACTCTTATTTTTATGATGTATGCGCTGGGATTATCATTTTCCCTTCGCGGAATTTAGGATCATTACACTTACTTAGCCATGGAAGTGTGTAATTCGAGTCGGGCATGTGGATTTCAAATCCAACGGGTAGAGTGTGGCAAGGTAATTTCTCCCCATGAATTCCAATCCGAAAACTTATCAGGTTTTGGGTTTCACCAATGGATGCCCAATAAAGACCCAAAACCTAATATCTCAATAATAAATTGTTTCTATAAGCTACTACTAAGTTTGTTCAAAGTTGACTCACACTAGTACACAGTACTTTGATTATAAATGTCACAACGCGGATGGTGTCTGGTGGTTGTGCGAGCGGCGGCGCGCTGAGGGGCTGGTGGCGCGCATGCAGCGTGTGAGTAGGACAGGAGCACGGTGGCGGCTTGAAGGCAAGTGCTGGGGAAATATTTTCTTTGATTGCTTGAAACAAAGAGGTTACATCTCTCTAATACTTATAGTCCACCTAGCGGACTTACAATCTAAGTAATCTCTAAAAAGTTTCCTTATAGATCAGAATATCTTTTACAAAGCAAATCCTATTTGTTTGCTAATATGAGGTTTTTGTATAGATCGGAATACCCCTTTACCAGCCAAATCATATCTTATTTCCTAATACGATACAAACTCCTTTTCTCTTATTTATTTCCTAATTTTATTGATGGAAAGATTGACGATGATGGCACTAGTGGCGGCTGCCGCCCTCTTCCAGCGCATGGCGCCCTAGCTCCTTTCGGGCGGGCGCGTTTGTGCTGTGACACTAAGCCTATCTTCATTACTGTCTTGACTAACGCCGGTGTGAAAGACTATTTACACCGTAAATCGACTTACACTAGCTGTTTTCTATGAAACCGCCATTATAAATACTTTTCTAAATTTAAAAAAAAGAGGCAAAAAAGTCACTATCCAAAGCATTTTGTTTTGATTTTGGGAGAAACCCATGCCATATGGGAACCCAGGAATCAAACTCAGCACCTCAAAACACCTCACGCGTCACGCCCCTTACCACTTCACTCAAAAAGTCACTTAGTACTCACTTCAAAGCAGATTTTAAAAGAGATTTAAATCCCTAAACGGATTTAATTGAAAAATGTTTCAAATACAAAGTTTTAGACCTCGATTTACAACTTTGCTTTTGATCATTTTCTCATCTGAGGTCATTAGCTAAATTAAAAAATATGAATTTTAAAATCATTAATCTTAAAACATAATTTTGTGCTCTAAATGGGTTAAAATGAAATGGTTGTCAAATATAAAGCTGTATCTTTTTAATCCTCAACTTTTGTTCACTGTCATTTGAAAAACTTAAAAAATTCAAATTATTTGTAGTGGCGCTAGGTGTGTAAATGAATGTTAAAGAAAACAACGTAAAAATATATTTGAGTTCAGTTTTGTTTCTTGTGGCACCTATGAACCTCCTGTCAAACTCAAAGATCAGAAAAAATCAACTGTGTACTAGTGTCATGAAATTATGTTGTTGGTTTGCTTCTTGTTTATACATGTAAATACATCATTTGTCTGGAGTGCTAAACCACCACATTCACACGCATTGATCCATGGATCGGATACAGCTACGGGATGGACTCCAACGTCCAAGCGACATCCATCGGGAAGGGAGTTGCAAGTGGGCAGCGCTAGACCTATCCAATACCCAATTCCTTTGTCCAAGCCTAGGTGTTTCGATACTGTCCTCAACGACAGGTGTCTCACTTACACGCCTATTTGTGGAGATTTTATATATGGTGTAGCATATATCTTGCATTGCTATAAAGAAGTGGTATGCGGCAAATACATTAAAAATATTTAAGAGTTTCATGAGCTTGGCCTTTTGTATTTCTATCGAAGATTATAATTTCCCCTACTCCTCTCTCTTGGGACTTTCGATTTTGATCCATGACGATGAATTGCCTCCTTTTTACTCGATTGTTTTTTTTTCCCCTTGCCTTTCCTGCTGCTTGCAATGGATTGGGGCGCCTGGTTATCCATTCTGGCAATGGACTGGGCCGCCTGGTCATGCAGTCGAATCCCCTTACACATATGTATCCTGCATACAACACAATATGTTAGATATAAATTTAGAAGTCACAATAAAAAATTCTCTTGCACATCATACATCACGTTATGAATTTAGAAGTCACAAGCATAGTGTTGTGATGGGCGCAAAATGTATGGTGTGGTATATAATCAAACCTCCTGTTTGGTCAGGAATAAGAAAACAAACGGGTTTTGTAAAAAATGCGTTGAATAATGTTATTAAAATCTTTTTTTGTCCTAATGGGAACCTGGACCTCGACACCTCCTCCGTCTAATCAGCAATCAGCCCTGACGACTAATTATCTGATTATATGAAAGGTCCAATCCTCTCATCCATGCAAGCACCAATTGCCTAGAGGAGGCCCTAAGCCACTGCAGTTTGTATGCAAAGAAATTGAGATAATCCCAAAATGACCACAATTTTTTTTTTTTTTTTTTTTTTGGAAAATTTGTGTTAAGGAAATCCAAGCTGGACAGAGGCCTCTAGGGTATGGCATTTGTAATCTCAATAGTGTGACTTGATATATGCTTTTTAAATGACTAGATATGTCCTTTTAAATGAACGGACAATGAGACATGAAGGGGTAGTGATCCAACACCATGGTCCATATGCCATCCGGTTTGCCAAACAGCCTCAAAAGCCAAAGCCAAAAGCTTTCACAAAAGCCAAAGCTCAAACAAACAGGCCCACAAGTCTCGTCCTCAGCCTACCAGATTTGGTCATCCTCAAGCTCTGCCTGACCATACCGATTTTGTCAATACCTATCATCCATAAAAAGAAGAAAGAAGACTCTGCCTTCAAGGTTTGTTTCACGCTACGTTGCACCGATACGGCACGCCGATATGACATTTTCCAAAAAACAAGGACACACGCCGATACGGCCAAGTATATAAATATATCAAAATAATCATAATAGACTTAAGAAGATCAATCAACAAATACAAATGGCAAACCATATATATTGCTAATGCCATGAAACATCTAGACATCATGGTACTTGGTTTTAAGATTCTTATACAGCACAATGATAAATATTGGTTTTTAGTATAGATGTACAACGGACCGTGCGTGCGGCCAGCGGCCCGGCTGTGCGCCGGCATGCTCCACTAGTAACGAAATGATTTTGCGAGCACTTGCAAAATCTTTTCCGTGGCGAGCACTTTTTGCCCGTCGCGGAAAATAGCCCGCCACGCCCCTTTTTTTTTTACGCGTGGCGGGCGTTTTTTTGCCGTCCACGGGAAAGATTTTTTGCGTGGCGGGCACCTTAACACGCCCGCCACGCCAAAATATTTTTTTTTTTGCGTGGCGGGCGTGTTAAGGTGCCCGCCACGCAAAATAAATTTTCCGTGGCGGGCTTCTTTAAAAAGGCCGCCACGGAAAATAATAGCCCGGCCGCGGGTCCAAGTAAAAGCCCATTCCATACCGCCTACAGGGTTCATATATATATATAAGCCTTCCCTAACCCTAACAACCCTAACCCATTCCTCTCCCATAGCCCGGCCGCCCCTTGCCTCCCTCCTCTCTCTCTCTTTCTACTCTCTCCCTCACTCCACCACCGCACATTCACCGGCCTCAACCACCGCACTCTTTTCCTACACCAACGCATGCGCCTCTCTCCACCACCGCATGGAAGGCCTTCATCTCGGTTGATTTCGGGTGGTGGGCAGCGCCACAGATGATCGAGGCGAGCCACGGCCCTCCAGCGGCGGATCGACTTGGGGCCGGCCGCCCAACGGCGGATCCGGCCACCCCCGCGGGCTGGCGACGGCGGCGGCGCTCAGCGGTGGATCTGGCGGTGATGGCGGGCTACGGCGGCGGATCCGGCGGCGCGGCTTCGGCCTCTCGGCGGCGGATCCATGGCGGGAGGTGCTCAAGGGGCGATGGCTGCGCGGGTCCATGGCGGGGCGGCTCAGGAAGGGCGTGGTGGCGCGGATCCCAGTGCGGAGCGGCTCAGCGGCTCAGGAGGAGTACCGGCGGCGGCGGATCAGTGCAGAACGGCGGCGGCGGCGGCGTGGATTCCGCCCCCGTTCCTCTACGACGGCGTGGCGGCGCCCATGGCGGCTCCTGCGCGAGGTGGCGGCGGCCGGCGGGCCTTCCGGCGCGGCAGCAGGCAGTGGGCGGCCTAGATGGGCTCAGCGGGCCCGTGATGGGCTCGGCGGGCTGTCTAGGGTTTTATTTATTTTTTTATTTTTTTGCCGTGGCGGGCATCCTAATCTGCCCGCCACGCAAAAATAAGTTAAGCGTGGCGGGACGCTTTGTAGCCCGTCCGCGGTTAATCACGCGATTACCCCGTGACCTTTGGTTGGTGACGGGCGGTGTGCCCGCCACGCAAAACCAAAAATGACCGCCGGAAAAGCGTTTTTAGGTACTAGTGCTCGTGGACTAGAGAACCAAGAAGGAGAGGAGCCGCCGGTGCGTCGAGATGCCGTGGAGGACTGGTCCGTGGAGCCGGCGGGATGTCGCAACGCCCGGCGCCGGAGGAGGCGAGGAGCCGTGCCACGGGGCGCGTGGCCGTGTGTGGGCTGCGGGAGCTTGGCCGGGCGGGGAGCTTAGGCGTGCGTCGGCGGGGCGGGGGGTTGTCCGCCGAGGGGGACCTTGGCTGCGCGGCGTCCGGAGAGAGAGCTTGTCCACGCTGAGGAGCTTGCCGCGGCGTGGCGTGGCGCGCGGGGGCGCCCCTGGGGATGCGACGGCGGCGGGTGCGGGAGGTTGTCCAGCGTGGAGGGCGTGCGAGATCGGACGGAAGGGTGTCGGCCGCCTGGGGTTGTTATGGGCTACAGATGTTGGGCTGTTGGAATGTTGCTAGGAATTTTAATCACCGGGCCACACCGGGCCGTGCCGACACCGTGCCACGGGCTGAGGCTGCGGCTATGGCCCGGTCCGATGATCAGGCCTTGCCGCCCGTGGCCCGCTCACACAAGATCGGGCCGTGCCTGGTACCGGGCCAAAATCCTGGGCGTCGGGCCACGCGGTCTAAATGTACATCTATAGTTTTTAGGTTCTTTCATTGTTTGTCAAAATCAGCTAAAACGAAAAACAAAACAAAAGAAAAGAAGATGAAAGGGAACTAAACTCGGTCTCCTATTGGTGCTTGCCTCCAGCACGGAGACCCCAGCACCAGCAGACCCCAGCACGGACGGACTTATCCAGCCGTCCTCTTCCTGGCGTGCGCTCCCTCGGCCGAGACCCCAGCGCGGGCGGCGCCTCGAGCGCAGGAGCGAGCGGCGTCACGGCACCTTTGATTGGAGAGCAATAGGAGGCAAGCACCAATCTTCAATCTCGTGCATGAAACAGGCCACGCCAGCAAAACTAACGAGAGGGAGGAGTCCCAGGCTGCAGGGGAAAGGGGCACAGCATGCGGGGCCGCAGGAGATGACACCCGAGGGAGGCAGCCCAAGGGAAGGTCACGATGGCGGCCTGAGGCGCAGCGTGGAACAATCGACGACGACTGCCAACAAAGGAATGGCGAAGACGGCCTGCAGTCAACGATGAAGATGTGGCCATGACGACAAGAAGCCGGGACACCAATCTCAGTATTCTGGAGTCTTCACATATGCTACACCTCTCGTGGGAAGGATACAATTCTAGATGTTTTTTTTTTTTTATTTCTGTGTCCCAAGTTTGACCAAGTAAATACCTAAAAATATTAACGTTTTCGACAACAAGTAAATATATTATGCTTATTTTATGTCATATAACTATTTATATTATAAATATGTGAGCCCCCTCCCCTGCGCTTCAAAGGGACGAAGAAAGCGCATTTGCAGATAACCCCCCTCCTTTTTTTCTGTCTATTTTTTTGTGCTCCTAAAGTTCTTGAAAGGCTTGGCGTATCTTGAACTCTCAAAAACCTGGCGGGCTGGAGTGCGTAAAACTAGGGTTTCAACAGCAACTGCACGGTCGCCGCCGAGGGGCGGCGGTGGTCTTCCTTGCCTCCGATGGCCCTTTGGGTTCGCGAGGTGGTGGAGACCGCTACCTCTCCCCGGTCGGTGGTGGTAGTCCTAGTAGGTTTAGGTTTTGGTATTTGACGACGGCGTCGAGGCGGTGGCGTCTTCATAAAAATAAGGTCCTCTCGTGCTTCTTACCACCTCGGGGTGCTCTGCTCCCAAAGACCGTCGACGAGCATGTGGAGGTGGAGTCGACTTTCGTCGGCTCGTCTACAAGAGTCTGGCCGTCGGCGGCTTTTAGATCTCGTGGTGAGAAGGGGTCGTCGGCCTTGTGTTTTAAGGGTGCGGAGGATGCACAACTTCTGCTTTCGTCTAAGCGTTTGAGCATCTACGGCAATCCACAACAAAGTCGTTGTGCGGTGGAGTTTCTTTTCGGCCATAGGTTCGATTTGTCAAAAAAAAAAAGTAAATTTTTGGTTGAAAGATGAGGGTAGTTTGGACATTTTCCTCACCTTCTCTCTCTAAACCTAATAAATGAATAAAATATTCATCACCGGTGTCCAATAACAAAGAACGCTAGCAAAATTTAGCTATATATATAGGAAAAATACTTATATATATAGAATACAATAGGCACTTGGGCCACGGGCCTTGACTACAACTAAATATAGAGTGTGTATGTATATACTTGGGTAATTGGAGAGTGTTTAAATGCAATATAGACTACGTATATGTCATGTGGAGTCAGGGCTGCAGAGCCCGAGCCCACGACGAGTGGCTAGAGGATAGGAGCGATCAGCTCATAGCTAGTCTTTGGCATAAATGTTAATAATAGTTAGAGTCCAGTTTGGTTAATAATAGTTAGAGTCCTAGATAAGTTAGAGTTCTATTTATATTAGTTCCAAAGTCTTAGGGAGTTTGGACTCTAGTCGTTTCATCAAAAAAAAAGTTTGGACTCTAGTCGCCTTAGGCCAGTATGCAGCATATTTAGGATTAAGCAAGAAATACATTACCAATCCAATATCTCTTCTCCCAACAATCTAAAGCGTCTAGGCCTGCTACCCTAGAACTACCACGGAGCATGACTACGAACTGCGTAGTCGGGTTCCTCCTACCCTTGGACCTCAGGTCCATGACATCTAGTATCATCTTGCCTCGGTTTCGATCTTAATTCCATGGCTTTTTCTACCGACGACGCCTTGCGCATCCTCATAGATGGGCATGGTCACGCTCATCGATTGCATACTAGCACAGCCCCAACTCGATGCTCAGATCGAGAGATCAAATTGCAGAGGACTCCGAGGGGAGTGCCTAATCTATAGGGCCATCCCATGGCCGTCATCGCAGGAGCAAGCAACGCTTGCAAGCGGCAGAGTGAGGTTTCCTTGTTCGGCGGGTGTGCAAAAGATGCGCATGTTGTCACGATCACGATCAGCCACTCGAGCTCGCCTATACATCCTGCGGCTGCAATTGAACTAGAGGTCTAGGTATGGGGCCTCCCGACACGAGCCTCCACCCCTTCAACCGACATGCAGCTAGCGGTTTAGCTCTTCCCATGGGATCCAGGATGATATTGGCACTTTCCTCCTCCGCTACCCATAGTCCTCAAGGGAGGGGGAGATGTCATGTGGAGTCGGGCTGCAGAGCCCGAGCCCATGACCACTGGCTAGAGGTTAGGAGCCATCAGCTCATAGTCTTTGGAATAATAGTTAGAGTCCAGTTTGGTTAATAATAGTTAGAGTCCTAGATAAGTTAGAGTTCTATTTATATTGTTCCTGAGTCTTAGGGAGTTTGGACTCTAGTCCGGTCAGGCCTTAGGCCATATAAATATATATATATCAGCATATTGAAGGATTAAGCAAGAAAACTACCACGGAGCGTGACTACGAACTGCGTAGTCGGGTCCTGCGACCCTTGGACCTGAGGTCCATGACACATGTATATGTATATCCTTGACATATAAATGGGTCATTCGAGAGTTTTAAAATAATGCAATAATGCAATTTATAAATTAAAGATTGGTCAAATATGCAAATGGGCCTTCATATATATTTGAAACTACGTAGTCAAGCACAAATGGAAAGTATGGTACTTTATCAAATATATGGTACCTTTCTTTGAAGATCGTCTCGTTTTTTTTGTAACGTTTGATCTGGATAAATAAAATAATATAATACACTTAGTATATGAAATGATATGAAAAAAATAAAACAATGCACTTAGTAGATATGAATAAAATTAAATAGTGGATAATGCACTTAGTACATAAGCTGAATTTAAAAAATAGTTTTTAAAGGTATCATAGCGATAAAAGGAACTTACCACTTGTAATGGAAGCTATTGAACGACCAAAATACACTGTAGTTGTTTCATAGCTTTTATAGCGTTCAGCCGAAGTTATTTCTATTGGGGTTTTGCTAGCAAAAACCTGCACAACAATAGTTGCATCTTAAGTGTAGTTAAGTGAATTTTGTTGATTTCCATGACAAAAATATGTTTAAATACCTCATTTTTTTGGAAAAAGCTACCACGTAGTGGGAAGGTTCCTTTGTTGGCAGTGAAGCAAGGTATCTAACGAGTGGTCTCTAATGAGTTAGGCGAATAAATGAAATAACGATTTAAATAAATAAAATAGTTGGTTCTGTATGGAAAAAATCTGATAAATCATATTAGATAAAATTTAAATATAAGGAAAACCAACATATATATATAGACCTACCAAAATCGTGCCCTTTGTGTTCTCGTCCGAGTGAAGTAATAACAGATAAGGATTTCGATCCTGTTGTAGCCTTGTATCAAACTACCAAATTGGTAATTCACAATCAAGAAACTTAATCAAGTTTAGAAAACAAGAAGTATCAAGAAAACTACAAAATATACAATACTTAGAGAACTATTATGAAAACTACAAATATACCTTTTCTAAGATGCTGTCATCATCTGGGATTATATATCTGCATCATTGTAACATGGTTGCATAAGGATATGGATGAATATAAATTATGGAAACCTTTTATAGAAAGCATAAATTTAGCATACACAGTGTGTGTTGCAATGTCCTTGTGCCAAAAATTTTCAACATCCTCTGTTGCATTGTCGCTGTGTCCAAAATCCTCAACATCCTCAATATTATGCTTTAATCTATGGAAACAAGATAAGATCACATAATTTATTGTTTTCCAACAAAAACTATATAGCCAAACCTTTTATTGTATTACCTTTGTTCTTCAGTTTGATAGTGTTTGCACTCGAGTCTGAGAGGGCAACCTCTACAGTTTGGGTCTTTTTCTGTGCAAATGATCTGTTATGAGAAATAAAGTTAAATAAGTATATCTTAACCGCAAAATTGTGAAAAATGATTTGATGTAGTTGAGCAACAAAGAGAAATATAAATATTTACCTTTCCAACAGTTATGAGTTGATAGTGGACTATGGTCCTGTTTACCATTACCATATTATATCAAATAAATAGTTACCATGATATATATATTATGTCACTCATATGTTCCAAACAACTCCAATAAACAAACTTACAGTTTTTTTTATAACAGTTATGACAGTGTCATCATCCATATTAGAGACAAGGGGCCACAAATGTGTATGAACATATTTTGCTAACCTTCATAAATATATAGGGAAAAAAAATGTAAGCATAAACAAACAATAGTAGTAAGCATCAAACCACTAAACCTTCTTACTGGCTGCCTCGCAGGAAATCTTTTAGCGCCATGACCCACTCTAACCTTAACGCTATTCTGGATACATTTACGTCCACCTGGTGTACAAAGCATAATATTCTTATGTTAACATTGAAAATGCATAATCGAATATGACAAATCATTTAAGAACTAGCTTACTGGGAATGCGGGAAACTTTAGAGCTAAGAGCAATATCAGCGCAACACATTTTTCTCCAAGTCCATGTATGCTGCGTAAATAGTCCCTTTGCAACAAAATATATATTTGCATAAGGATTAGTTTAACTATTTTGCCCAACGTAATTAAATGTGGAGGTATTTTATCTTACTTAGCCTTTGATGCCTCAACATGTTTAAGCCATTCAAGGCTCATACATCCATGTTCTCTTTTTACACGAAACAGAAATGCCTGCAAGTATACATATTGAAATCCAAGAATAAGTAGGATTGGTAATAGACAAGTAAAAGAGAATTTGGAAGCTGCAATAAAAGATTAGTCATCATTAAGTCATAAAACATTGCAAATCTTGGAAACCAAATTTGTTTAGGGCATAATTATAAGGCAATAAATTCTGTGCATAATATATGATTTTCAATTACTTTGAGTTCTAAGAACACTAAATAAAATTGAGATACAATATTATATATTTTAATTAGTCGAGTTCTAAGAAAAATCAAAATGAGATACACAAAGAATACCAGTATCCAAAATGTTAGTTTGAACTGTTCTCCTCGCTTCTTAAGGCATTCTACAATGACATCAAACGGTGCATGTAGCACAGCCTCCCAACATATTGTGTCATTGACTGTGTCATTCATCTTGTTGTATCCATTTCCCTCAGCTTCTTTCACAAGGTCATTATAAGAACTTGTATCTTTGCATCTGATCATACCAAGTATTTCATTCGAAATTAAGGTACCCATTGTGGATCCAAACTTTTTGATTTTAGACTTGTTTTCGGTGTCAGACTTTTGCGATTTCTGTAAACTTATTGCACACTATTTTCTTTATGTTTTTTCATCCCACCCGGAAAGCTTATCCTCCCGTAATGCAGCTATAAGATTTACAAATTCGTCAAGGCTGTCTTTATCATTTGTTGAGGATTGATGCACACTAGTGGAAGAAAACTTGGCTGCAAGGTCCATGAAAACATCACTGCAAAAAGTTAAGAGGAGGAAAAGGTCACCAATAAGAATAAGAAGAAAAAAAACAACTTAAGTTCCATGAAAACATCACTTCAAATTAAATTTAAAAGTTAGGAGAAAGGTCACCGCTAAGAAGAGACAAATGACCGTCTTACTATGATAGCCTTATGCTCACTGTATAACATAAACATGATTAATCACAGGGAACTATTGTTGTTTGGTAGCCCTCGGCTTCGCGGCTCTAAGCCAAGGGCCCGATATCTAGCACTCGGCTTAGGCCCGGGCACACGGCCAAGGTGCCAATTCCTGTAGTGTCTTGCTCCTTTGCTCTTCCCTCTCTATCCCTCCCCCTCCTCTCCTAACCCCGGTTTGATCTTTCTTCCAAGAGATAGAATGGCTTGGGTTTACTGGATTGCAAATTGAGAATGGCTTGGGTTTACTGGACTGTAAAGCAAATTAAGAGAGAATTCTAGACCAAATGAGCATGTTTTTAATCCTTTGAAGAGTCTTCTTAGATGCTTGTTCGTTCATAAGAATTACAAGTTACATTAGATAGCTTGTGTAGATTAAGGTCATGTTGTGATTGATTTTATGTGCTTTACTCTTAAGCTTGCTTAATCGCCTTACTCATATTTGGTCCCCGTATGAGTGAGGATCCTGTTGGGGACCACCCCGCCTTTTTTTTTTTTTTTGCTTTATCTATAATACAATGAAACGCAGCTCTCCTGTGTTTTCTTAAAAAAAAAAAGGTTACATTAGATAGCCAAACATCTCATATTCAAGGGTTGATTTGCAATTCTTAGCTATGCTATGCATGTCTTTGATTACTACGTACATACTGTGTTTTAAATTTTGTGGGTCTGGGTTTATTTTCGAAACTGTACTTACTAAACGAGACTGTACCAAACCTTGTAGATGGGGAACATTTCTACGATCGTTAGTACAGAATGATCAAATCCTGTTATGGTCAGACGCGCATATACCAGAGGACAAACCGAGCAAGTGGCTGAGCACGCGCATGGCGAGCAGACTCGCATGGCAACAAGACTGCGCTTACCGCGACCTGTCCAGGCACATGGCGAGGAGACTACGCGCGTTCACCGCGGCCTATGCAGGACCTTTGCATAGTTTGTTAGATCAATTGCTATTTCAGGAGTTTCATAGCGTCTTGCTATTTCAGGAGTGTTTAAGTGTTCGTTTATAAGCCTATAAAAGGCCACACCAATCAATGAATAAAGATAGCCTCAGATTGAGTAATCTCTCTCGCTCTTGGGCATACTGCTGTCCACTCTACCAGTCCAGCTAGTGTCACTACTCCTAACGCAACCCCACCGATCACGGCACCGCAGCCAGCGCGTTGCAATCCATAATAAAACAGTTTATTCATTTACTAAGCAAACGGTACCTACCATATAAGGATAAAAACATTGTTTCCTTACCTTGAGATGCGATCTGGACAATTCTGGGTTAAAAATGCCCCCCACCACAGACATTATCACACTTCCTTTCCAATGTGATGATTCTTTATCACCTACCTCACCTACCAACATAATATAAGAGTATAAAAACATTAAAGTGCAAAATATTCCATAATGCAATATATTTTTTTTAAAAAATAGATGCAATGGCTACCAATGACAGAGTCCACATTCTTCATGAAGTGACTAAGTTTATTTTTAAAACTCTCGATTTTCTCCTTCGAGTCACCATCTTCTTCACCAAGCTTGAGTTTACGTTGTACTTGGCGTATTCCATGTACACCAACACCATGGATATGTGTTTTGCCATCTGGACTTAGCTTAGGGGTGGACAGCCATTGATTATTAATCTCATTGGAGTCCTTAGCACCTTCATTACTAGCTGTTTCATCAGTAGGTATATCATACGCTTCATTGCTAGAGTCCTTAGCACCTGTGGTGACTTCATCAATAGGTATATCATATGCTTCAATGCTAGAGTCCTCAACACCTTCATTGTCACATTTCATCCCTCCATTATTAGGCCTTTTATCTGTGATTATGCAAATTTAGAGAGTAATCAATTGTGGTGATTAAGCCAATCTTAAATTTAAAATAAAAGGAATTGTAGTAACCTTTTGTGATTAAATTAATAAAAGTAATAAATTCTGGTGATTAAGCCAACCTTAAATTTAAGATAAAAGGAATTGCAGTAACCTTTTCGGGAGTAGTAGTATTTGAAAGTATTTGTTGACTTCATTATTGCACATGGGTGTAGAAACTCTATTGAACTTGAACCACTTGATATCTTTTTTTTTTAGTATCAATGTCTTCTTTATTAGGCTCAATGGCATCCATCCCTGCATTCATAATTTACAAATTTGCGTAAGAGCTGGGATTTGTGTGGGTGTGTAACACAACTTCACTACTAGTACATTTTATGAGCAAAAACCCTTGGGAAAACCCCCTGGCACCAAAGAACTACATAAACACAACTTCACTACTATTGGTTGCTCCATTTATATGAATTAGAACTAAAATTAAAATTAAAATAAGATTCACATATTATGTGTGTAATTTAGAAGGAATTATTTGATAATTTCTTAAATCATGCTAGAAGAAACTAAATTAGAAATGAGAGAAGTATTCATCATAAGGCATAGTAAGCGTAAAATCAATTCAAAAGATTTTAAAGAGATAAACCTTGGGTGTTGTGAAGATTGGTAGCATCTTCCACCACCTTGATAAGGCGATGTTCATGTACCTTCATCTGTACGCCCGTGGGTTGACCATCACCAACCTTATGTTTCACGTTCGTGTCTCGTTGTCGAGGCTTTTTTCCATCCTCACCGTCTTTTTTCTGGTTTGGATACTTAGTTTTAGGGTCAGTTTCATCATGTTTTCCTTATCTTTTTGACTGCCGTCTTCATCTTTGCGCATATAAAGTTTTGAAGGGGAGGATTGTTGTTTTCATCACAATTTTCCACCTCAAACCTTATTTTATGGCCTTCTCCATTCAGAAATATCAGCTGCTCTAATTTGATTTTTGGGTTTACACATCTAATCTTCACACTTACTGGATCATCTGGATCATCTGATTGAAAGGTAGTAAAATCCACCTCTATTGGTTCTCCCACTAGATTGGTCATGTTCATAACTGCACCGGAAGCTTAGCAAAAGCGGGCACACCGAAACTTTCACCCACACTACATATAAATAACAGGTGGCTCCATAAGACAAATCAGTATGTTCCAACTTAACTTTAATTTCTGAAGTGTCAAAATTGAAATTCAACCCCTTCAGTTTGGGTATCATGCCTTCATCAGGAAAAGAAACCATGAACTTATGATCATCAATTTTCTTAATCTTAAAACCTTTATCCCCTTCAAAAATATGAACTAGCTCTTTTCTGATAAGATCAACTGAAGCATCACCTTCCTCAATTATCATCAATCTAACATCTTCCTTCTTAGCCCTTTTTTTGTTAGTGGTGGGAATGTGCATGCTGTAAAATTGACGCTCAGGAAAGCCATAACCACAGATTCTCAAGCCTTTCTTGTAAGGGCATTTGTTGGACTTATGACCTGAAGTTTGACAGTTGTAACAGAATGGTGGGTTGTCACAAGATGCTATAAGGTGGTCATCCATATCGCAATTGTAGCAATGTGGTTTTTCCTCCCCAAACTTAGCATCCCGGTGACCATCCTTTTCCTCCCTAAACTTAGCATCCCGGTGACCATGCTTTTCCTCTCTAAACTTAGCATCCCAGTGGCCTCTAGAAGAGTGATTTTTAAAATCAGAGTAGTTGTGTTGGGACATATCATACCCACCCCTATTATCATAGTACTAGCTATCATCTTGCAAAAATCTCTCTCTAGGAACATAAGAATCATCTTGTTGACTACGGATCCAAGGATCATCATACCGTCTATCTGACTGTCGAGAGGTATCCACAAAGTTGCCTCTAGGCGGCTTCATCTCGTCCTCAAAGTAGTACCTTGGCCGCTCCTCTGGGTACCTTGGCCGCTTCATCTTGTCATCTGGGTACCTTCGTTTCATCTCGTCCTGTAGCAATCGCAAAGCACGTAGCGTTATTGTTGTGTACAATTTGACCCCAAAACCTACGAGGGTTTTTTAGAGCGACGCGTACCTTAGGAGTGGCCGCGATGAACTGTCCTGGTTGAGGCGCACGGTGGAGCCGGCGCAGCCTGACGAAAGCTGTCCTGGTTGAGGCGCACGGTGGAGCGGGCGCAGCGAGCGGATGCGAAGAAGGTCTGCGCGGCGCAGCGAGCGTGGTCTAGGCGCAGAGAGCGGATGAGAAGAAGGCCTGCGCGGCGCAGCGAACGGGAATACCCTAATATAATTAGGTCTGCGCCGACGCAGGAGGATATGAAAGGCTTATGGTGAAGCGGAACCGCTCTTTCCATGCCCGGCCCATGGGGAGCAGCCGTCCCAGGGAGAAGGAGCCCGAAAAAAAAAAGGAAACTGCTCGTGACTCGGAGCCGGCGATAAACCCCGCGCCCTCCGCACTCGTGATGACCCCCGCCCACGCGCTGATCCCCTCCACCTCTGCAAAACTTCATTATCCGCTGCATGTCCAGGAAACTAGGGTGACACCATAGGGATGTGCGCCGCCGCCACGCCCCAACACCGGCGCCGCCATCGTCGTTCGCCCCCTCCGTCCCTAGGCCGGCGGCAGCGCGTTCAACGCCCTCTCTCCAGGGGTGGTAGTGTTGGTGGCTGTTGGGGAGCGCTCTCTCTGGCCAGCAGGGCGCGCTCAGTCCCCTCCAGGCCGGCTGTGGCTGTGACACACGCACCATCTCTGTCCCGGCCGTCGGCGTTCAAATCTTGGGGTGGTCCGTGGTTCCCCAATCTGCCGGTTAAACCTCTATGTCCCCGATCTCTAACCTATTCTGTGTTTGGTTCCAGTATAGGTATATAGTTTGCCTCACGTCTCACAAAGTTTAGTTAGCTGCTTGACTTTTTGTTGCATTCTTTTTCAGATGCGCATTGACAATTGATATTGATATATTTTGCTTCCGTAGGAAAAAAATGCATGCCCATGTACCTGCCCTGCCCGGCCGCCATGGTTAAACTTGAACACGTTTCATCGGCCTTCCATGGATGGAGACATTCATCACCAGGTTCAATGTGATTTATTCTGAGAGAAAATGGTTCATGGAGGCCAACCAAGCCCAACTGTGATAGATGTTGTGAAGAGGATGATGAAGATCACTCAGGGGATGAAAGATATCTTCCAGTCTAGAACATTGAAGGTAATTTTGGGGGAATTCCAAATCCTTCTAGAGTTGATTTTGGTCTTTCTACAAAAAAAAAAAATGGTGTCAATCATTGACCTTTATTATTACCGCTATGTTCAGTAATCGGTGAAGATCCTTCATACTTCTGAGTTGACCAGGAACATGGGGGTATTTAACGCATCAGCATGCACGCAACTCTTAGTATGTGCCGCAGGAATAGCAATATGGCCTGGAAACACAATAAAGAAAACACTATGTGATTGTAATTGTCGAGGCTGTTAGTGATTTGCCAAATGATTTTGTAGAGCCCAAAGCTAACACTGGTGGCACCTAGCAGTATTATGTTATGCCACAAATCCAATTTGCAAAAAAAAAAAAAGTACATTATGTGTTACGAAACAGACTTCAATTTTTTTATTACAAAGTGCAGATATAACTGGCCGGCCGGTCTGTTTTTGTCATAACCATTAGAAATAATTATGTCTGATTCAAGTTTGGTAAGATTGATGTGTTTAGCGCTGGGTCCAGGTCATATGATACCTGCAGTGTTGTGCTGGATGTACAAGCCAACACAAATATATTTTTAATCTCGTTTACACCAAACAGGAAGCCATTTTGGTCCCAAAAAAAAAGGAAGTCAGCCAAAAAGGATTATCATCTTACTGTATGTAATTGTTCTTTTTGTCTTTTCAGTTCACTGAATTACATGTGCTTGCATTCTATATGGCCAAATCATGTACAATAAGCAACCTCCTTTCATGCATATATTTCAAAAATTATACTTTTGATCCTCATTAATAAATTATTGATTCCTCTGTGCTACGTTTCTTTTGTGCGGACTAATAGTGTGTGGTTCTCATATGCTTGACAGAAATATATTTTCATCACTACTCATGTGTTCCGAATGTTGAAATTTGAAGCTACAATTCTTTTTTGTGCTCCATCCAGATAGAAACAGCAGCCATACATTCAGAAACAAAAGATGTAGAAGATGAATGGGACACTTTGAACAAGGCAAAAGTGGTGCTTATGAAAAATCTTAACTTGTCCATGCAGTATTTTGCCAAAAATGGATTATGCAAGCTTGGAACAATTGCACTCTATTTTCAATATGCTTTGGAAGGAACTATAACAAAGATGGAAGGCGGCTTTGGGTTGGAACGTCCATTCAGGTAAATGAAGAAAGTGCGGCTAATAAACTCCATAGATTGTAACCTAGTTTAGTAGTCTAATAAATGCTTCTGATTTGAGTAGGTTATGTGCTAATTAGATTTGAAGTGAGACTACCATCACGAAGAGTATTAAATGCTCGCACCTTATCTTCACTGAAAAAATGTGCAGATGTGTAGGACGACAAAGCTGGGCTACCAATAGAAAAGCATTCTGAAGCTATTTATACAAGAGAGATGCATGTGAGATTTGTGAAACAGCTTTACCAGGCTGGATCTTACACAATTGCTAACAAGTCTGAAACTTTGCAAAGATTTACACTCATCCACGTCAAAGAACTAGGAAGCCCAGGGGCAAGAGAATACAAGGTCTATGAAACGGAAGTGGAAAAATTTACCTACACCTGTGGTCTCTATGAACATGCAGGCTTGCCATGCTGTCACATACTAAAGGTATACCATAGAGATCAGAAACGAAAGTCCTGCAGTGCATAATAGATATATCCATTCATAACAATCAACAGAAGTGGAAAAATTTACCTACACCTGTGGTCTCTATGAACATGCAGGCTTGCCATGCTGTCACATACTAAAGGTATACCATAGAGATCAGAAACGAAAGTCCTGCAGTGCATAATAGATATATCCATTCATAACAATCAACAGAAGTGGAAAAATTTACCTACACCTGTGGTCTCTATGAACATGCAGGCTTGCCATGCTGTCACATACTAAAGGTATACCATAGAGATCAGAAACGAAAGTCCTGCAGTGCATAATAGATATATCCATTCATAACAATCAACTTGAATTTTATGGACAGGTACTTGTTCACTTGGACCAACTAGAGATACCAAGAGGCAACATACACAGCAGATGGACAAGAGATGCAGGGAAAGACGACAGTCAATGCAATGATTCTGACGCTACAGAATCACAAGCATTAGCAAATGATGAGATGAAAAGGAAGCTACTGTTGAATAAAGCTCTCGAGCTATCACAATCAAAAGGGCCAATTGATGATAAAGACTTCAGTGAAGCCATACGTGCATTACAAAACATGATGCCAAAGGTGGCTGGTTCGCAAGCTAATTCAATAATAACTGCAAACATCTTGCCACGGAGGAGATCCCAGGAATAGCTAATTCAAAATATCCTGCCCACACCAAGACCAAAAAAGGAGCTGGCAAGGCCAAGGGACACTTACCTGAAGTCCTGGAAAAGGAACTCAAAACTAGAGAGAGAGAGAGAAAAGGAGGGAGATGATGCAAATTCAAGTCCGAGTGTGAAAACTCAAAGACAAGATGCATGTCTGACCTGATTACTTAGATTGTAATAGTATCTAGTTTATTTCCAAATGTGTAAAGAAATTATGTGTCGTGTTGCACTTTACATTCAATCTTTCCAGATTAGTTTAATTTGGTGAACAAGCTTAAGTTCGCAAAAAAAAATGTTCAGACTCTGAATTTATTGATCATGTGGATGAACTTGCATCCTAGTTATCTTGTAGGCATGATTCAGTACAGACTTAAGCTCCATCAGAAGAATAAACTATGCTGAACAAACATATGTAACGTAGGCTTGCTACATAACGGCTAAACCAATTCCAACCTCGGCTAGGCCGGGAATCACCACATTAGTCATTTCCATTGAACTATGCTAGGCCGGGATGGATACTCGGCTAGGCCGACTAATCTGCTCACATGTGAAGCCTATTCTAACTTCTTCGGCTAGGGGCCGGGATGCAGGTAAGGCTTCAATTACCGACTAGAATCCACCTAGTACAGATTGCAAAACAGATAGTACAACTTGGCAGCAGATCATGTAGTCCAATTTAAATTTCGTTTAAGATTGCAAAACAGATAGTACAACTTGGCAGCAGATCATGTAGTCCAATTTAAATTTCGTTTAAGTGAAGAGACAGAGGGCTGAATGGGGAGGAAGAATGACAAGGGAGATGGCTCCCGACCCTCCCCTCTCCGGCACCGCTCTGCCACCACCACCACCGCCCCCGCTGCACCACCCTACGCCAGCCGTCGGCGAGCCCTCGCCCCTAGACACCCACGGCAACCCTCGGCGGCGTTGACTCGCCGCCCGCCCACCAGCGCCGCCAAGACTGCCCGCGCCCGGCCCGGAGAACCCGCCACAGCTTTGGCAACGGCAGAACTTGAAGCTTCGCGCCGTGGATCGTCGCGGCGGGGATCGCCTTCGGGACCAGCTCCTCCAAGACTTCCACTGCGCTGCGGCCCCGTTTTCCCGTAAAAACCTCGTACCCTCCGGCTCACCGCCGTCCCTCCCCTCAATCGTGCGTTTTTGAGGTCTCAAACCTCTTAAACTTCCTCCTCACCGCTCCTCCGATTGCTCTTCGTGCTTGGTCGCCCCAGACTGGTGTGTTCTGCGTTCGCGTCGCCTCTGCGACGGTTGCGACGTTTATTAGGCTGCGCCATCGTCTGAAACTTGGCAAGTTGGAGCTCGCCGTTCATGGCGACGAAGCTGCTGCCCTGTCCGCCTTCATTACGGTTGGCAGGGTTGGTGCACCGTTTCAATGCCACGCCGCTCCCGCGGCCTTCCCGTTGGGGGACAGCTCCCCAAAGACAAGACAGGCGCCCTCTCCCCTTCCTGCCACCTTAATTCCTTCTGCCCCGAACGAAAAGCGTCGTGCTGCTAGGAGATCTGCATATCTTTTGCAGCTGGCATCGATTACGCACGCCCCTCCGCTCCTGCCCACCCCTCCTGGCGCCCTACCTCTCCTCCCCCCAGCGTCCCGCTCCGATGGGGACAGCGGCGTTCCGTCGGCCGTGTCCGCGGACATTGAGCCCAACGCCGCCATTACTCCGGTGCCTCACGTCGCCATTACCACCCGACCAAGCGCTCGTGCACGGAAGCGCTTTAAATGCTTGAGCGCTCCTCCCCTCCTCCCACCCCAAACGCTTCTCCCCTCCTACCTCCGGTTGCTTCCGTTGCCTCTCCTCCGACCACCTAGTTCGTGCTTGCCGCGACCCCGTCCGCTGCCCGGTCGGTGTGGTGCTTACGGCCACATGGGCGTCGCTCCAAGTCCTCACGGCCTCCTCGCCGCCCCACGCCCTACCCTCGCCCCACCATCCCGTTCCGCCTCCCGTATGCTGTCGGCCCTATCCCTTTCGGCGCCCGGCCAGCGTCGTCACCTCGCCTCCCCGGCCCACCCCTCCTCCGCCGCCCACTCCGCTCGCCGCCCACATTCCCCGGCGTTTGACCCCTAAACCTCGTCGCCCGGCTCAAGCTCCAGCCCGCCCGACTTCGGCTTGCACCACCTGCCCGCTCCCCACTCCCAACCCCACCCTCCGCCGCTCGCCCTCCTATGACAACCTCCCATCGCTCCACGGAGCTTCACACTACCAACTCGCCCTCCAACAACAACACCGCCCCGGTCGACACATGCACCCCACGGCTCGGTGGGCCATTTGTTGACACCTCTTAAGCTATGTTTTTATGTGTCAACTAAATATAAAATAAGGTTATAAAAAGAATAAAATGCATAGAATAGGTGTTATCCGACAAAGTTCCACGAGTTTTGGTGATTTATATCTTTTAGGGACTTAACGAGGTAAATGCCGAGGAAAACTTAGAGAAAACCCCCAAACAATAAGAAGATTTACCACCGATGAATTTCGATCCGAAAAGTGAACTAAAACATTCTACCGGGGAGAGACGACACCACGGGCCCACGAGGGGGCGGCCGCCGGCTTCAGATGGGGCGGCCGCCAGGTGGGGCCGGGATGTCACCTCATCTTCCTAGGTGGGTTTCAAACCGACTTTGGGGTTGTATCTACGCCGTTGTTGAAGTCGGTTTGATCCAAGGGCCAGCATTCATCCACGAGGACTATATAAGGAGGGTCCTACCTCGGCCTCGGGCATGAAAATCATTATTCATCATACTCGACTTTCGATCATAGCTAGAGCCATACCTCTCTAATTAGAAGAGCTTAGATCAAGTTGAGAGAGATTAGTAGAAAGTTGAGAGATAGATCAAAGAACTTGATTAGAGTTCTAGATCTATTCTTGAGAGATAAGAAGTAGAGTTGAGGAGAAGTAAGGAGAAGTACCGGATCTCATCGGTGACTCTCTACGCTTGTACCTCTCTGGGATCAAAGGCTTCATTGCACTTGATCTTGAGACTTCTTTGGTGGATCAACCTTATATTTGAGTAAGTTCACTTATTTATATTTCTTTAGGTTTATGACTCATTAGAGTACTTTGATTCTTGTCGCTCTTGAATTGAAGTTGTTACCCCTAGTGTAAACGTGGTGTTTATACTAGATAACTCATAAATACACCCCTACTGAGCGTGGTAGATCGTGGTAGTGACAAAGTACCATTGATTTCCTTTGGATTCCACTTCCGAAGGATAGGACACGTAGGACATAGTTCTTTGGGAGAATAGTAAGTTTAAGCCCTTACTTTCCTTTGAGTACGTCCCCATTAAGGAATATCTCTAAGCCTTACAAGGATATAAACTAGACAACCATATAATTCTTCTCACCTTTTATCCGAACTCCTGTTTCCTTCCTATTATCTCGGGGATTAGTTTTATCTCATTATTCTCACACCATTCTCCCTGTGGATTCGATATTTAAAACCCTCACCGGGTGAAGTGCTCATCATTTCGTTAAACTGCGGACTATACAAATTTATAAATAATTACGTAGGATAACTTTTACCAACAAGCATTTCGGCGCCGTTGTCGGGAGAACGGTTTGTTGATTACGTGAGCTAAACTAAATCTTGTATCATATCATTAGTTTAGATTTTTTCTTTTTATCTTATCTTTTTTCAAAATCACTATCCAAATGGATAATATCCCTTTACAAATATTTTGCTATCATCTAAACCTATTCAATTTGGATCTTATGAGTTTAGCCCCGGGTTGATAGAGATGGTCCAAACCATACTTTCTCGGGAGAATTAGACGAAAATCCTTTCCTTCATCTCCAAACTTTTGAAGAGACATGTAAATGCCTCCATATTGAAGGCATGTCTCACGAAACTATCCTTTGGGACGCTTTTTCCATTCTCTTTGAAAGGAAAAGCTGTGAAGGGTACAATAGAAATAAAGAAAGAATGAGTGGCAATTGGAAAACTTGCTTAAATGAATTTTGTGCTGATTTCTTTCCCATGTCTAAACTAGTTAACTTTAGACTCTCAATCCTATCCTCTAAACAAAATCATAATGAATCTTTGAGTTCCTAATGGGAATGTTATGATCTTCTTTCCAAAACGGACCTAATCTCGCCATACCGGATCATGTTCTAATTCAACACTTCTATATTGGTGCGAATAGAAAATCTAGAAAATATTTGAACACCTCTGCGAAAATGGGTCTTTCATTCACCTTTCACCCCCTCGAATGCATTGCTATCTTAAATAAAATAGTGGAGAACAAGGAGGATGATCCAACTGCATGGAAATATTTAAAAATAAAAGAAATAATGAGAAGAAGAAACATTAGCTGAATCAATTCTATTCCAAATTCTTTACAAATCTCAGAACCTTTAGAAGAACCAGAGGTTACTTCAATCTCGATTTCTTACTTGATATCGAGGATGATCTCTTTACAGATTATGGAAACACCTCAAAATATCGATTTACATCTCGAGAAGACTAGAACATCACAATCTTATCCTTTAGACTTCCGATTTGACACATTTAAAAGGAACTGAGAAGAACTTGTCTCAATCATAAGTAGCGAATGGACGGAAGAATCGAGCTTTCCTCCGATGTGATCCGTTTGGATTCACCTTACGTACCTATTCGTTTGCCAAATTGATAAAGATCCTTTTGATGCTCTTTATAATCCTATTGTGGGAATAAATATCATGGCATTATCCTTTGCTCATGACCTTCTCAAAAACATGCCATTGAGTCCCACTACAAAATTATTATTAAAACCTTCGGGACAAGTTATCCAAAGTTCAGGTATTCTTTATGTCTTACCAATCAAGGTTAATAACATCATGGTACATCTTAGTTTCTATATCTTTGATATCATAGAGTTTGACCTTTCTTGATAGGACAACCAATAGAAAGGCTTACTTTTAAAGGACGTTGGGAGACTTAGATTTTCAGCTAGACAAAGATCTTCAATTCTCATTACCTATAGTCCAAGCCATTCATGCTAAATCCGAGTCTTGTCGAACTGGATCCTATGGAGGAAGTTAAAGAGGCCACTTAGTAGAATATTTTATGGAGTCTAATCAAGAAGATGATTCAGAATTCTTTATTGAAGAAGAGGATGAGAATCCTACTACTTCAGAACCTCTAGATGAATTTGAGAACCCACCTAGACCTCCAATTGAACTTAAACCTTTACCACCAAGCCTCACTTATGCTTTCCTAAATCAAGATTTGAGTCTCGGTGATCATAAATGATAAACTTACACGAGAAACGGACTCTTAGGCTGATAAGCTGTCTTAGAAAAACATCGCATTTCGGCCTTAGGCTACGCACTCGATGATTTAAAAGGAATTAGTCCTGCTCTCCGCACTCATCGTATTCCTACAGATCCAGATATACCCCCATCTATAGAACCTCAAAGAAGACTTAATAATGCGATGAGAGATGTAGTTAAGAAGGAAGTTCTTAAGTTATTACACGCCGAGATTATATATCCTGTACCACATAGTGAGTGGGTAAGCCCCGTACAAGTCATGCCTAAGAAAGGAGGCATGACAGTTGTTAAAAATGATAAAAATGAATTAATTCCTCAAAGAACTGTTTACATGATGGAGAATGTGCATAGATTATAGAAAGTTAAACAAAGCCACAAGGAAAGATCATTTTCCATTGCCTTTCATTGATGAAATGTTAGAAGCGATTGGCAAAACATTCTTATTTTTGTTTCCTTGATGGATATTGCGGGTATCACCAAATCCCAATCCATCCTAATGATCAAAGCAAAACCACTTTTACATGCCCATATGGAACCTGGGCTTATAGAAGAATGTCTTTTGGCTTATGTAATGCACCTGCTTCTTTTCAAAGATGTATGATGTCTATATTTTCTGAAATGATTGAAGAGATTATGAAAGTTATAGAAGTTATAGAACAATTACCTCCCCCTGTGAATAGTGCTTGGTCATCTTATTTGAGTAAAGGGGAATAGAGGTCGATAAGGCAAAAATAGAAGTTATAGAACAATTACCTCCCCCTGTGAATATTAAAGGGATACGAAGTTTTCTAGGCCATCTTTGGTTTTTATCGTAGATTTATAAAAGACTTTTCACATATTGCTAGACCACTTACCAGCTTGTTAGCCAAGGATGCTCCATTTGTTTTTGATGATGCTTGTCTTAAAGCTTTTGAAAGTTTGAAAAAGACTCTTGTTTTACGCACCAATTATTCAACCCCCGATTGGTCTTTGCCTTTTGAAATTATGTGTGATGCCGGTGATTATGTTGTGGGGGCGGTGTTAGGGCAAACTAAAGACAAGAAACACCATGCTATTGTTTATGCTAGTAAAACTTTGGCCGGGCCACAACTTAATTATGCTACTACTGAGAAAAAGAGTTGCTAGCAGTTGTTTATGCTATAGATAAGTTTAGATCTTACTTGGTAGGAGCTAAAGTGATTGTTTACATTGATCATCTTTGCTTTGAAATATTTGCTCACCAAGAAAGATGCTAAACCACGTTTGATAAGATGGATTTTGTTACTCCAAGAGTTTGATTTAGAAATTAAAGATAAGAAAGGAGTAGAAAATTTCATTTGCTGATCATTTATCAAGAATGCACTTTGAAAAACCAAATGAATTGCCTATTAATGACTCACTCAGGGATGATATGTTTTATCGGATAACCCATACCGATCCCTGGTATACAGATCTTGTTAATTTTATGGTTGCAGGATATGGAGCACCAAGGGCTGATAAGAAGAAGCTTATATATGAAAGTCGTCATCACTTATGGGATGAGCCATATCTCTTCAGAGTATGCTCTGACGGGCTACTCAGAAGATGTGTGCCAACAGAAGAAGGACTTCAAATTATTGAAAGATGTCACTCATCACCATATGGAAGTCATTATGGGGCATTGAGAACACATGTAAAGATCCGCAAGCAGGATTTTTTACGGCCAACCATGTATCAAGACACAAAAGATTTTATCCGAAGATGTGGAGCTTGTCGGAGGCACGGAAATATAAATGCAAGAGATGCTATGCCTCTAACAACCAATCTCAGATAGAGCTCTTTGATGTCCGGGGAATTGATTACATGGGACCATTCCCAAAATCTGGAAATTATGAATATGGATTATGTTTCAAAATGGGTAGAAGCTTTGCCATGCAAATCGGCCAGATGGTAGAAGTTCAATCAAGATGTTTGAAGAGACTATATTCTCAAGATTTGGAGTACCTCGAATGGTAATTAGTGACGGAGGAAGCCATTTCATTGACGTAAGATTCCGACAATATTTATTGAAACATGGAGTTCGTCACAATATTGCTACGACTTACCACCCTCAAACAAGTGGGCAAGCGAGAGACTTCAAATAAACAAATCAAGAACATCTTACGTAGAAAACAGTTGAAGAAATGGGAACTTAATGGAAGGATAGACTTCGGAAGCACTATGGGCATACAGGACAGCATACAAGACACCAATTGGAATGACACCTTATCAACTTGTCTATGGAAAGACACGTCATTTGCCTGTAGAGCTTGAGTTTAAGGCTCACTTTGGGCAATCAAGAGATGGAATATGAATCTCGATGCTTCGGGGAGTTCAAAGGAAGATGCAATTATCGAATTGGAGGAATGGAGAGAGAAAGCTTATCATAATGCCAAGATTTATAAAGAAAGAACCAAGAGATGGCATGACAAGAAGATTAAGATAAAGACTTTCACTCCAGGAGATCAGGTATTACTCTTTAATTCCGGGGTAAAATTATTCGGGCATGAAAAACTTGGATTAAGTGGGAAGGACCTTTCAAGGTAGTAAATTCATCATCACATGGAGCAATCACTCTACAAGACTCGAAGGTAAGTTATTCAAGGTAAATGGCCAACGTCTTAAAATTTTCTATGAACCCGATAAGCCTGATTAAATAATAAATTAAATGAATTAGATGAAATAGGCTTTATAATTTATCCAACCCAAAGAAATTAATTTTCGTA
Organism: Hyparrhenia diplandra; assembly: GCA_015847255.1. Classification (NCBI taxonomy): domain Eukaryota; kingdom Viridiplantae; phylum Streptophyta; class Magnoliopsida; order Poales; family Poaceae; genus Hyparrhenia; species Hyparrhenia diplandra. The sequence continues at coordinate 187,272 of JADLZK010004713.1, forward strand.
GAACTTGTTTTTGTGGGCCAAAAATAAAAGCATTACAACGAGGATAGAGATATTAGGCGCAGGAAAAAGGGTGGCGACCGCCCAGTCCGCCTCCTCTCTTCTCCATTTTTCGCCCGGGAATACTCTAGAACTTGCCCATTGTAATGGCGAACATTCAGGAGTCATTTACGTAGGAAAATACCGCGAGCCTTTCCATCCTATTCCATGCATCTCTGCCTATATAAACAAGCCTCTTGATCATTTAATCTCATCTTATTCATCCTCCAAGACCGGCGACCAAAGCACCATATATTTTCACCATGAAGAACATCGAGACCCGTATGGTGGTCTATGACCCGACTAAGGCAGCGACTAACTCATCCAATTTGTCCAACTCCATGGCTATAGTTACGTATAAGCCCGAAGCCATTAGTTGCAGTCAATCCACCACCTTTGAATCCGAAGTTTGCACATGGGACGGTTGCTTCCATAGAACTTAATGGCGACAAGGCGTGAGCTTAGCTACATCTCTAGACGTTTAGATGGTGCGGAGAAGAAAAATACAATAATACTCAAGAAGTTAGGAGTCCTCGAACGCATCTTGAATAAGAGTGTTAAGGATATGTAATACGCTCGAGATTATAAGAGCACTCGTTGAGTCAATTATCAAGTTAGTTATCAAGTCAATTTTGTTTTGAGTTAAATTAGTGTTTCGAGTCGGTCGTCGAGTCAAGTTTGTTTGAGTCAATAATAAGTTTGGTTAAATAAATAAAGAGTGCTCTTGCTTTTTGATAAATTGTTAATTATCGCAGTTATTATTTTATATATTTTTGTATATGTTTTTTTTTCTTCTTGTCTCCACCATGTTTTTGAATAAAGGATAATAAAAGATAGTGTGGGGAGGCAATGACGAGCGTCAAGAACAACGAAACTAAACCTGAAAAGCGAAGTAAAACAATAAATACTGAGCGATGATCCAACACGGCGATGCTCGGACCAAGGAGCAGCAGAGCTCTGGCGGCCGCCAGAGTGATCCACTATTTTGCCAGGCGCCACCGCCTAAATCCTCGATTTCTTGAATCTCGGTTTGATCTCTCCGAACTTTGCTTTAGTTTATATTTTGGCTTCGTTCGTCGGGTTCGAACCTCTTGCTGATATGCTAAATAATAAAAGAGAATAAAATAAATTGATATGCTTTGTTCTAGAAATAAATTCACATAAATTCACTTTTTTCATGGTTAGAATAATTTTTGTTGAGAAGATAATTTGTTAAAAACCTAAGTTGTTTAAGTTTTTGTGAAATTTGAGATAGAAGTTTGATGAGAACCTAATTCTTGATATCTTTTCTCGCTAGAGAATTTATTTCAAAAATATTAAAAATAATAGCTTTACTTCATCTCTGTGGAAAATGTTATATCCTATTAAAGCCATGCTATGAATACTAAACCCAGCAATAAGCTATTTGCTTTGTGTTGAGCTTTGTCAAATTTTGTGACCCAAGTTGAGAGACTTGTCAAAAGATCAAGATCACGTTGTTGACGGTCACCAACGACATATTTTTCCCATCAACTTACTACCATAAAGGGAGTAAAACTATACCTTTTATACTCATATGCATTTATCACTAATAAATTCCACTTGTAGTCTCTAGTATTTTATTTTGCAGATTTATAATAAAAGCAAGTGGAAAATCGACCAAACTCACGCCATCCGGAAAGCGCATTATTGCAAAACTCAAGCCCGGGGAGCAAATCGACCCAAAACATCAAGAAACCGGAGGAGCGCACCACGGACTCTGCACAGCAGCGCCGCAGTTTCACGGCACAGACGCTCACATGACTGTGAGGCGTGTGGTGAAGTTGGCCACTCGGGGATAATAAGCCCACGAGACCCGTGAAGAAGTCTGCCTTCATCAACAACGCCACGGGTATCACCAACCTCAGCGGGGGCTAGAATAACCAGTCCAGGCCACCATTCCAAGGCAACGGGGGTACAACTCCAACTATAACTACGGTCAGCCATCATTAAAGGACCTGGTACTGGGCCAAGCCAAGATCAACGAAAACCTCACAAAAAGATGAGCCAAGCGATAACATCTTAGAAGGAGTCAGCGGCAAAAGCTGGATGGACTCAATTACGCTATGACAAATCGGTTGAACTTCAACAAAAGATTGAAGCACAGATAACCCAGCTAGGCTGCATTCGTCTCGGTAATGGTGGGAGAGAAAGCTTCGAGGCAACCTGAAGCCCCGGGGAGAGCATAAATGCGGTAACTACCGTGAGGGGAGGTCTACTCGTGACCCACCAAATCCCAATTCTACGGTGAGGAACAAAGAGAAGTCTGCACGAAGAGGTAACCCCACAGGTAGCAGAAGAACCAGAAGTGGAGGAGGTACCATTGGAATATACAGACACAACGTACCTACCCTTCACCACAAGAACAAGGAAGCGAACCTTTGGATGAGCGAGTTCACTTTCGGTTCATGGAGATGATCCGGGAAAGTACACGTAAGTGTGCCACTCCCTAGACATGCTCCATGTGCCGTCATATGCCAAGTACATAAAGGATATCATCCAGAACAAGCGGCCACTGCCAACAACAGAAGTTGTGAAGCTAACCGAAGAATGCAGTGCCGCTATCCTAAATCATCTGCCGGAAAAGAAGAAAGATCCAGGATGCCCTACAATTCCCTGCTCAATTGGAACACAAACATTCAACCACGCCTTATGTGATTTGGGCGCCAGTGTTAGTGTCATGCCAAAATCCGTCTTTGACAAGCTCAAACATACAAATCTTGAGCCAACATCTATGACACTACAGCTGGCAGACTCATCCATAAGGTATCTAGCAGGGATTGCAGAGGACATACCTGTGAAAATCCGGGGGTATTTTGTCCCTGTTGACTTTGTGGTACTTTGTTAGATATGGAATTTACTAAAGATACACCACTCATCCTTGGACAACCATTCTTGAGCACCGCCGGGGCACAGATTGATGTTGGAGCCGGAGAAATCCGTTTCAATATCAATGGCAATGAAGAGAAATTTGAATTCAGGCCCCGAGTCTCAGAAGAGTGCAAGATGATCCGGATAAAGTATGGGGAGCAAGGCATTAAAGAAATAGAAATCCAGCCCCCAAAGGCCGGCAGCACTTCCAAGGCGTCGGCAAAAATAAAAGGTGGGAACAAAAAGAAAAAGACCATTCCTAAACCAAAGAAGGAAAGGGTCCCCATCTTTACAAAAGGTAAAAAGGCCCCGGAAGGTAGGTCCACAATAAAAGAAGAACCAAAACAAAAGAAATAATCAAAATACGCTCCTCCTCAAAAGGTGTGGAAGCTAAAGGAGGTGCAGCCCTCCCGTATCTCCGGGAGCGGGTGCACCATTGAATGATAAAACTGGAGAAAGTCCCAGTCCAAAGACTTCAAAGAGTGGACCCTCCGTCAAAGGTAAAATGACGAGTTATCTCAAAAGAACAAAAATAAATAAAGATACCGGCGGGCCTCGGATAGCTTGGGAAGGACCCCGCAGGTATCATTGCATTGCATATTTACTTTCATCAAATTTTATTTTATTTTAGCATGTTTAAATTTCAGCAATCTTGCATTGAAAAAAAAAAAAAAAAAAAATAATAAGTAGCTCTTCTTTGTGCCCTAATGCTTATATATATGAGCTATAAAAATGTTTAGTCTTAGTCCCTTGTTGAAATGATGAATAGTTGCTCTGTCTTATGCTTTGCCTGTGCCTAGTTTATAATTCGAATTTCTCTAAAGTTTGGGTTTAGTGGCTAAATCTAAAAAACTCATCTGAAAAAAACGATTCATGTGGGTTGCATAGGCTCTATCTAGTCTAAGTTGTTGCCAAATATGATATGGTACAAATGGATTTGCTATGATTTCGTCGAGAAAAGAGAAACTTGACATCCGGGAATCTATTTTAAAAAAAAAAAAAAAAAGAGAGAAAGCTATGGGCTATGCTAAAAAAAATGAGATGAAAAATGGACAAGTGTCCGAGGGCGAGTAGAGCCCACATCTCTAAAAAAAAAAGAGAGAAAAGAAAAGAGAGGAAATAAAAGACAAAAGTCTAGGGCGAGTAGAGCCCACCTCTCCAAAAAAAAAAAATTATATAGCAATAAAGCCCATTCTTTTTCGAAAAAAAGAGAAATAAATGTTATGAATAAACCAGGATAAAAAAAGTTGAACAAAAGGATGGATGATAAGCACCCTGCGTTATAACCGTTCTATCGGCAACCGCCCAAGGCTTTGAGAAAAGCTGGAAAGCCCCGCTACGATGAAAGGTAATAGAGGGTGGGAAAAAGGTGTGCCATTTTATTCAAACTCTAGTAGAAAATCTTATTATAACTCCGGGGCACTTGTGAAATGTAATCGGCATAGTAGCAACTCTGATCAACAACCAAGTACTTATCTCTTTTTTTCGTGGACGCGCAAAGGGTAAGCTTGGGAGAGTTTGTTGACGGTCACCAACGACATATTTTTCCGTCAACTTACTACCATAAAGGGAGTAAAACTATACCTTTTTATACTCATATGCATTTATCACTAATAAATTCCACTTGTAGTGTCTAGTATTTTATTTTTTGCAGATTTATAATAAAAGCAAGTGGAAAATTGACCAAACTACGCCATCAGGGAAAGCGCATTATTGCAAAACTCAAGCCCGGGAGCAAATCGACCCAAAACATCAAGATTGGGCCGAGCCAAGCCCGGCCCACAACTTTTCAAGGCGGAAGGCGACACCCCACCGAGACCCGGGCCAGGCCGAGCCAGAGGTGCGTGGCGCACCACACGGTGCGGCCGCACCCTCCCTGAGGCCGTTTCGGCCCAGCCTCAGGGAGGCGGTTCATACACCTGCCAAATGGGGATTCCCGCCGTGGGATGGTCGGTTTGCTCAGATTAGGAAGGTTTACCAGGTCGGTTTTGGTGTAAATTAGCACTTAGGCCCCTCCTCCAAGTGTATAAGTAGGCCCCCTCTCTCCCTCTCTCAACACACACCACTTGGAGTCCAGCAAACCAGCAATCTCTCTCTCTCTACCACCTCTACCTCTCTCTCTTCTTCTACTTCTTCTTTCTTCTTCTTCTTAGTTCTTGGTTAGCACTTGGAGTAGAAGAGCTACAAGGAGGGCTTGTCTCCTAGAAGAAAGTGCTTTGGTAATACATCTTCTCTATGGAGCATTCTTCTATTTACAAGTCTTATATCTATGTTCTTGGCCTAACTTATGAACTAGAGTATAGTCTTGTTCATGTTCTTGTGTTGGTATATGAACTAGCATATAGTTTACATATCATAATCTTGACATGTTCATCTCAGTTCATCATCGATCATCATATGCCTAACTTGATTAGAGGTGGGATATCGGTTCGTTGTTCCTTCGGGTTTGCTCTTGTTCTAGTCCGTCCATTCGACGAGTGGGGATCCTGGGGGACAAGAGTAGTGCTCTGATATGCGGGCATGGTGTCCGGGTATTACGACACTGCGAATATGAGTGCATGCCACGGTTGAGGGGGTAGGCGGCTTGGTCGTGACAAGCCTTGACCGTCCCTTGAAATCCCCCCACGTTCGTATGTGCTGTAGGAGTTCGTAAATGCCTTGGTGGGAAGCAGACTTCCTGGTGGGGTCTCCCCGGTATCCTAGACCTAACCACGACTAAATCAGTTTGCATATGATCCTAACTATTCATTTATATGGCCATGACTAGATACATTAGAATTACTCCATTAGGTTATTCATTTATTCTTTATCTATTTTCTTTATCCTTTTCTTTGGTGGATTCTTAAGTGTGTGTCACACTATCCAAAAACCGTTATTGCTTACCCCCTGTTATGAACAATTTGGTCTAAGCAAACACATGTTCCTCTATTCGAGATGCCATGCTAGCTTATTAAATCACATGCCTTCCTTTTGGGAAAATATAAATAACGATACCACTGAATACTTAGGGTGAAATGCTATAATGATAGATCCGTGCGCTTGCGGATGAAACATCTAAGATGGCAAGATCTATCCCGTTGATAATTCCGTTCGGATCACCGACATGGTGGTTTCATTCGGGAATGTCGGCGCATTTCGACGCTTTTATTGGGGATGGGTTTTATTTTTGTTTCCTTTGATTGCGTTAAGAAATGTCAACACACGTACACTTGTTTTTAATTATTTATATGCTCCAGTTGTTGATCTCTCTAAATATAATAAATATTTTTTTGTACTGACAAGGCATAGGCTATGCAAAAATAATATATTTAAAAAAAGGGGGAGATGAAAAATGGACAAAAGTCCTACGGGCGAGAAGAGCCTAGCTCCCTAAGAAAAAGAAAGAAAAAGGGAGATGAAAACGGACAAGTGTCCTACGGGCGAGTAGAGCCTACCTCCTAAGAAATAAAGATGAAAAAAATGGACAAGTGTCCAGGGGTCGATAGAACCCACATCTTTAAAGAGAGGAAATAATGAGACAAAAGTCTAGGGCCACAGAGCCCACCTCTCTAAAAGAAAAATAAAGATAACCCATGATCTTGTTTGCAAAAATATTTATTTCAAAAGAGAGAAGTAAAAGAGAGCATAGTAGAATTAGCACACACATGCACATCTTGATCTAAGAGGATGTCTTTCCTTGGATTCATCTTTGACATTGCAAATACATGCAAGGTAAATATGCTATATCTTTGACAAACCTGAAACCCCAAATATAGCTTATTTAGAAGTGAATATTTTATTTACATATCTTTGTGTGAGGATCCAAAAATACTACATATATATAAATAATTATTGAGTGCTTTGAGAGTACCACAAAAGAAAGAAAGTAAGCTATGTTTCTTTTCAAAAATCATTGCAAAAACTCCAGCTGAATTGATTGAAGGAATAAAGTACTCTGATATCAACTGTCTTGTTTCTCAATTACTTAAAGTTCTTGGTAAAATAAGAATAATAAAATATAAGTGTGACCATGAAATTGTTTTTATGCTTGCTATACTTGTCTTCTTTGTTTTGTTATAACCATCCTTTTATCGAGGCGAGTAAAAGCCTAAGTGTGGGGAGCTTGTTGACACCTCTTAAGTTATGTTTTTATGTGTCAACTAAACATAAAATAAGGTTATAAAAAGAATAAAATGTATAGAATAGGTGTTATACTCGACAAAGTTCCACGAGTTTTGGTGATTTATATCTTTTCGGGGACTTAACGGGGTAAATGCCGGGAAAACTTAGAGAAAACCCGCCAAACAATAAGAAGATTTACCACAAGACACCGGGGAGGACGACACCACAGGGCCTGAGGGGCTGGCGGCCGCCGGTGGGGCGATATGTCAACTTCATCTTCCTAGGTCGGTTTCAAACCCGACTTTGGGGTTGTATCTATCGCCGTTGTTGAAGTCGGTTTGATCCAAGGGCTAGCATTCATCCACCAGGACTATATAAGGAGGGTCCTACCTCCGGCCTCGGGCATGAAAATCATTATTCATCATACTCGGCTCACGATCATAGCTAGAGCCATACCTCTCTAATTAGAAGAGCTTAGATCAAGTTGAGAGAGATTAGTAGAAAGTTGAGAGATAGATCAAAAGAACTTGATTAGAGTTCTAGATCTGTTCTTGAGAGATAAGAAGTAGAGTTGAGGAGAAGTAAGGAGAAGTACAGGATGCGTGGGGTGACTCTCTACGCTTGTACCTCTAGGATCAAAGGCTTCATTGCACTTGATCTTGAGACTTCTTTGGTGGATCAACCTTAATTATATTTGAGTAAGTTCACTTATTTATATTTCTTTCGTGACTCATTAGAGTACTTTGATTTTTGTCGCTCTTGAATTGAAGTTGTTACCCCTAGTGTAAACGTGGTGTTTATACTAGATAACTCATAAATACACCCTACTGCGGAGGAGCGTGGTAGATCGTGGTAGTGGCGGTACCATTGATTTCCTTTGGATTCCACTTCCCGTAGGATAAGACATGTAGGACATAGTTGCTGGGGGAATAGTCAGTTTCGCCCTTACTTTCCTTTGAGTACGTCCCCATTAAGGAATATCTCTAAGCCTTACAAGGATATAAACTAGACAACCATAGAATTCTTCTCACCTTTTATCCGAACTCCTGATTTCCTTCCTATTATCTCGGGGATTAGTTTTGTCTCATTATTCTCACACCATTCTCCTGTGGATTCGATATTTAAAACCCTCACACGGGTGAAGTGCTCATCGTTTACGTTCGCTTGCGGACTATACAAATTTATAAATAATTCTGTAGGATAACTTTTACCAACGGCCGCTCTTCGCACCCGCCCTCCCACCGGGCCACGATGATGTTTCGTTGGGGGCGGCGATTTCGGTGGAGGTCGACTCGGCGGCTCCCCGTTCGGCATGACTCCTCCCGGCGAGGGCGCGGCGGTGGGGAGGTGCTGCGGATGCCGTGGCGGGGGACTTGGAGTTCGGCTCGCGGGTCGCCCTCGTCCTCCTCGGCGGCGCCCCCCCAGCCAACCCTCGCGCCTTACATTCGTTCGGTCTACTCCGTCGCCAACAATGTCTACTACCGCATGTACCCTTCCTCCATTGGCGCCATGATGCTCATCTTCGACTCCCATGCCGGCGTGATTTGTCGTCTTTGGCAGTCCCATTCTCACAACGGCGGTCGGGTGGTGGTCGGCCGGTCGAGGAGGGCGACAACGGCCCAGGCCCGCCCGGAATGGCTTGTTGCCATCTACGCCAGGCTTCCCACCCGAGCATTGGAACCGGTCGGCATCCCCGTGGCTTTCCGCCCGGTTGGGGCGCGGTGGTCGAGGTCGGCCGCGGTTGCGACCAGGGGACTTCTCCGCTTCGGGTGGTCGTCGAATGCCACCGTGCGGCTGGCATCCTCGAGTTCATCCCGATTGGGAGCAGTGGTGGCCTCTGCGCGGGCTTTCGCATGGACGTCCTCCACACCTGGCCACGCCATGAGCAGCTCGACGGCCATGGTCGCCTTAGCCCCTTCTTCCCAAGCAGCGGGGTGGAGGCCATGGCTTTGGCGCTGGCGGGAACGGGGGTGCACGGGGATTTAAAATCCCCCTGCGCGCCGGGCCTCCGCCTCCTCCTGAGCCTCCGGCCTGGGGGCAGCCCATGGGCCACATGGGGGACATGGATCAGGTCGGCGCGCAGTCCACTTTCGATCTTGCGCGGCCTGTTCTCCTTCCTGTGTTCGCTATGGGCTTCATCAACAACTACCCCCTCGCCCGCCGCCTCGCCTCCTCGTCGTTACACTCCTGCTTGGCGTCGCCGTCTCGCCTTCCTCCGCCAGCTGCCCCCTCGCCATCACTTGGTATGACAAGGAACCGCTTCTGCCCCTCCCTCGTGGTGAGGGTGCTGAGGTGCCACCTCCGCGTCGCGAGCCGCCGGGTGCAAGCGGTCGGGGGGTACCTCTGCGATCCGGCTTCGTGCCCGGCTGCCATCGGGCGGCGAACTACATCGACATGACCTCGGCGCCGTTCAGCGCCCGGCGTTCTCCGTGGCGATCTCGAGGGCTGCTGCGCAGCCTTAAAGCACCAGGTGAACAAGCGCAAGCACATCAGCGCAAGACACGGCGGGGCACACGGATCTCGGTCGTCCCGGCCAGCGCCGGGTGGCCTTGGCTGTGCGGACAAGCGCGGGATCGCCATTGCTTTGCCCGGGCGGGCGAGTTAAGTAGATGGCGCGTCGATTAGTTTGTTGCGGTCGGCATTGGCATGTGATGCGAACTTCGCGTAGTGCGGGGTGTTTCCTTTGTGCGTTCCTCTTTGTTCCTTGTATCTTGCTGAATGTCAACCAGCCTTTTCCTTTTTTCTCCTTCGTTTTTAACTTGCAACAACTCACCGGCCTGCATGCTTGGCTCGAGCTTGATGCAATTCTGTATGTTGTAACCTGTCAACAATGAATCAAAATCGCCCCAGCTTTTCCGTGATTTCTTAGAACGTTCATGGTCTCGGCCGCTCGGACAAATGTGAGATCGTCCGCGATTCTCTTGTCAGTGCTGCACCTACCATCGTTTGCCTCCAAGAAACGAAACTGCCAGTGCTAAACCCCGCTCTCCATCCTTGCTTCCTCCCTCCTTCTCTTGATTCCTTCCTGGACCTCCCAGCTGATGAAAGCCGTGGTGGCCTCCTCATCGCTTGGAACAGCCGCTCCCTCAGCAAGACCAGCCACTCCTCAAAACTCCACTCCCAAACCGCCTCCTTCTGCTCCACCTCTTCCGATGCCTCCTTCACTCTCACCAACGTTTATGGCCCCTCGATCATCGTCAAAGCCCCCTCTTCCTTGGCGAGCTGCAATCTCTCGCCTCATGCCACCGATCCACGCCTTGGCTCGTCCTCGGCGACTTCAACCTCACCCGTGACCCCGACAAGAATAATCCCAACCGACCACCACCTAGCCAACCTCTTCAACGCTGCGATCCAAGCTGCTGCTCTCATTGAGCTGCCTCTGCTCGGTCGATCATTTACCTGGTCCAATGGCAGAGAAAACCCAACCCTAACTCGCATTGACCGAGCCTTCATCAGCCCAACCTTTAACAGACTCCTTTCCAAACTCCTCTCTCACGTCTGTCCACCGCGCCACCTCCGATCATGTCCCCCTACGCGTCTCGATTGACGTTTCCATCCCAAAAACATCCATCTTCCGCTTTGAAGGCTCATGGCTCCTCGACCCCAAATTCCTCCCAACCATCGTCCCGTCTGGATCGCACCGCTGCCTCGCGACGACGTAGCTGCGACTCTTGCTGCACGGGCCAAAGCTGTAAGGGCCGCTTCAAAGGTTTGGTCGCGTAAGTCTCGTGCCCCCCCTCACTTCCTCCAAAACTGCCTTTTTATTGCACTTCTACTTGATCTGTTCGAGGAGTTTCGGCTCTTAACGCCCGGTGAAATTTGCCTCCGTGAGCGGTGCCAATCCGCTGCCGCTCTCTTCATCCGCAGCGAGGTGGAAGCAGCGTGGCAAATGCCGCGCGATCAAGGAAGGAGATGCTAACACTCGATATTTCCACGGCGCCACCATCAGGCGCCCGGCAGGGCAGATCCGGCAGATCGTGGTGGGCGGCGTCGATCTCGCCCATGACACCAAAGTGGAGGCCCTCACCACCTACTTCTCCACGCTCCTCGGTGATGGTGGACCGCGTCCACAGGGCTTCAGCGTCAGGACATTTACCAGTCCTTGCCCGGGTTGATGCCGCCCCTATTGGCACCCTTCTGGCGAAGCTGAAACACGCCCGGGCAATCCCGCGCGATGAGCGCCAACAGCGCCCTGGTCGGACGGTTTGGGCCCTGCTTGGTACTCGGCGACCTGTAAAACATGCAGTCATGGATCTCCTCCACGCCTTCCACGGCAACAATGTTAACCTGGACAGCATCAATAGAGCGTACATTGTACTGCTGCCAAAGAAGGAAGCTGCTACCGCGCCCGGGGATTTCAGACCCATTTCTTTGCAAAATTGCTCCATCAAGATCATTTCTAAAATCCTCACCACAAGACTACAGCAGCAAGTGCAACAGTTGATTGATCTTGATCAAACTGGCTTCCTGAAAGGTAGATCAATCTCTGAAAACTTCATCTACGCTTACAGAACTTGTTCAGTGTTGTCACAAAGGAAAGCACCAACTCTAGTTTTGAAACTCGATTTAAGCCAAAGCATTTGACTCAGTTTCCTGGGAAAGTCTCTTGAGAATCCTCGCCGCCCGAGGTTTCCCCCAGACCTGGTGCACATGGATGCAGAACCTATTCAGCTCCTCTCGTTCAACAGTGGTGGTGAATGGATGCTGACCCATGGTTTCACTGCAAAGCGGTTTGCGCCAAGGAGACCCCTCTCACCATACCTCTTCTTGCTGGTGGCCGACGTTCTTCAGAGATGCATCAAGGATGCTGGTGATGTGAGACACCCATTGACTGACACCGCCTACCCGGTACTGCAATATGCGAGGAAGACACACTAATCCTTGTCAGAGCCGAGCTTGCCGATGTGCTTCGCCTGAAGGAAATCCTTGACACCTTTGCAGCGGCAACCGGACTGCATATCAACTTTCACAAGAGCACAGCAGTCCCCATGCATGTCGATGACACCCTCCTGCCGAGTCTACTCCAAGTGCTGGGTTGCCAGCGTGCCTCCTTCCCTCAAGTCTACCTCGGCCTCCCCCTCTCCAACATCAAATTGAACCTGCAAGCTTGTGCTCCATTGATCGCCAAAGTTGATCGCCGGTTATCTGGTTGGCAAGCATCTCTGTTAAACAAGATGGGGCGTGTCACTCTTGTCAACTCGGTCCTCGACGGTCTGGTAACTCACATCATGGCAGCCCTCCCCTACCGCCAGGGATCATTGACAGCCTCGAAAGCCTTCGTCGTGCTTTTGTATGGTCAGGCAAAAACAAGACCAAGGGAGCCAGCTGTTTGGTTGCGTGGGAAACCGCACAAAGGCAAAAATCAGAAGGAGGTTTGGGGATCAAGAACCTTGCGACAGTCAACACTTGTCTCCTGCTCAAACTCCTCCACAGGCTTCACCATCCCGGCGACTCCTCCTGGGCTGCGTGGGCGAGACAGCATGTCAACGTTGCAGCTCTCACCGGCTTAGAAGGTACTCATTGGGAAGCACTCAGCTCCATTCTCCCTGCTTATAGGTGTATCACCAAAGTTTTGGTGGGTGACGGAGCCTCCACATCCTTCTGGTCTGACCGATGGCTCTCAGATTGTCCAACGGCTACTCAGTTCCCAGCTCTCTTCTCTCATGCTACTGACAAAGATGTGTCGGTCAAGGACGTCATCAACTACGGGCTGCAGCAGTTCCTTGTGCCACGACTGTCTCCTGTGGCAGTCCAGGAACTCGACGCCTTGCAACTGCTCCTGTCGCCGGTCATTCTCGCCGACACACCGGATCAGCGCTCGACCCCGTTTGAGAAGCGCAGTGGCAGCCTCAACAGTGGGAAAATTTACAAAGCCTCCACAAGTTCAGGGGTGCCCTCCCCAGGTTACCATTTTGTGTGGCGCAGCCGTGCTCCCGCCAGAGTGATGTTCTTTGGATGGTTGCTCACGTCAAATAAGCTGCAATGCCGCGCCAACCTGATCAAAAAACATATTGTGAATGACGACATCTGCCCAATCTGTAAACATGCTGCTGAAGATGAAGACCACCTCTTCCGCAACTGCTCCTTTGCTTCCTCCTTCTGGCACAGGATTGGGATCAACCCTGCAACGGTCCCGGACACAAGGCAACTCTGGGAGTTCGAGCGGCCGCCCAGCATCCCGAAACCCCTTCTGTCCACCTTCGTTCTGCTATGCTGCTGGCAGATTTGGAAGCACCGAAATGATGTGGTGTTCAATGGGGCAACGCCAAGTTTGGAACGGCTGCTAATCGAGTGCAAAAAGACTGCGTGCTATGGAGCCATCGCTTCCCTAAGAAACTTGCTAGATACTTAAACTCGTGGTGTAACTTGTTCTCGCTTCGGTAGCTCTCCTTCTTGCTGTTTTGTAGCTCTGTCCGGCCAATGGCCCTGGTCCTGTAAAACTTTCCGGCGTCTTACGCCGTCCGTCACCGGCTTGCCCGGAATCAATGGAGAAGTATTCAGGTGGGGTCTCTCGACCCCCCCGGTGATTGCCTCAAAAAAAAAAAATTGTTTAAGTGAGTATTATTTAGTTAGTGATTCATTTGCCTCCTTAATAAAAAAAATACTAGGACTTCTTCGTATTATCCAATGAATAATACACTAGAAAACAATTAATTTTGTACCTTTGTTTATTGCCTATGGTGCCATCCAGAAGGTAAGGAGGCAGAGTATATCCAGCCAAACTATTAAACCAAGCAACGATATTGCAATGAATTCAGTATAATAAAACGTACTGCACGTTAATTATCTTGACCATCTATTGAAGGAAAAAGGTCCACCTCCTCATCCTAAATAACTTGAGGAATGTGAAACCATTTTAACATACATTCACCACACATAACCACGCACATGCAGAAAATTAGACATAAAAGGGATATAAATCAAGGGATAGCACTGATAAGCGAGCGATTGAAAGAAACTACTTTTGATAAAGTTCACAATACACAACAAATTATGTCATAATGGTTCAATAAACAAACGATTTGGGAGAGCCCCTGACAACTATTAAATGCTTGGGTAGTCATGGAGGGACTTCGCAGTATACAGAATTGAGATGACTTGTTGCAGCAAACGATTGTGAAATCGACACCTCCAAAAGCACTCTTCAAGCACCCATTTCCAGCCGGCCAGCCACCTCATCACTATCAACCAGTTTAATAATGCAGGATAAGTTAAAACGGTGGTGAAAAGAATAATAATAATTAATATAAATTTCACAGAACAGAATCTGTTGATTGGCTGAACACTTTGCTTGTGAAAAGGCAAGGTTGGAAGACAAACGCCCCGCGTCGCCCCACGTGGCGACTCAAGCGACCAACAAAGCCCTCGCCGCCGCCGCCTCTTCCTCCCTTCTCTGGTCGGCGCCGCCGCCGGGCCAGCCGCTCGGCTGGCGGGGATGGCGGCGGTGGGGCCTTCCACCCCTCAAGGCGTGGCGGCGAAGCAGCGAGCCGGCGGCCCTTCCCGTGCAAGCGGGTGGAGATCGGCGGGGGAAGGCTACGGCCGGGTTGTGGCGGCGCCGGCTGGTGCCCTGCAGGCGCAGGGAATGGCGGCGTGCCTGCTGTGTGCATTCCTTCCTCTAGTTCTTGTCGAAGTAAGGTCGGCCGGGGCTGCCGATCCTGAGCGCAGGTGGTCTGATCCCGTGCCGGGTGGCGGATCGGGGCCCCGGCCTTTCTTTGGCGGACAGCGTGACGGCAGCGATTCTGGCGGCAACGAGCAGCGGCAGGATGCGGCGGCAGGCTAGCTACCTTCTTCTTTGGTGGCTGCTGCAGCGTGGCCGGTGCCGCTCGAATCACCACGTGATGCAGTGGCGGCGCAGCGGTGTGGTGGTGCAATGCAGGCGGTGGGGCTGGCGCCCTCTTCTCTGCCTATCCTTCCCCCTCACGGCCTTACCTGCTGCAGCGGTGGCGGCCGGCCAGGGCAGCTACAGTGGTGGCGGTTCAAGATGGAGGCAGCGGCGAGAGGGCGCTGGGTTCTGGACCTCGTGCCCGGATCCTGTGGCCCCAGGGCATGGGGCGGTGCCTGTGATGATGATGGCGTACGCCCTGTGGCTGTTGGCGGCGATGTTGACAGCGTCTGCCATAGCCCGACGTCGTTGGTCAGTGGCGGCCTTGGCGTGCGGCAGAGGGCGACGGCGTGTGGTAGAGTTTGGTCCGGCTCTGCGTGGCTGAGTGCGAGGGGCTGCCGAAGTGGTCGTGCGGGTTGCTACGTGCAGCCGGGCGTCGATGCCCCCTCGAAGGGCTACCGTGGGGCGGCGGGGGCAATGGCATGGGCACAAGATCGGCATGGGGTCTAGTTTCGAGATCCGGTGTCCGTGCTAGAGGTTTCTTGGGTGAAAGCCTTGTCGACGACATCGCCATTAGGCGTCGTTTTCCCTGTTCGGAGCGTCGTGCTTCCCCTCTAGCATGTCATCCAAGGGTGAAAACCCATGCGACGGTGCGCCATCGGCGTCACTTCCTTCCTGAAGGCGTCACATTTGGATTATCATCGTGATTTCGTGGTGGGGCAAGGGTTTGCGACTGGAAGTCAGAGCTGCTCTTCTTGAGCTTGGCAGCGATGACCGGTGGCGACCGTTAGCCTCAGACCTGTGTGTTTTTTGGTGGTGTGCCATGGGAAGTCGGAGCTGCTGGTAGCTAGCTGCCATGCTGGGCAACGATGACCTATGGCGGTGTGCCGTGTTTGTGCTTAGCCGGGTCGCCTGGGTGAGTGTCTTTTTGGCACCTCGTCTGGCTAACATTCTTGGACACAAATATTCTTTCGTCTTAATTGAGCAGCAGAGCTCCTGCCTTTGTTTTGTAAAAAAATTCACAGACCATGAACATAAAATATATCAAAGACAGTGAATGCATAAACCTTCAGCCCAGAGAGTATCACCATGTCAACAGCAAAGCGTTTCTCTTAGCCCGCTTACACCAAATTAGCAGATCGTCACACATTCTACAGATGACTACACGGCTGTGAGCATTTTCGTTTCTGAAGATTACACCGTTCCTGCAGTCCCATAATCTCCAAAGGATGTTCAGGAGAACAAAGGGCCACATCGATTGAGCGAGCCTAGGGGGGATGCATGCGTCCCAAATCTCTTCATGCGCCCGGCACCGGGCATGTCGATCCGCCGCTCACAGTTTTCAATGTTCAGGACATGTTTGGCATGGAGGTTGGCTCTCATGCTGAGCCTGTCTTTGAAGTACAACCAGGCGACTATTTTGACTTTGTTTGGAACATGGGTCTTCCAGATGAGCCGATCATGAGGGTCTGGAGCATCCAACGCACGATCGATCGCTCTGTAAGCGTCCCTCGCCATGTATGACTTGTTGGAGAGCTTCATCAGTCTCACGTCGGACCATCATCAAGCTGGATCCCTGGCAAGCAAGAAAGAAGACTGCCGAGCTGTTCTCTAGCAGCACTAGTAAGTCGAGGCTGCTGATACAAATCAAACCCATTTTGGAAAATACACTGCACAGAAACGTTAGGCCTAGTAGAGTGGGAGAAAAGGGCGGTATGAGTGGAGCAAAGAGGGCTAGCCGGCACAGTGATCCAACCAGAAGGAGGTGGCGGTGCCATTGTGAACATTGACATAAGTAATAGAACGAAAGGTGTTGAGCTCGTCATTCACAATCTTCCATAGATAACTCTGGTGACTAGAAACGGGAGTGTCAAAAGAAGCAGCGTCATGAAGCAGCCATTGCTTCCAGGAGGTAGGCTCTGCTGAAAACAGTTTGTGAATGAACTTCATCAGCATGCATCGGTTTTGGGTCTCGAGGTCCTTTACTCCCAAGCCCCCCATCTTCTTCACTGATGCAAACGTTTTCCCATGCCACAAGGCACTTGGATCCGTGGCACGCCGTCGTCGGTCGATGGCATTGATCACAGTTTTTGGAATGTTCATGGCAGACATGTAGTGGAGGGGGATGGAGCTGAGCACAGCTGTAGACAAGGTGAGAAAGCCAGCTCTGTTTAGCAAAGAGGCACGCCAGGAAAGGTGCTTGTCACATTTAGTAATCAAGGGAAGAGAGTCAGCAACAGATACTTTGTGGGGAGAGGGGGGGCCAAGGTAAAGTTGGGGAAAGGAAGACACAGTGGTGCCAAATGCAGCAGCAAGCTCCGACGAGACGTCATCAGGCACACCAAGAGTGAGGAAGGTAGTCTTATGGCAGTTGATGGAAAGGCCGGTTGCATGCTCAAAGAGCTCAAGGACGTGCTTGGTAGATTCAATAGCGGCTGGGGAGCAGCAGAGGAAAATAAGCGTATCGTCCGCGTATTGGAGTACAGGGCATGGGGCATCAGGCAGCAAGGGATGCCTGATGCTAGAGCTAGTGGTTGGGTGCTGGAGGAGTCGATGGAGCACATCCGCGACAATAATGAAAAGGTAGGGCAAGAGGGGGTCTCCTTAGCGGAGACCATTGCGACGGTTAATCCAACGGCTCGGACTGCCGTTGAGGAGGATGGCGGTCTTGCCGTATCAAGGAGATCACGCACCCACTTACACCACTTGTTCGGGAAACCAGGACAACGGAGGATCCGATCAAGGTTGTCCCAGTTCACACAATCGAAGGCTTTGTGAAAATCAAGCTTGAGAATGATTGTTGGAGCATTGCGACGATGGCAGCAGTGAAGAAGGTCAGCGGTGTAGGCAAAACTCTCAGCGATGCATCCGCCCAGGACAAAACCGGACTGATCGGAGCCAACAACAGATGGAATACTAGGTTGCAGAAGATTAGTTAAAACTTTGGAGATACCTTTAATGGTCGAATTCTAAAGAGCAATGGGGCGAAAGTCACGGAGATCCCTGGCATTTTTCGGAAGAAGAACTAGGTAGGATCTGTTAAGGCGTTCGATGGAGGCTGTATGTGAGTGGAAGGAATCAAAAAAGGACTAGGTAGGATGATTAGGGAAAGTGGTAGTCCAGGTGGCTTTGAAGGAGGGGCCAAAACCATCAGGGCCCGGACTAGCATCAGAATGCATCTGCCGATACGCCTGACGGATCACACAGTCCTACTCCTATTAAAAGGGCCCTCAAGGTGGCTGAGACTGAGATTCAAGGGGCCTTCTGGGTAGAGCTCACTAAGCACAAAGCTCCAGCTGGTATTTCGGGCGGTGCCGAAAAGACTCGTGTAGAAGGAATGGAGGATTGCAGCTTTTTGATCATGGTTGTGAATCTCAACTCCATCATGCTCAAGAACGTGGATCTTGTTGCGGTGGTGGCACTGGTTAGCACAGGCGTGGAAAAACCTCGTGTTTTCGTCCCCTTCAATTGCTGCTCGGATTTTGCTTCTTTGCCTCCACAGTAGCAGTTTGGCATTTGCAACCCTGCTGAGCAGAGTAACGATCAGGGATCTCAAGTTAGATTCTTGGAGAGTTAGAGGGCGTATTTCTTCCACGCCGATCAGGAGGTTGATCACAATCTTGCAGTCGGTTTCTTGCTGTGGAAGTTTCCTCCTCTGCCCATTCCAATGTTTCAGCACAGCGTGTTTCCTTATAGGATAGCAGCAGCGTCACTGTGCTCCGTCAGGCAACGTAGCAGTAGTGACATCGCTGAAACCATGACATTGAATCCAATAATTCTCGAAGTGGAAGAGCTTAGATTTGGGGATAGGCGTGGAGCATGGAGACATCAATTCTAATTAGGGGGACATGATCGGATGTGGTCCTGGTATGCGAGTAGAGAACAGTACCCGGGAGCATCTTGTCCCAGGCCAGATTAATGAAAACTTTGTCCAGTCTTTCAAGAGTCGGGTTGGAGCGCTTATTGGACCAAGTGAAGCTCCTGTCCAAGAGGGGCAAATTGAGGAGGCACATGTCATTGATGTAGTCGTTGAATTGAAACGCTGAGCCTCAGTTGCACGAAAGTTAGGATTGTTTTTCTCATGAGCATACCTAATCATGTTGAAATCGCCACGAGACCAACCAAGGAGTGTTGGCCGTGGGGTGGGGGGGTGGGGGGGTGGGATGGACTTAAACTCGTCCAGGCCTGAGCTCGGGGGATGAGGGCGCGTAGACATTGGTGATGAGAATGTTAGAATTGGCAGAAGTCAAGTTGAGGAGGGTGGAGATGGTATTAGTGGTGGAGGCGGTGTTGACAATGGTGAAAATGGAGTCGGACCAGGCTGTAAGGATCCCACCACACGACCCATCAGCACTGGCATAGTGGGAACTAGAGAGGCGACGAGGAAGGAAGGAGTAGAGCTTATTCTTGGTGATGGTCGCTAGCTTAGTTTCTTGCAAGAGGACGAGATCAGGGCTGGAGGAGAGGACCTCAGAGAGGACGTCACCGCACTTGACAGTGTCACCAAGACCTCGGATGCAAAATCTTATGCTTCTATTCATCATGGGGTAGTGGACGGCGACACCGTCACTCCAGGGAGGTCCACAATCTCCTCCTCGCTAGCTCCACAGGCAGCAGCAATTTCGGCGAGGGACTCGTTGTCGCCTGAAGAGTAGTAAGGATCAGATAGGAGATATGAATGGGAGAGAGCATTACGGAGACGACAGGATGCTCCAGAGAAGTCGAACTTAGCCTGCTGGACGCGAGCAACTTTCTCTTCTGGGGGCTCAAAATTGGCCTTCTCTTTCTCCGTCAGCCTCGGGCACTATCCGCCGGCGCTCTTACGCCTTGCTCGCTTCTTCTGTGCACAGCTCTCGTGCTCTCCTTCAGTTAGGCCTCCTGATTGGAACGAAGCAGGCATCTCCAGGTTCAGATCGGCCAGAGCAGCAGTTGCATCCTCATCAGTAGTAGTGGAACCATGCGCAGCCTCACTTCCGGCACCATACCAAGGAAGAAGAAGAAGAAGCACAGGATGGAGCTGGGCATTAGTGTTGCCGTCACTAACATGGGCCTCGGCCATAGCACTACTGGCAGGAACGGCAATGGAGGACCCGCACCAGGGGATGGAAGTGGAGCCAGGGGCATGGTGGTGGTGGGGTAGCGAGCGGGGTTGGCAACGTGTGGGAGTGTAGCAGGGTGGCAGTGGCGGCAAGCATGGTGGAGCGGATGGATGGGTTGGACGAGTTAGTGGCGTACATCTTGGAGTTGATGGGTTTTCTTGCACTGAAAGCTCTTATGTCCTGATCGGAGGCACGCCAAGCATTTTATTGGGTCCCGGCACTCAGAGACCAAGTGATCCAAAGCTAAGCACTTCTTGAGAGGCGAGTTCCCTTGCTCCCAAGGAAAACAGCAGTCTGCCGGGACACGGAGAATGTTGCGCAGGGTTCATGCTCATGCCACTGTTTGAGATAACGTGTCCGTCCATTCTTTGCATGACTGTTGCGGTGGCAACCATCATGATTTCAAGACCAAGTAATGGAGGGTGAGTAAGCAGGATTGTCACCATCACTCGTCAGTAAAAAAGTAGCACTGTAGCTGGGCGGTGTATTGGGATGGATGGATAAAGAGGAATTGGCAGGACTGTTGGGAGGACGCACAGGCACATTCCTGTTTGGATGGCAGGGTTAGAGTTAGATTGAATTAGTTTTGGCCACTCTAACCCCAAAACATCCAAACAGCAGGGTTAGAATTGGGTTAGATCCATCTAACGCACCTAAAAGGAGTAACCTCCCAAGAGGCAGCTATTTGGGTTATTTTGGTGAGGCCCACTCAATTCTTGTAGACAAATGATTGGAAAAATGCTATTATTATCATTCTAACCCTGTCATCCAAACACCCCATGGGTTAGAGTTAGTTGAGGGTTAGAGTTAGAGTTAGAAAGTAACTCTAACCAAGTTAGAGTATCCAAACACGCATATGCCCGTTGTTGTTCAGCGCTTGGACCTCAGAGGGCCCACAGATTTAGAATTTTGAATTGCCCCCCATCCCGCTCATTGGCAGTCGTGTTAATTGCCGACATGCTGACATCGAGGACAGCGGGGAGGAGCGGTCGCCATGGATGCGAAAGATGGTACCGTCAATGGCAAAAATGCCAATCCGAAGAAGATGGAGGTTGACCGCATCAGCGGCAACAAAAGAGGAGAAGGCAAGGGGGAGATCAGCCGTGACATGGAAGGCCTCAGGGGCGGCACGGAAATGGTAGTCGAGTCCCTGGCCACGAGATCAGGACTAGCCGGAGAGCTTCCGTTCCTTTGGGAGACCAAAAACACATGCGGACGAGCGGAAAGGAGAAAATGCCTGTAATAATTTTCCAAAATGAAGGTTTGAAAGCGCGTACCAGGCCTTGCATCTGGTGGCAGGGAGCTGGCATAGGGACAATGGTGTGGTTGATGGACGCATCCGCCGATATCCGGGGCCCTTGAATCGCTGCTTCGTCTGGGGTGGGCAAAGCGCCGAACGGCTCGTGCATGGACAGGCGAGCGCACCACCTCCAATGTCCAGGCGACAGGCTCCATCAGCGGAGAGGATTGAGTGGACGGCGCTGGCTTCCAGGGACGGGCGGGCACCATCGCCGGGCGAGCGCCGCGCAGATGGACCCGACGCAGAGTGGACGGGGGCGGGGTGCAGTGGGGAACGCGGGCGTGTGGATACCGGGAGCAAGGAGCGCATGGTGGAGTGAGCCAAAGCAGAGGACCTGAGCGGGGTGTTCATGAGGGAGCGGCGAAGGGGTGGGTCACCGCCGAGGGTGCTTGGGCGGCCAACGTTCACCGGTAGGCGGGATGGACGGTGTGGGTGCGGAGCAGGGGGGGCGGGAGCCATCGCCTCGCCACCTGCTGGAGGGCGCTATCATCATCTATCTCTACAAGACTACAATTATGCAATCACCAATGATTGAACTTTCGATGTCAAAAAAAAAAAAAAAAAAATTGAACTTGATGTTTAAAAATAAAAACACCAACCTGATTGAGTTGAAGCAAACCTATGTGAAGGTTGAATACTGAATTTCAATGCTTGAACCCCCGTTTACATAAAGCCCTGAATTAATTTGATCCGGAAATCAGCGGCAGCAACAAAAACAGGGCCAACTGCCTAAAAAAATAATTACAACATATATAAACGCCATTGCCCCCGCGCTTCGCGCGGGTGGTACAGCTGTTAAGGAATTTGTATATGGAATAATATTTTGAATTTTAGTACATCGTATGATTATATTGATGGAGCAAAAAATATTAGTGGTTGTGGACAATGTTGAAATTAGAGCATAAGAAATGTACTGTTAATAAGAAAGTACGATTGTGTGGGATGTTCAAAACATAGAAATTTGTACTCTGCAAAAACATAGTAAAGTTTGACCGAAACTTTCTAAGAAAAAAAAAAATTGCGAGTTTGTCGAAGTAAAGTTTGTCAAAGTGTATGGAGAAAGGATGGGTAAGGGGTGGAGAAATTGTGGCTGCTGTGTGGGTCCAAAGGGGTGAGTATGGGTATGCAGTCATAGACTTCTGACTAGAAATGTCCGCGGCGTTGCCGCTCGCGGGCCAGTGTGTGGGCTACATATAGCGTAATACTAATTTACAGTATTTTGTAAACCAAGCTATTTAGGGAACAGATATTATATTGTTCAGAGGATGCAAAGACCAGATCCATCTTTACATTATCAAGATATTGCATTATTTTGGCTGTGTATGAGGTCCATATAGAAAAACCCATTACACGTCTTACAATTGACCAGGCATGCATCATCTCTAGGAGGCTGGGTTCCCAAAGTGTTTGTTACCAGCGAACAGTATTTTGCAAACCAAGCTATTTAGGGAACATATATTACATTGTTCAGAGGATGCTGAAGACAGGAACCCTCTTTACATTATCAAGATACTACATTGTTTTGAAAACAGGTCTACCAGGCTGTGTATGAGGCACATATAGAAGAAAAAAGTCCCCTGACTGTTACCAGATGATTGCGGCCAAGCTGAAAAGGTTGTACATCATTACTACGCGTGTGGCCGAACAGAAAAATGTTATTGATCTTTTAGAACTTCAATTATACATTGTTCCTGGTTCACCTGTTTTGAGCTGACACATGGACTCAAATTGTCATTTTCTTAGTTTACTGTTCTGGAATTAGCCAGAAATTGGTAGTGCCACTAACAGGGGTATCTTTTTCATCACAATGACAAGTCTAATTGTTATGTACCTTGAAAAATCTGAAAATACATGAGATCTGAGGATTTTCTTGATATTCTTGAATTTCTCTCTCAGCTCTGTTATCTTGGGCACATCTCTATAGGCTTCAAAATGACTGCATAGTTGGTTCACTGCCTGGAACAGAGTTAGAAATTGGTTGGAAATCATGTGCAGAATTATGCAAAACAATCACTACAAGTGTTCAAATATTTCAGACATTGAAATCAATTCTAGAGCTTTTACAGGTTTATCAGCCAATTAAATCATTCTTACCTCCAGCTGTGCAGCTGCTTCTTTATACGGCCGTTTTGATGCCATAATCTGAAGTTGCTCAACAGCCGAAACTGTAAGTTAACACGATTTAGATAAGGTTGACGACCTTTGGTGTTCCACAACACAGAAAGAGAGGGAGGGAGGGAAACTAACCAAGCATAGTAAGACGGTGAAGAGCGGTTATTGTAGCTGTTATGTTCCTCTTAGCACAATCCAACTTTTTGATGTCGCGACAGATTTCTTGAACCATAGTTTCACTTTGTTCAGCCTTTGTTTTTATTTCATGTATCTTGTTTATTAATTCCTGTTAGTACCAAATATAATCAGAACTTTGTTTTTATTTCACTTGCTATGTACTATTAATTGCTGCAACAAATCCAGAAACCAGTTTGTTTTACTAATCCATTTATCTGACCAGGCAGCAGGCACGATGATTAATCAACTGATCCAATAGCTTCATAGTGAGAAATCTTAATAGGGCATAACAAGTGAAAAAAACCTCCGACCTGAACAGCATTTGTTGCAGCAGCAAGTTCTTCCTTGGCCTTGGTTCCCGAGTTGCTCTGTTAAAATATTCTTCTCATTATCCAGTGTAGCATAACAATGAGCAAAAGCATAATTTCATTAGATGCAATTGCATTGACATTGCACTGATCAAATCATGAGACACGTCAGTTTGGTCAGTTCAGTTTAACTGTCCAAAAACAAAGAGTGTACACATTACAAATAGCATCACTGCATGACACAGAGCGTGGGACAACAAGGCCAAACCTGCTGTCGGACAGCGGCGAGGATGCTGGCGTCCACTTAGCGAATCTCACTCTGTATTTTTTGCATTAGCGGCTCCACGCCCGACAACGACGCCTCTGCAGGTCATAGAAAAACCAGAAGCAAATTAGTACCCTGGGAGCTCGAACAACAGCACAAGCTGAAACGAGAGCATTGCCGCAGCAGCAGCAGCAGCATCAAGAGCAAAGTCCCCGTGCGAGCGAGGAAGCACCGATTCGATTCGAGAGAGAGCGTGCGTACCTGTGGGGATACTCGGCTTTCTTGGTGCCATGGTCTTTTGCAATCAACCTTGGTTGAATTCTGGTAGGATTAATAGTGGAATATTTAGAAGCAATAATGGTTTGGTTTATTTCAGGTATTATTGCATAGTAAACCAAGCAAAAGCTCATTTGATTCAACAAAACGGAAATATACAAGACACCATAGACATGGAAGAGGGTACACAGGTCCTATGGATGTTTACTCCGAATGAATCATGCAGTCCCAAGCTAGCAAAACACATGAATATGTAACTGTAAAGCATAGATAAAAATCAAAATGGTCTTTCACTCTGTCTTTAAGAACAAAATTACTCGGCTTTCTTGGTGCCATGGTCTTTTGCAATCAACCTTGGTTGAATTCTGGTAGGATTAATAGTGGAATATTTAGAAGCAATAATGGTTTGGTTTATTTCAGGTATTATTGCATAGTAAACCAAGCAAAAGCTCATTTGATTCAACAAAACGGAAATATACAAACAGATGGGAACAGAAAACAAAGTTTGTTACTAGGCTTTGTGGCTGCGGTCTCATATGTGCATAAACCTCACCCATCTCAGCATCAGCCTAAATAAAAAATGTAACAGAGTTGATGAAACACGGAAGGATCAATAATAATTTACTTGTATTGGTATGGATGTGCTATTTAACTCTAAGATTACATGCATAATCACATGTAGTTAGCAAAGGCAATTGTCATTTTCGCTAATTTACATATGGACAGGAGGACCATGAATCCTACTAAAAAATTTTGGGAGTCATTCTAGAATCTCTATGAAGGAAATTGAACATCTCAAGAGATAGCTATCCTCCTATAGATGTAAGATGTCAGAACCAAGCTACTTTGCATTCATGTACTGCACATGGTGACTTGCATAGTTACAGTTGACAGGAAAACCTTGCGGATCAAAGAACTGTAAGGGTACGTAGAATGCAGAAGCCATGCAAATGAGAACTCATGCCAGAATCTTAGCCCAATCACTCTCAGCAACGTACAGCGCTGAAAACGCTATTGAAAGAAGCGCATCAGAGACTCTAATTTATTGCCTCGGAAACAAAATTATTCAGGAAACAAAAACGAAAAAAAAATTGCAAACATAAACAATCGAAGATCTGAAATCAGATGGGAGGATTGGTTGCATAGTTACATATTAGGTTTAAGACCACTGCAGGCAATGAAATGATGGGGCTGTTCACTGTGCTCTTGAAAATCCAAGAGCAAGTTCAATTCAAATCCATGGCATGCTTCAGTCTGGAACCTGACAAGGACAGTACAGTACATTAGAAAAACATGGAATACCTTATTATGTTTAGAAACACCTTTTTCAGCTTGTATGGGTCAATATTTTTTTATAACTCAACATAGAATCTATATATATGATAACTTTCTCAAGTTTCTCCACTGCTTCTGCCTCTGCAAACACACAATCTGCAAATGAGGAACAAATGGGACTTGTTTCCTTTCATATATAAAACACTTTTATTCGGTAAGCAGGCACCTGGTGCCTACGATGGTCTGAAGCAGTTGCTTCATTGGATTCACGTTTGACTTGTCGTACTACTAAAAAGGCATGAATGTCAAGGCATGAAAGCTGCACTTTATTGACAGAATGAAAACTGTGATGTATTGATTCAGAGAGAGATTTTTCTTAAAATAGTAGAAAGATCAACATCTAGTGGGTTCAGTGTGGGAAATTTTTTTTTTAGTTTCTGGCATTATATCGAAACATCGGAAAGGCACAACACATGAAGGGCCAAGAAATTAGGAATGAAAGAGTTTACCATGCATAGGAAGGAGGAAGAACGCGAAGTAGGCAGGGCCACGTTGCCGGGAAGCGGAAGAGGAAGGGCGCTCTATTATCGGAGCTGCTGTAAGCGCCTCCATCCTCAGGAACCATGGGGAAGAGATGAGAACATGCATCTAGGGTTTGGTGAGCAGCGGTGAGCCGGCCGCGCTGGGTCGCTACGCTGGGAGGGAGGAAGAGGACCAGGGGCGTGTGGGGCTGTGCCGCCACCACCGGAGAGGACGCTGGCGTGGCGCCGTGGCCGGGGACGGTCGCCGCCGGGGACGCACACGCATCGAACCGAGGCGCCGTCGCCACCGGAGCGCGCCGCACGATGAGAAGGCCGCACTAGGGCCCGTCTTAGGCGCCGCGATGCTGGAAGAGCGGGAGGGAGAGAGGGGAAGGGCGCCCGCGCATGGCGCGCGCCGTCGGCGTCGCCCGGTTGCCGCCGCCGAGAGATGCAACGGGAGATTTTTTTAACACGAGGGGCGGTTATATATTTGGCGGTGGGTAGCCTGACCGAGCCGTCCAGCCGGCCGATCCGACGGACGGGAATGGCGCGACGTGGCCACCACTACTACATAAACGATTAACCGTGGCGGACAAAAACATTTTCCGTGGCGGGCATTTTGTCCGCCACGGTGTTAACACCAAAATTTGGTAGAGCATGGATGACCGATGGCCGCGTAAGATGATTCGGTAGATGGTCATTCGGGCTGGCGAAAAAGACGCCTACGGATCTTTGTAGCATTCGGGAAGCCGCTGTTATTCGGCTAAGAGCCGAGTCGGAGAAAGAGCCGGATGGTTCGGCAAGCATGGAGCATCTAGAGGAATATCGAGGACAAGGGCCCACATCGCGTGCAATTCCCACGACTCCGAGAAGAGTTGGAGGACAATGTATCTTAGCTAGATATTTTGTTAGTTATTATTCGTAACTAGTTAGGACTCAATAAGCCTAGGGTATAAACATGAGACCCCGCAAGCGTAAAGCGATATACCCAAATCAATACAAACAACCCGGCTCCGTGCCTCGGCTCCGGCCACCTTCGAAGTTCGATCGTGTCGTCAATCTACCGCAAGAGGATTCATCGACCCGTCGACCTTTGTAAGTACCGCAACCTTGCACCATGTCTAGTATCGTCGGCGGATTTAGATTATTGCAAGAAGTCTTGTTCACGCTTAGTATCGTCGAGGCGGATTTAAGCTATCGGGGGCAAGAGGGTTCTTTTGTCGATCATGAGCCATCCGGTGGGCTAAGATCTGGCTTAGAGCTAGTTATCGGCTTCATTAGATTTCGGCAAGATCTAATGAATTCATTAAGTTACCACGTGTCTGCAGTACTTTCAGTTTATTTATTTAATTATGTTTGCACACACTTTTTGCCCAATTTAGATTGAGACGTCTCGGCTTTATCTTTTGTTAGATCTAGTTATCATCAATTCATTCAATGTTTATCATTAGCTTGTTACTAGATCTATCTGTTCTTAGTAGCCGAGCTAGATCAATCTAAGTTGTTACATGTTGTGGGTTCGTATGTGTTTAGATCTTGACAGATCGTGTCATCCCGGTGGATCTGAGATCTTTGGGTTAATCTAGAGCTAATCATCCGGTGGATTAGAGATCGTTTTTAATCGATAGGTTTTTACAGGGTAGTTCCTTCTTCATGGACCCCGATTCGGCAAGCTTGCCGAACACGGTTATGCTTTTAATTTATCACATGTTGCGGGTTCGTATATGTTTATACGTACGGTAGCTCCTTCTTCGTCGCGGGTTCATATACGTGCATGCGTACGGTAGCTCCTTCTTTGTAGTAGGTCCGTGTACGTCTATTTGTACGGTAGCTCCTTCTTTACAGCAGGTTCGTGTACATTTATACGTGTGGTAGTTCCTTCTTTTAGAAGGGTTCAGATACGCTTGCGTCACGGTAGCTCCTTCTTCGTTGAGGGTTCGTATAACGTTTTACGTAGGGTAGCTCCCTCTTCATGTGTCGTGAATATCTATTACGATGTTCATGATTTATATTCTTCCATGTTGTCAATTAATTCGATCTACGCAATTGAGCTTTACATTAGCACATCATGATGATCGACTTTACTTGTTCAGGCATGTCTTTTATGATCATTCGGTAGCTGTTTGCATATCATATCTTCATATTTGCTTACCGAATGCATTCATCAATCATCGACAGATAGCTCTCATAGCTATATGTCTTTACATCCGCCTTAAAGCCATACATGCGAGCTGTCTTGGTCTCACCGGTGCACGTTCAGATCTCACGTTTACCTCCTTGTCAATTAACAGGTCAAATTGACCGGCATGCCTTCGATTCAAGGCGCCGGGCAGGGGTAAAGCTAGCTATTCCGGCTTGTCGGTGTGCGCGGCGCAAGGAGTAGAATTTTGTGCCTACACACTTTTTGGCACGCCCGGTGGGGACACGTCAAGATCAAACCACGATGCGACAACGTCGACAAGGATAAAGTCATCCAAGTCATCCAGAAGATGGATCTTCCAAAGATATTGATGCCCGGTGACCAAGGATATGCTCAAGCAAATATCGATGAAGGAGAGGGGGGCGGGGAAAGGAAGATGATGAACTAAGTCCTGAAGAAGTTCGTCGGATGGAAGAGATTGTTGCAAATGTTGTTGGGAATGCAATGACCAATCACAACACGGTGTTCTTCAACACTTTTCGCGACATCATGAAGGCTAGCTTTGGACCCGAAGTTTGATCAAGACTTTGAGGCTCGGCTTGGTGAGCTTTCGGGGCCAAGATATATACATGTGCCTAAGCCACCACCAAAGAAAGGAGCTACGAGGAGAGAACAAAACACCCGAGAAAGCAGAAGGATCCGGAGCCAAGACACATGGTGAAGCGGCGTTCGGCACACCTGGAAACCCTCCAGCATACAACACTTACTCGATAGCTCCAATGGCCAGTGGGTTGCAGAGAAATCCCTTTGGCCCGGGTTACATAGAGTTCGTTGACTATTCCACCGTTCATGCTATGCCAAATCCTGGGTATAGACCACCGACCGATCGAGGCGGTCTCATGGACCACAGAATTCAAACATGGATATACTCCCTAGCGAGGATGGCCGATATGATGCAACACCAATTTGGGATCAAGCCTAAAAAATCGCCCTATGTGTATCGGTCACCCTATCCGGATCGCGGTACAACAGAGTGGCGCTCCCTTCAAGATTGAAGCCTCCAACCGACTTGACCAAGTTCTCTCGGACAAGATGACACTTCTACTACCGAACACATCGGTCGGTATCCGATTTAGTTGGGGAGCTTGCCAATGATGAAGCATGGAGGATTCGCTTCTTTCCATCATCTCTTATAGGGCCGGCTTTCACATGGTTTGCTACCTTGGTCCGAGTTTGGAAGATAAGTTTCATTCATACTTCTACAGTGGTTCCAATGAGAAAGAGCTCGCCGACTTGATGGGGTTGACACAGAAGTATAATGAATCACCACAAGAGTTCTTGCGCAGGTTCAGAGAGATAAAGAATTCCTGTTACTCTTTGAGCTTGCCAGACCATCAGTTGCCGGCCGTAGCCATTCGGGGAATGCATCCGACCATCGGGGAGAAGCTAGCCGGCATGGAGTTTGATGACCTAGGACATCTCTCAAGGCGCCTGTCGCTCATGGCCAACCAGTTCTAGAGCATCAAGAAGGATACCCATTTTCAGAAAGGGGGCAACGTGTCCTATCAGACATACAACCACTTCTGGAAGAGGGAGAAGATGAAGATGATGGCCGGGAGGATGTGGTTTTGCCGAATTCACTTGGGGCAAGGAGCCCGGCCCGGGTTAACCAGTGGATGAAGACACGAAGGGGGCATATGACTTCGATGTCTCAAAGTCGAAAAGCTCTTTGAGTTCTTGGTCAAAGAGGGACGCATCAAGCTACCAGATAATCACTCTATGAAGCGTCCTGATTGGGTCAAGGCTGGCAGATATTGTGGTTTCCATGACATGATCACTCACAACATCACTGATTGCCGAATCTTCAAGCAACAGATTCAGAGGGCTATACAGCGGGGGTCTCCTCAAGTTCAACAATAGCATGAAGGTGGATAAGGAACCCTTCCCTACAAACATGATTGCTTTTGATTCGTGCATGATTTACGCCGGTGATCCTAAAGGCAAAGCCCCAATGAAAGTGCTGACTTATGAAAGGGCAAAGCAAAGTGGTTCGGTAGACCCTAGTCGGCAAGTGTCTAGCATAGAGCTCCGCCAGCAGCGTGTTCGGTTCCCAAATAGCCGAACAGAGAAAGGAGAAACCTCCAAACCAAGGGTGACATCTCGTATCTTCGTTGAACAACTAGCAAAGGCAGCAAGAGAAGCAAGATCGCGAGAGATCGGCAAGACTTGCCGAGGGGAGCAGCAGAGATATGAGGAGGAGATGTACCACCAAGAACAGGGGAGGAGTACATGAAGGAACGAGAGGAATCTCTCAGGGATTGTCCTTTCTTTAGGCATTCTTTGGAATGAAGGCTTGAAGTTGCCCGCTAGGAACAATTGTCCCGAATGCGATGAACAATACCACCACAGACAGGGCTGAGTCAACCGCCGTCCCATCCAAGAAAGCGGGGGGGGCACGCTTCCCGAGAGGATGATCGGCGCTTAAAAAATAAAGACAAGCATGCCTCACGTCGGTAAGAGGATTGCAGATCAAGCATGGGCCGATGTGGAAGATTCTGATGATGACATGGACTCTCCTCAAGAGTATGTGTGGCAGAAGGGACAGTGGTGCCCTCCTGGTTTAAGGAAGAGCCAGAAAAGAAGAGTCCAACATCTCGTAAACAAGGAGCTCAAGGAAGAAGCAAATTTAACGCATAGCAGGTGTGGCGCCCAAAGAAGAAAACTCGGGAAGCCGGTCATTCGGCGGAAAGAGTATTCGGCAAGTGGGCTTTCAGCAGATGTTATCATGGTGTTCTATATCCCAATAGAGTTTGCAGCACCTACTGAGCAAGCTACTGATGATCTAGAGGAACAAGATGCTTATTCAGATGAAGAGGCCGATTCTGATTTTGATAACAAAGAGATGGTTGATCTCCTGGACAGTTGGCTTTATCAAGACAAGCTGTGTTTGACAGGCCTAGGAAACACAATCATTTGAAGTCTCTTTACTTGAAGGGATATGTTAATGGAAAACCCTCGACTCATATGTTCGTCGATGAAGGAGCTCAACCTTCGAGGAAGTCGGGGATGACCAAGGAGGATTTGCTCAAGACAGACATTGTGCTCAGAGATTTTGCTGGAAATCCTTCAGATACCCATGGAGCCGTTCACGTTGAGTTGATGATCGGCTCAAAGACTTTCATCACTACTTTCTTTGTGGTTGATAGTAAGGGGTCCTACTGACTTATTACTTGGAAGAGATTGGATTCATGCTAACTGTTGCGTTCCATCCACTATGCATCAAGTCCTCATACAATGGAACGGTGACAACGTCGAGATAGTGCAAGCTGATGATTCGGTGAGCATTGCAGCAACGGAGCCATCGCTCGGGAATATGAAGGCGTGGAGTGTTTCTCAGGAAGAGAATGGGAAGAAGGTCCTGTCAGTACTCGCTACAAAGACCAGCAGCCGATCAAGATAGTCGGCTCTCATAGTAATTTCTAAGGAAAGATTTCGTGTCGGCTTTAAAGAATCAATTATTGTCAAACATGATTGGCCGACACGTATGAGTTGTGAGCAAAAGGAGTTTGTTCTATTCATGAGAAATAGCCGATGTGTAGATCATCGCCTTTAGCAGTAAAAAATACTCCATAAGAGTGGAGAACAGCCGGCATAAACATTGTTATGTCGCCTTTAGTGCAAAAATATAAAAATGTCAATATATGGAAACAGAAGACCTTTATTCAAGGGTTTCCGGAGACATATCACAAAAATGTTGTCAGATACATTACAGAGGATTTCTGCTTGGCTCTAGTCCTAAATACTATTTGGCATAATCTTAGTGACAGATCTTCATCTTCTCCTTGGGCCTATCAAAGAGATTTCTTACATTCGTAGTATCAAGGTGGCTCAGTTTCTGTTTTACCTTCCTTTGGATTGACATTCTTATCCTTGACTAATTTATTGGAAGGAGGAAAGGTGGAAGCATGATTCAATACCACAACTGCACAATACTTATGAATTATCTAAAAGTTGGATTTCCTATTCGGCCAGACGATGACATCATCTATTCAGCAGAGAATCGTTCGGTAATAACTCCAATGGAAATACATAGCAAAAGAATTAAGGATTCAACAAAGGAAGTTTCATTGTTTTGATTCATCCTAGATACAAACTAATCCTCCAGCAGCTTGCGGATCATTAGACAAAACTACAGCGGTAGCATGATCTTCATACACATCCATGGATTCTTCAATGTCGCCGAGATCTTCCGGAGCTTTCACGGAAACCAACAGGATGAATGGAGTAGTCTTCACAGTTTGAGTTGACGAGAGTGTCAAACTCATAGTTGCTCCAGTGTGCATACCTTGGATAGCGACATCATCGATGCGGTTATCTCGCCACATCTTCAAGACGCCCGCTACCGTCTCGCCTCGTGCCTTCACCTTGTTGGCGAAGAAAGTGGCGGCCGCCGTCGACGAGCATTGTCGATTTGCAACCGAAAGCAATTTCGCGAAGTCGCCGACCGTGTGATGGACCAACAAAGAATCGAGATGGGAGGAATACAATGCGGAAAAAGAGCCCGGGCGTGAAGTCGACCGGTACTGCGCAGAGCTGCCCGATGGAATCCTCTTGATCAAGATTCTTGATGCGAGGCCTTCATGGAATAATCACCAAATTCTTTGATGATCTCTTCCTTCTTCTTCTTTTTCTGAAGGTACCACAAAAGGTACTCCAACACGGGAGGAAGGCCCCGATTGCGGAAGAGGAGAGCCCGAGGCGGTATTGGAGAAGTAGGAGCGAGAATCGGTCCGACCAAAAGAAAAAAATCAAATCGAAAGAAATGTTGGTCAAGATGGGAACAAGAAGATGAACAAAGTGACACGGTAGTTCCGAGAAAGGGGAAAATAAATTTTCTTACTCAAGACGTTGCCGGCGAGGAGCTCGGCTTCCACTCGCTTTGTCCTCAACGGGACGCTTGCCACGGTTGACGTCTCCGCCCGCCATGGGTGATTGTCAAAATCGAGGGTTTTTCGCTACTCGGTAAGGAAGAGGATGAACAGATCGAGAGGTAAAGACGGTTTTGGTTTTGGGATTAAGATATTTTTATATAGCTCTGGAAGCATCGTATGGGCTTAAGAATATATGTTGGGCGAAACAACTTCGAGGTCATTTAAGCTCTTTCGGTCGGAGTGAATCGAAGAACGCCGAGTCGAGAACTAGGGACGGTCGATTAAGATGAACAGTAAATCTATTCATAAGGACAAATCAAGATGATAAAACTAAAACCGGTTTTCCATTGAGTTGGAAAGAAGACATCATTATTGCAATAGAATTACATATTTTTATCCGTAGAGACCGCCATAAACTTCCTTCAGCGCCCACGCGCGGTCCGCATCCTCATTGGACGGTCGGGGCTTGGTGTCTCTACCATCTTAATCATCGGCGAGAAACACCGATCATGGTAGCAAGCCTTCCCAAAGAAGCCTTCACGAAATTGATGATGATCAGAGACTCATATAAGGAAGAGGATAAACATGAAGAATCAATTTCAAGGGCTTACGGTTGAAGTTCCGTTCATAGAGTTTTTGATTCCTTGCGAAGATATCGAGATCCTCCTCGATGTCTTCCATGTCTTCAACAAATTTTGTTCATGGGCTTCGGCTCCAACCCGAGTGCCTCTGTCTTTGCTTTGCAAGTTGGCGGCGGAGCTCAACAATCTTAGCATCACGAGGGCTTCAAAACATCATTGGGAGGAAAAGGTTAGATTCGACGTGCGAGCAAGGATGGTATGAATGGAAGCGGAACTTACTCCATTGCTCAAAGCTAAGGCCTAGCCGAATGTTTCAGATCCGAGAAAGAAAAGTAAAGGATTGAAGAAGGAAGGAATTTGGATGGCCGCTAAAGGAGTTTGCCTGTACCTATGCGAGAAAAGAGGACCGAAGAGAAGATCTAATGTAATTATAATGAAGCAAAAAGATCTATTCGATGCTTGGCTTGGGAAACGGAAGTGGATTGGTTTGCCGACTCGCATTAATGGAGATTCTGATGACACGGGCCCTAAGAAAACTTGAGGGATTGAACAGTGTTACGGGAAGTCTCTAGAAGATGGGCCTTAGTAGTTTAAACCCAGTTAAAAGGTCTGGCCCGAATTTTAGCAGGTCATGGTCAATTTCAGAAGCAAAAAAGGGCCTCTTTTACTCTAAAATTGAGGGGGCATATGTAAACACCAAAATTTGGTAGAGCATGGATGACCCGATGGCCGCGTAAGATGATTCGGTAGATGGTCATTCTGTTGGGAATATGCCCTAGAGATAATCATAGAGATGATTGTATCGCCTTTGTATCCATGATATATTATGTGCTCATGAATATCCATTAAAGACAACTTGTATCGATTGGCAATTATGTGAATTGTTTGTGAGACTCTTTACTTGTATGGTTATTCTGTAATCGTCCCTGGTCGGAGTTCATGTGAGGACACACATGAATATTAGATCAGCACACATATTAGTTGATGACTATGTTTCACAAGTCATAGACATGGAGATGTCAAACTAATAGTGTGGGCACATGTATGACATGGGGCTGGATAGACTCGACATGAGATGTTATTATTGTCTCTTTACACATCATGTACGTATGTCCTTAGACCTGAGATTGACGTATGTACTCAAGATGTGAAATGACCTACTTCGGGACTATCAAACGTTACTCCGTAATTGGGTAGCTATAAAGGTGGTCTTCGGTTTTGTCAGGAAGCATGTTGTGAGGCATAGTCAATCAAGATGGAATTGCCCCTCTCCATGAGAGAGATATCACCGACCACTCGATTGATTGGATCAAGAAATGCATGGCCGTGCTTGGGTTAAGTGTTAACCCACGAGATGGACCAAATATTGTGAGGCAAGGGAATAACATGTATGTGAGTTTGTGGTGGTTCGTCTGATATGATCATTGCGTACACATGGGAGTTGACACGTCTTGCTAGAGGCCGCTGTCAACTATTGGTCGAGTAGGAGTACTCGGGCCATGTCTATGTGTGCGTGAGCCCATAGGGTCGCACGCTTAAGGGGAAAGGAAGCCTGATTCGGATCTGATCCAATTAGATGAGGCTTAGGGTTACTAATGGGCCTCCAGCCCGGGAGCCTGTTAGGGACGCCTATAAATATGAGAGGTGGGCGCGGGGCTAGGTTAATCCACGCCACTTTGGCGGCCGCCGCCCACGCCCCGCCTCTTGCTCCTCGCGGACCTAGCAGTCCAGGGGAGGCGCACGCTTCCTCCCCGTGCGTGTGGGATACCTCGGAGGTGCTGCATCCGGAGCACAAGGACGAACCGCACGTGGAGGACGGACGTGAGCAAGCGCACGGCACTTGCTGCTACGCGCACATCTTCGCCGAGGGTCGACACTTCCACGCACCGCGGCGTCTAGTGGTAATCCCGTGATCTATAACCAGCGTAGATCCTTGGTTTATGGGTAGAAAATTTTGTTTTCGGCTAGCGTAGCGATCCCATATTCCTTCACATTCGGTGGCAAAAAAGACAGCTACGGTAATCAGTAGCATTCGGGAAGCCGTTATTCGGCTAAGAGCCCGAGTCCGAGAAAGAGCCGAGCAACGGATGGTTCGGCAAGCATGGAGCATCTAGTGGAATATCGAGGACAAGGGCCCACATCGCGTGCAATTCCCACGACTCAGAAGACTTGGAGGACAATGTATCTTAGCTAGATATTTTGTTAGTTATTATTCGTAACTAGTTAGGACTCAATAAGCGTTATTATTCGTGAACTAGTTAGGACTCAATAAGCCCAGTGGTATAAATATGAGACCACCGCAAGCGTAAACTATATACTCAAATCAATACAAATAACCCGCTCCGTGCCTTGGCTCCGCCA
Organism: Hyparrhenia diplandra; assembly: GCA_015847255.1. Taxonomy (NCBI): domain Eukaryota; kingdom Viridiplantae; phylum Streptophyta; class Magnoliopsida; order Poales; family Poaceae; genus Hyparrhenia; species Hyparrhenia diplandra. The sequence goes on from JADLZK010004713.1 coordinate 223,466, forward strand.
CCTTCGAAGTTCAGTCGTGTCGTCGATCTCTTGCAAGAGGATTCATCGACCCGTCGACCTCGTAAGTACCGCAACCTTGCACCATGTCTAGTATCGTCGGCGGATTTAGATTTTTGCAAGAAGTCTTGTTCACGCTTAGTATCGTCCAGCGGATTTAAGCTATCAAGGGCAAGAGGGTTCTTTTGTCGATCATGAGCCATCCGGCGGGCTAAGATCCGGCTTAGAGCTAGTTATCGGCTTCATTAGATTTCGGCAAGATATAATGAATTCATTAAGTTACCACGGTAATAAAGTACTTTTCAATTTATTTATTTAATTATGTTTGCACACACTTTTTACCTAATTTAGATTGAGACGTCTCGACTTTATCTTTTGTTAGATCTAGTTATCATCAATTCATTCAATGTTTATCATTAGCTTGTTACTAGATCTATCTGTTCTTAGTAGCCGAGCTAGATCAATCTAAGTTGTTACATGTTGTGGGTTCGTATGTGTTTAGATCTTGACAGATCGTGTCATCCGGTGGATCTGAGATCTTTGGGTTAATCTAGAGCTAATCATCCCAGGTGGATTAGAGATCGTTTTAATCGATAGGTTTTTACACGGTAGGTAGTTCCTTCTTCATGGACCCCGATTCGGCAAGCTTGCCAAACACGGTTATGCTTTTTAATTTATCACATGTTGCGGGTTCGTATATGTTTATACGCACGGTAGCTCCTTCTTCATCGCGGTTCAGATATGCGTGCATGCGCACGGTATCTCCTTCTTTGTAGTAGGTCCGGTAACGTCTATTTGTACGGTAGCTCCTTCTTTACAAACAGGTTCGTGTACATTTATACGTGTGGTAGTTCCTTCTTTTAGCAGGTTCGTATACACTTGCACGCACGGTAGCTCCTTCTTCGTTGAGGGTTCAGATATCGCTTTTACGTAGGGTAGCTCCCTCTTCATGTGTCGTGAATATCTATTACGATGTTCATGATTTATATTCTTCCATGTTGTCAATTAATTCGATCTACGCAATTGAGCTTTACATTAGCACATCATGATGATCGACTTTACTTGTTCGAGACATGTCTTTTATGATCATTCGTAGTTGTTTGCATATCATATCTTCATATTTGCTTACCGAATGCATTCATCAATCATCGGCAGATAGCTCTCATAGCTATATGTCTTTACATCCGCCTTAGAGCCATACATGCGAACTGTCTTGGTCTCACCAGCACGTTCCAGATCTCACGTTACCTCCTTGTCAATTAACAAGGTCAAATGGATCGGCACGCCGATTCAAGACGCTGACGGCGAGGGTAAAGCTAGCTATTCGGCTTGTCGGTGTGCGCGTGGCGCAAGGAGTAGAATTTTGTGCCTACACACGGACGGAGGGTCACAGAAAATGGGCGATTTTCCGTGGCGGACAAAATGCCCGCAGACGGTTAATGAATAAAAAAAAAAAAAAAAAAGAAAAATCGAATCTAAAACCCTAGCGGGCCCGGCGGCCCGTGACCGGGCCGCAAGGCCCCGCTAGGGTTTCCGCCGCCGCGAATCTCGGGAAGAGGAGGAACAGAGGAGGAGGTGGGGGAAAGGGCCGCCGCCGAGTCCGGGGGGGGGGGCGTCGAGCTCGGGGGAGGAAGGAGCCTCCATGGACGCTGATCCGCCACCGCGAGTGCGGATCCCGGCGAAGCCGGGGAAGGGGCCGCCGAGCGCGAGGGGAAGGCGGCGGCGTCGAAGGCTCGGGGAGGGAAGGAGCCTCCATTGACGTGGGATCCGGCCACCGCGAGTGCGGATCCGCGAAGCCGGGGAAGGGGCCCGGTCGGAGCGCGGGAAGCTGGGCGGCGTCGAGCTCGGGGAGGAAGGAGCCTCCATTGACGCGGATCCGCCACCGCGAGTGCGCGGATCCGCGAAGCTGGGGAAGGGGCCGCCGAAGCGCGGGGAAGGCGCCGCCGTCGAAGCTTGGGGAGGGGGGAGCCTCCATGGACGCGATCCGCCCGCCGCTGCCTTGGCCGCTTGGCCGGGTCGCGCCGAGGTCGCGGCCTCCGCCCTCGCGCCGCCATGGGCCGCGGCCGCCGCCCTCCTCCGCTGAAAGCCGGTGCGCCTCGCCGCCGGGGGTAGCGGGGCCGGGGCCTCACACTACGCTGGTCCGCCGCCATGGGGGAGGAGAGAGCTGGTGGAGAGAGTTGGTGGAGAGAGAGATGAGAGGCGTAGGGTGGGGAGTTACGGTGAGAGAGGTGAGAGGCGCTCGGTGGTATATATACTTAGGGATGGTACGGGCTAGTATTGGGCTCGGTTTGGGCCTAATTTTCCGTGGCGGGCAAATTATAAAAACCGCCACGGTTAATCGATTAACCGTATGGCGGTTACAATGCCCGCCACGGTTAATCGACAACCGTGGCGGTTTTTCCCATGGCCGGAGGGGGTGTTGAGGCCACCTATTTTCCGTGGCGGTTTCTCAAATGCCCGCCACGAAAAAATAAAATCGAACACCCTGTAAAATCAATTTTGTAGTAGTGCACGCTGGTTGGCTAGCTTTTGGTGCGTAAATCGTTTGGAGAGATTTGTTGCGCATAGGAAAGGTCCAAACATAAGTGTAGTCATCAATAATAACAAGATAGTATTTGAATCCTGAAAAGCTAGACAAAGGGATTGCCAGACATCTGCATGAACGAGTTGAAAGGGAACATAAGAGACTGAATGTGAATTTGAAAAGGGCAGCCGGACATGTTTGCCAAGCTGACAATGGCCGCGAATTCGACAACCATGCCATGCGTCGCCACCTCGCTGCTTACCGTGGACGCCGCGGACCGTCGTTCGTCCTCATCTCTTCCCTGTCGTAGCTTGTGGACAGAAAGAGAAAAAGGAAGAGAGAGACAGCGCAGAACGGAGAGAGCGGGGCGACGGTAGCGCGCGGCGCCGGGCAAGGGAAGGGCGGGGAAGAGCAGAGAAGGAAGCTTGTGGCCGGCCATCAGCAGAGAAGACAGCGGAGGTGCCGGGCGTGGGCATGCCTGCCCGACAACCACAGCGACCGCTGCGCAACGCAACGGCCCCTGCGCTGGCAGCTCCCCGGCTGGCCCTTGCGGGGCCGCGGCCGGGGCCGCGTGGCGGCCCCGACCAGCCTACGGCGGCAGGCCTGCAGCCCGGCATGGGCGTGGCTGCCGAGCGACTGCGGCCACCCTGGTGCGGCGTTACCGGCTGAAAAACGGAGGCGCGGGGCGGCAGCGCCGACTTCGGTGCGTCCGACGGATTCACCAGCGGGGCTTGCGTGCGGCGGAGCCAGTGCATGCGGGTGAGGCGGCAATTGGGCACCGAGTATGATCCAGAAGGTGCCTTCGCTGTGGGATTGGACGGCTGGGATTTTTTTTCGTCTTATCGCTAATGAAGTCAATGTACTGTACACTGATTCGGACCACAGCGTTTAAAGAATCTATATAGATACAACAATTCCTGTCTTTTCCGTTTCAAAAAAAAATTCCTGTCTTTTGAATAATGCAACATGACTTAATATTCAGACTTTTAATTAGACTAGAAATAAGCCCCGTGCGTTGCAGCGGGAGATAAAAAAAAGAAGGCAACATATTTGGTGTAAACCAACTCTTCCATGTAAATTATGCAAACTTCTTATCCGAACCAAAACTATTTAAATTTCATATATAGTTGCTAGTTTTGTTTATGATTAAAGTCGACGAGGAGTTATTGCCAACATGCCGATGATTATGTCAGAAGACTTCTCTAGAATTTTCACATGCTAGTTCCTATCCTATCAGAAGATTGAAGATATACGTTTTTCTAACTGAACTAGCTGGGAAACCTGTGCCAGAGTCCCAGACGTAACTGCTAAGGAGAACTACATAGCGATAATATTTGTGTTTTATATATGTATCAAGCTTAGCTGAGAATAACAGTTAGTATTTAAGGCACAAAATATATACATGTTGTGACATGTACAATATGCAGATGCCATTTGTTAGGTACCATGATACTGCAGCCTTCTCTGTGTCTTTTATACATCAGGTAGTAGATGATGGCATTCATGTTCATGGTCTTGAGCTTCAATTGCTTTATTTCATTTACATTTCATTGTGAGCTGTTCGTAGGACTCATCATAATGCAATTGTTGGAACATATTATCTATTTTTAGCAATGAAGCATTTAGAATCTTTTAGGAAATGAAGGACCGAAACGGCGACGAGAGGGGGGTGAATGGGAGCCTCGATTTTCCTTTTTCAATTTCGGGTCATCGGCTCATCACCCAACCCAAAAACAAACTCAAGCAAGATGCAAATTACATCGCGTGCTAACTTGTAACAAGATGTTACATGCAAAGTGTTAGTCACACTGAGTCCAACGCAATAGACGGAATTTGATTCGGATCACTACATAGCAAACCGCACAGAAAACAAAATCGGACCTATCAAAGCTCGCTGGACAAGGCAGACAAGTTGCTGAAGACCACAAACAGACACCGGAGATCACAGACAAGTTGCTTGCTGCCTGATTGCAGCTTGTTCATCTACTACCTGTCCCATGGAGTTCGCCGATTTTTTTACTTTTGAACTTCATCTTTGACCATCCGTCTTATTCAAAATATTTATGCAAATCATAAAATAAAATAATCAATATTCAAGTATTTTCATTGATAAAATAAGTCAAAAAAAAAAATAAACTATTTGTGCAAAAAATTTAAAAAACGAAACATCAAATAAGATGGCACGGAAACCGGGATGACAGACTTCGGTGGGACGGAGGAAGTAACATGGACGCAGAGCACCTGCTGCAACCGCAGCTGTTCAGGTGAGAGGATCGAGACAGTGCTGGCTGCCCTTCCCAATTTACACGACGAACAAAGACAGGACAGCAGAGATCGAGGTGTTTTGGTGAAATATTTTGGGTTGGAGAACTGTAGCACTTTTCGTTTATATTTGATAATTATTGTCCTATTATGGAGCAACTAGGGTCAAAGATTCGTCCTCGTATTTTTTCAACCAAATTATGTAATTAGTTTTTTTTTTATTTACCTACATTTAATGCTTTATGCATACGTTAAAAGATTTTATGTGACGGGGAACTGTGGCGATTTTTTTAGGTAGCTGTATTGCAACTGAACTGAACACAGCTGGAAAAAGAAAACTGCAGGGCTAATGCTAGAGCACAAAGCACAAGAGCGAACAATTTACTTGGCCTAAAAAGACACAATCTAGAAGCCACGTACAAGGATCAAGAAGCAAGCTTTTGATTTAATAAAATATATTACTCAAAACCAAGCATTTGAGGGGCTGCTCTCCAAGTGCTTGAACGAATGGGAAAATCACAAACAAGTAGCACACTGCTCAGGCTAGGAGGCACTAGGCGCTGCAGCTCTGCTGCTGTCCCCTGCCTATAAGACGGACTCAAGAACCAAGTGCCAGAGAGTGTCGAACCAAGAAACAGAGCGAACAGAAGAACGACGAAATCCGTCCAAAAACTCCATGACTCGAAATCAAAATTCGCACAGATAAAAACAAGCTAGCTACGAACCAATTTCCAGAGAATCCACCTGACGTCCACTCAAACTCACAGAAAGAAAACCAGATCGGGGCAAGAACAAAACCACGAACTGAGAACTCAGAGAGGGCAAAACGTGGATAATAAAATCACAGCTCCATAATCCAAAAGCCCAGAGGGCACAAGGAGCTTTGGGGCTCCTCTTCCCCAACGAAAAATCACAACTACAAATAGTCACGAATTTTCAGGTATTTTGGACTCTCTCAATAACACTGAGGGGAGGGGAAAACCTAGCTAGAAGGGGAAAATGAAAAATGAAAGAGGCAAAGAGGATGGGAGGGCTGCCCCTCACTATATAGTCCGAAATCCTCTTTCTCAAACTACCTCTAGATACATATGAGCGAACTGCTAACCCTATGGCTAATTTAGTCCGCCTCGGGATAAATTGATCCGACGGCCACCGCGCTTTTCTCACGGTAGCTTCAACCCGACGCGAACTCCCCGATGCCGCCACATGCCGTCCTTCCGTCCACCGGAACGTCTCGGGTTTTGAGGCCCAAACCCGCGAAACCTGCCCGTGGTTTTGAGGCCCAAACCACGAAACCCGCGCCGATGGTTTTGAGGGCAAACCACCAAACCTCCTCGACACGTGTTATCGCCGTCTTGACCGCCCGAGTCGCCAAGTCATCCGAGCTCCCCGCTCTGCCGCGACGCTTCGCCGTCTTGACCCGGTCGACACGGTCCCGCCACGTCCTCTTGCATTCGTCGATGTCCCGGATGTCAAAAGCTAAGACAAAATCACTAGATAGCAAACATGGAGCAAAAACTTGGTTCCCAAAGACATGGCAAAAAGGCTCGACACAACCAAGCTAAACAAACAGCTAGTCCTCAAGAAGAGGTAGAACAGGCTCAACACCACTAGCACAACTCCAAATAAATTACTTTCACACATAAACAACTAGACCCTCAAGACAGAGGCAAAAGGCTCAACACATCTAGCTCAAAGTGCTACTCCCCCTGGACAAATCAGATCCACTTGTCTTTGTATCTTTCTCCCCCTTGTTGGCAAATGCACTAATCAAGCTATGAAATGCATGAAAATGCAATGAGAGGAGCTTCAAGTTTATAGCAATCCAAATGAGAAGATGCTCTAGGTAGTGTCATGGCAACAAAATCAAGTGCTTAACTCGGTGCTCAAACTGATCAAGAGATATGAAATATGGCTTAGAGGCACTTTGATTCGAGTTTTAAACATTTGAGAAAAGGTGTCCACCACAAAGAATAGCACATAGCACAAGTAAGTTTGGAAATCTACCAAGTGCTACACATGTATATCAAGTGAACTACCCCAAGAAAAGTTTATACATCATGCAAAAGACAGAGCCAACACTTGTTAAATTTTCAAGTTATCGAGTTGCGTGATTTACAAGCATTGGACAAAGCATGAGTGCGAGTGGTTATCCACAACCGTCGGCCTTACTAATCAACCATGTCAAGCCTATGCATGTGAGCAATCAGAAGCTTAAGACAATGATCTGGGTCAATCACTACCAAGCTCGAGGTTCAACTCAAGTGAAATGAGCGGCAGTCCCAAGACTTGGATGTGGGGACGGTATGGACCCATCTCGATCTTTTCCATACACTTAGCTTAGATTTTAGATTTTAGCGAGATAAAAACATGTGGTCATCTAAGCAAGTGTATAACTCGTGAATGAGACATAGTCACCACAACTTAAACATGCTAGAAACTATCTCAATGGTGAACATTTTGCAAGATTCATCGTTGTTAAGCAAGTTCATATGAAAACGACTTTGCTCATAACATATATCAATTAAGCAGAAAAGAGCACAAGCTGTAAGCACCAACATGTAATTGTTACACTAAATAGAGCATAGTCTCATTGTGATCAATATAAACAAGAAGCTCAAAATGCAATAATGTACATGATGAATGCAATATGATACAAGATGATGCACAAAGCAAAACAAACCTAACACTACAACTCCCTCGGAAGGGATAGCAAACTCCCAACTCACGATGGAGCTGAGCAAAACGAACTTGGTCTAGTGGTTTTGTGAAAATGTCCGCGATCTGTTGCTCGTGTAAACATGTTGAACATCTATGTCCCCTTTCTCCTGATGATCTCTCTAGAAGTGGTACCTCACCTCTATGTGTTTGGTCTCGGAGTGAAGAGGGTTTTTGGCAACACTCACGGCTCACATGCTATCACACATCAAAGGTACACGGGAAAAGCTCAAACCAAAGTCTCGTAAAGTGGCAACCATCCACAGCAGCTGGGAACAACAAGCGGCAGCAGCTACATACTCCGCCTCAACCGTCGACTAAGCGACACCAGACTGTTTACGAGATGAACAAGACACTAGAGAGGTACCAAGAAACTGACAAGTACCAAATGTAGACTTTCTATGCATACGATCACCAGCATAATCGGAATCTAAATAACCAATCGGGGAGAGGGTAGAAGAGGCCGAGTACCAAAGGCCAAACTCGGGAGTAAACGCAAATAAAAGCACACGCAGAGGCAAAACCATGAACTGGACAATCATGCTTCGAACTCCCTTTTGTCCACTGCTTCTTCTCCAATCCTTGTCCTCGCCCAAGACCGCCGCCGTTGACATGGGCGTCGAAAGAGGCTTGGCCTTGCCCATGCCAAACTTGCGGATGATGTCCTTCGTGTACTTGCCCTGGTGTACATCCTTGATTTGCTTGATTTGGAGTCCAAGGAAGTAGGTCAACTCAGCCATCATGCTCATCTCAAATTCCCTCCTCATAACTCGGCAAAACTAGACACCAAAGCATGTGAAGAGCCACCAAAGATGATATCATCCATCGTACGAACGGACAAGGAGCTGCCTTTCCTAAGCAGGAACAAGGTCTTGTCTCATCGTCCCCATCACAAACCCCTTAGCTAAGAGAAAGGCCTTCAACCGCTCATACCACTATCTGTGGGCTTGTTTCAACCCATACAAGGCTTTGTTCAACTTGTACACATAGTCCGGGCGTTTGGGATTCACAAACCCGAGGTGCCTCACATACACTTCCTCTTCAATGTACCCATTTAGGAAAGCACTTTTGACATCCATTTGGAAGAGCTTGAAACCCTTTGAGGCTGCAAAAAGCGAGCAAGATCCTAATGGCTTCTATGCGCGGCTCTGAGGAGCAAAGGTTTCTTCATAGTCTATTCCCTCTTTTTTGACGTAACACGGGCAACTAATCTAGCTTTGTTTCTCACCACCACACCATCCTCACTGTTTTTGTTCTTAAAAACCCACTTGGTTCCTATGGGACGACACTCGAGGGAGGTGGAACTAAGACCCAGACTTGGTTTCTCTCGAAGTTCGAAGCTCTTCATGCATGGCATTGAACCAATCTGAATAGCCATGTCAACATCTTTGGGCTCAAGAGTGGAAACAAAAGCGTAATGAGCAAAGTGACACATAGCATCGGATTTGGAACGAAGTTACCCTTTGATTGAGTCCTCCGATCATAGTCTCCGAAGGGGGTGAAGGCGTTGTATGTGTTGAGGCGCCGTGCGTGAAGATGTCGCCTCCCCTCGACTAGAGCGGGGACCTCCTCGTACACCTTTCGGCCTCGAAGGAGCAGCTCCATGGGACCCCGTGAAGTAGTGGTAGTAGGGTCCGGTCCGTGAGCCGTCGTCGTTGTCACGGGGGTGCGCCGAAGATGTCGCCTCCCCTCGACTAGAGCGGGGACCTCCTCAGGTAGTACCGCTTCGCCCGAGGGAGCAGCTCCATGGGACCACAGAAGTAGTGGTAGTAGGGTTCGGTCCGTGAGCCGCCGTCGTTGTCCAGGTCGACTGGAGCAAGCGGTGGAGTCGCAGGGATCACTCCTACCAACATCATCCTGCTCCTCCTCCACAAAGATACTACGCCCCATCTCCTCCTTCCCTGCACACTCAAACACGTAAGAGGAACAAGGCGCAATCATCGAAAGTAACCTCACATGTCTCTACAACGCGGTTAGTCTCAAGATTTAGAACTCAGTAGGCATGTGAATGTAAAGCATATCCAAGGAAAATGCCATCACCGATCGAGACTCAAATTTGTCGAGATTACCTTGCTTGAGGATGAAGCACACCGCACCCAAACACACGGAAGTGGCTTACCTTGGGCAATCTCCCCAAACCGCGGCTCATATGATGTCTTCTTGGTGAAAGCTCGAAGGAAGACACGGTTGGAGACATGGCACGCCCGTGTTGATTGCCTCGCCCAAGTACTTCCTCGGAGTCTTGTGTTCATTGAGCACGGTCCTCGCCATCTCCACAAGCGCCCGGGTTCTTCCTCTCAACAATTCGATTCGAGGCGAGGCACATAAGGACTAGAGAACTGGTGCTCGAGACCAAGGTTAGCACAAAAGGTTTCGAACCGAGTGTTTTTGAATTCTCGTGCCATTGTCATTGCATATAGCTCGAATGGCGGTCTCACGGCAACTCGTCCGCAACCTCAAAATCAAATCTCGTGCAAAACCGAAAGCTTCATCCTTACCTTCCATGAAAAAGACCCATGAGTACCTCGAAAAATCGCCCACGATCACCAAAAAAGCAGTACCACTTCCCACCAATAGACCGGACCCGAGATGGACCAACAAAGTGTCCATGTGTAAAATCTCTCCGCGTCGTGAGGTCATGATCCGATTAACTAGGGATGGGAAGCGGCTACCATTTTCCCATGGCGGCGAGGGGATGGCAAACTAAATCTTTCTCAAACTTGAGCTTAGGCAATCCTCGGATGAGGTCCATTGAACTCAACCTTGCAAGAAGGTCAAAGCTCAAATGTCCCAATCTCCTATGCCACTTCCACAAGTCCGAAGAAGACCCAAACCAACAAGCAACAAGAGGTACCAAAAGCCCTCGAAAAGTCAGCTCGAAAAACTTGACCGAAAGGCACAATCTACACTACTGGGTGAATTGTCCATCACTACAGGGCTCAAACCCCCCTTCCTTTAAAAACCGAACCGGCGGGAACCATAGCGGTAGTTATGTGGGGTTTGAAACACTACGGGTCAAAACACCGGCGGTGATGCGAGGAGAGCCGCCGGTTTGATATCGAACCCAAGCGGCCAAGATCGTCACCGAACACGGTCGGGTGTTCCACGACACGGCGGCATTTTTGATCCAAGCAATGGAGGTTCGGAAGTCGGTAGAAGCCCGAGTTGATATTGGGGAGCACCGCGTCGGGCTTTAACGAACCGAAGGAACTATGGAGATAACACTATCGGGTTAGACCGAACCGGCGGTGTATCGAAGAGCTAACAATGGCGGCTTACATTGAACCCGTCGCTGAACTTACGTGAACACCGGCGGGCCGATCTCAACCCAGCAAATGCGTTATTAGAGTGGAGACTATCGGTTGGTTAATGCAACCGACGGTGAGGTTTCGTCGTCTATGACGGTTAGTAATTCAAACCGATAGTGTTTGGTGTAGTTACACTACGGTTTGTATGTCATTCAACTGTCGGGCCCATGCCACCCGGCGTTTTTGTTTAAAATTTTTATAATTTATGAATTTTTTCCCGAAAATCAGCTATTTTAAACCCATAAAAGCATCATAGATACATTACATGGTTCAAAGGTTACATATAACTAACTTCACCTAATGTTCTCTGAGAAATTGAGCCTAGGACATCAACTTCCAAATAAGAAAAACAATGACAATAGCCATGACGTAAATCAAAACATCTTTCATAGGCCAAGTCGCAATTCTCTAATCTTCATATCTATGGAGAGAGGCTTCTCATCGATCTCGGGGGCTGGTTGATAGTAAAAGTTTTCACCATAGTAGGCCCCGAAAGCTTCAGCTTCGGTCTTGTATTTTTGTAACAATTACGGGGTAGCCGGAGACTTGAGCGAGCAATCTTCCTGTGTTCGATAGATCCCCGGCACTTGACCAACATGCACTACATACTACGCCATGGTTTGCCTATACATGCGACCAAAATAGGATGTTAATGCTATGTCATTCGAAATGTTGTACAGCAAGATTTTGAACACCACGAAACTCATGAATTTCAACATCTATCTCATTTCAATCACAATTCCATGTCTTCAATCATTCTTTGTAAATGACCACAATGTTTAAATCTAATTTGTTCACCATAGACCAATTAAAATACTTTTGTCACTATATTAGGATCCCGAATCTGTTTGAAAGCAAAATCTAAATACAAAAAAGAAAATAGCGGGTTGGATTTATCAACACGGGCATTTCAACGAACAACTCAAAGGCAAAGTGACCGACGCACTCACCGAAGCTTCCGAGGAGGTGCAAGTCCTCTGTCTTGTCTCGGCGGTGCGAGACACAAGCGCCCTAGAAGGAAGCAGAGGGCGCGGACGGAGCGTTCTTCCGGCTGTCTTGTCTCGGCGGTGCGAGACGCACGCATCCTAGAAGGGCGAGAGTAGGGCGGACGGGCGTTCTTCCGGGCGGGAATCGAGCTCGAGGTCGCGGCTGTATGGTGTCGGGCGTAGCGAGGGACGGGCGGGAGGCGCAGACGGCGGTGCGGTAGCGGCGGTCCCCGTTGACGTGGGACGAAGAACAAGCGGGCAAGGCGAAGGCGAGAACAACGGCGAATTAGATCTCATTCTCATAGGCAAAATCTCGAGGAACTAAATGGCTAATTAGTTCTCACCGTGGAAGGCGCGGAGGGCCTGGGCGGGGGCGTTGGGGGACGCCGGAGAAGAAGAGAATGGAGGGGCGCCAGAGGGGGCGACGGACGACCGCGGCATGTGTGGTGGTGGTGCTCCGCCGGCGACGCCGGTGGGGAATGATTGGGGCGCGGGGTTGCAAATGACCTCGGAAAATTTATTCGCTGAAGCTATTATATATCGCCGAGGCTGGAACGAATGGCGCGGGGGTTCAAATGACTCGTGAAATTTTCACCTCGCGCCCATTTCCATAGTTAATCACTGCCGGTTTAACAAGAGTCCAAGCGGTGTTAAATTATAGGTTCACTTTGCCGGTATAAAACGCCTACGACCCGATTGCATCAATTGTTGCCACCCGCATTACCGCATCAAAGCTCACGGTGATAAGATCACACTGTTGCCACCTACCACCGCTCACGGTGATAAGATCACACTCGTTGCCACCTACCACCGCTCATTCCCACCTACCACCGCTCATTTCCACCTACCACCGCCTATAAAAAAACAGCCCCACGCGAGAGAGCCATGTATGGCGAACCGTGTGCCCGGCTTCGTTATTTGCCAATTCTCCTATCCACATATATGGCCTCTATTTGGGACAAAGCCCTCCACATAAACATTTTATCATGGGTAGACAAAGTGTATACAAAGCAGTACTAGAAGGGTGTTTTTGAAGATTAAGCTACAACGTTGCTTACGTAAGCCGGGGTGTGATGCTTGTGCAACGCCATTGTTGCATGGACTGCCGAAGACGGAAAGCGAGGAGCAAAGTAGCGTGCATTCTTGTGCTTCGTCGCCGGGAGATGAGAGCCCCGTCTCCCTGTCGGGCCTTTGCCGCAAGCACGGAGAGACATTGGTTCTTCACAGAGGTCCCATCCGCCTTACTTAGATCAAGAAGCATAACGTGTAGCATCGTAACCACCTCGGGCATAGGTGCTAGAAGGGTGTTTTTGAGGTGGTTATTTCTTAATGTGTTTGTACACTTTGATTATTGTACCGTGTCAATTGTAATCTTAGGTCTTTCGATCCATATTTTTATTATTAGATCTTTTTCGATCCATATTTTTATTATTAGATTTTTCTATGTGATAAACGCGATAGAAGGAGGTTAATTAAAGCTTGAAAACTTATGAATTTTGCACCAACCTACACATTGAATTGCCTCCTAGGACACATGAGACCATGTGGGAAATTTTGGCAACAACCGCTCTGTTAGTGGGTAACCCCAGTTCAACTGTAATTACTCGGGGGTCGTCGCGTAGAAATTCAATTTAATTGAAAAAAATACCAAACCTTGTCCGAAAAATCTCAAAAATCGTGCTTCCTTCACATTGGCATGTGCACGTCTAAAAAAAAGTTTGAGGCCGAGACCACACCGAAGCGAAGATGACCCAAAGATAGCTTATGGATGTAATTGTCGGTCATGCTACCGATGAAAGGGGTCATGTACCTTTGTGAAGCATGTCTACACGCACTATGTAGAAATGTCTTAAATTTTTTTACAACCTTGTGCACCCAAATTATGCCCCCCACACAAGATCTTAGGTCTTTTTCGATCCATATTTTTATTATTAGATTTTCCTACGTGATAACGCGATAGAAGGAGGTTAATTAAAGCTTGAAAACTTATGAATTTTGCACCAACCTACACCTTTGAATTGCCTCCTAGGACACATGAGACCATGTGGGAAATTTTGGCACCAATCGGCTCTGTTAGTGGGTAACCCCACTTCAACCTGTAATTACTCGGGGTCGTCGCGTAGAAATTCAATTTAATTAAAAAAAATACCAAACCTTGTCCGAAAAATCTCAAACATCGTGGTTCCTTCACACGTGGCATGTGCACGTCTAAGAAAAAGTTTGAGGCCGAGACCACACCTAAGCGAAGATGAACCAAAGATAGCTTATGGATCTAATTGTCGGTCGGGCCTCGATGAAAGGGGTCATGTAACTTTGTGAAGCATGTCTACTCCCACAATGTAGAAATGTCTTGAATTTTTTTACAACCTTGTGCACCCAAATTATGCCCCCACACAAGATCTTAGATCTTTTTCGATCCATATTTTTATTATTAGATTTTTTCTATGTGATAAACGAGATAGAAGGAGGTTAATTAAAGCTTGAAAACTTATGAATTTTGCACCAACCTACACACTTGAATTGCCTCCTAGGACACATGAGACCATGTGGGAAATTTTGGCACCAATCTAGCTCTGTTAGTGGGTAACCCCAGTTCAACCTTGTAATTACTCGGGGTTGTCGCGTAGAAATTCAATTTAATTGAAAAAATACCAAACCTTGTCCGAAAAATCTCAAACATCGTGGTTCCTTCACACGTGGCATGTGCACGTCTAAGAAAAAAAAGTTTGAGGCCGAGACCACACCGAACGAAGATGACCCAAAGATAGATTATGGATCTAATTGGCGGTCATGCCTCCGATGAAAGGGGTCATGTACCTTTGTGAAGCATGTCTACTCCCACAATGTAGAAATGTCTTGAATTTTTTTTCACAACCTTGTGCACCCAAATTATGCCCCCCACACAAGATCTTAGGTCTTTTCGATCCATATTTTTATTATTAGATTTTCCTACGTGATAAACGCGATAGAAGGCTGATCACTATCGGTTTCGTATTTGCAAACCGGTAGTGTTGTCTCTTTTTTGCCGGGGCTCTTTTAAAACCGGCGGTGATATATTTCAAACCGGCAGTTATCTTTTTCCTGCCGTGAGATTACTTAGACCTTTCTTTTTTCACCGAGTTGAGTGTTTCAATGATGTTTACCAACTTTTCGGTTAGTACATAGAGCATTTATATATTTATGTTCGTCCATGAAAGATAAGAAGGGCGCCGTAAAAATAAGAACTGCGCCCGTATTATGATATATAAATGCAAACATCCATTGGAATGCCATGTCTCTCATATGGACATGTAAATCCGGCGCTCCACCCTCTCAAGCACCGTGAACCAGGATGGCTCCGTGAATCTCACTGGCTGTTCTAACCTTCGGCGCTGCTCAATCTTGATAAGACTCTTGTAGCACCTCTTGTGTGTGAACCATTTTGGTGGCCTAAGATGCATAAGAATGATATATCATGCGTGGAGGGCTTTCTCCCATAGAGAGGCCATAGATATGTATGTGGAGAGTAGCAAAGAAGATCGAGGAAGAAATCCAGAGTATCAAGAAAGAGGGCGAAGAGAATGAATTGCAAACCTAAGGGCCGCACTAGCCGTTTTATAGGCCGATGCGTGGTAATGACCGATCTTTGCTTGCGGTTTCAAATTGGCACCCCAGTAGTGATATGGAAGTTCACCTTTGGGATAATTGGCACCGGCATAAACCAAGCACCGTGGCCGTGGTACGGAGAACGAGGCAACAGTGCTCCTTCCTGGATTGGTGCAGGGTCGCGGTCAGCGCATCTTGTTATTTGTTGACAATGCAAAAACCGCCGGTGAGTAGTTTTAACCCGGCAAGTGATACTCCATAACACTTGCCGTGTAGTGGTACACCGGGCGGTGATATATGTGATCACTTGCCGGTCTTTGAAAGTGCAACCCGGCGGTGTTATTCTCGACATTGATATAACCCGTCGACGCAGCCGGCGTGGTGCTCAGCCTTTTTTCTCATGGGAAGTAGAGACACTATCGGTTTAATTAAAGCGGAACCGGTAGTGAAGACTAGAGCAACACGATTCTCAAGGCTGCAGCCGTGGCGTATCACGTGCCATGACCTACTTTCGGCGTGACCTATATACGTACTACTAAAATGAAAATTTATAATACAGAGTGTACGTGGCAGGCGAACGGGGTTAGTTGAAATCTCAATGCATTAACGCTGAGATAAAATTAATGATTTCAATAAATCGATTTTTTAAGATATAACTATTTGTTTCACCGATTTGTTAATCACTGCTTAGGTTCATGTGTGGGCCCGACGGTGATCAATGAAGGTGGAGACTTTTTGTCGTCCCGTAGCGCCATTGGAAACGCAGCCCGTGAATTGGCGCAACACCGTGCGGCGCGGGAAACGCTTCGGCCCGAGAGAGATCGTCGCGAATTCCAACCGGGTGATCGTGTGAATTCCATGCGGTTGCTTTGACGCCGCGTTCGATCGTGGGGAAGTGGAGCAGCCACCGACTCACTATTTAAGCACATCCTCCGATCATGGCGATCATCCAATCCGATTCATCCCAGCCAATTCTCTTTGCATTCTTGGCGCCATGGCTGCCCGGGCTTCGGTCGAACAAGCACACGAGGGAGCGAGATGGAGGCGAGAGGACAAGGGCAAGGAACCGATGGTGGGGCGCGGCGGCCGACCCCGGCTCGACTCGACTCCGACTCCCGACTACGTCCCCGCCCTCTCCTCCGGGACCGCCGCATGGACCTTCTAGCCACCCGGCTAGAGGCGGCGGCCGATGACCTTCTTTGCTTTCGGAGCCGCATTCGGAGAGGTGATCGAGAGGGATTTCACCCTCGATCGTCTCCGACCGCCTTCGAGGATCTTTGAAGGAGTCGGGCGGGGCGGCCATCGTCTTCTTCCAAGGGTGGAACCACCCCCGGAAGAAAAGATGAACCACTACGCCCCCAAGGTGGAGCGGTGGCGGGATCGTCCTCAAGGCCTTGGCCAAGAAGGGCGACGACGCCCGTGGGAGGAGGAGGAGGAGGAGGAGGGGGCGAGGACAAGGCCGGCAGCCTTCCTCTCCTTTTTTTGGTTTTTTATCATTTTTATTTTATGTTCTTTTTTTTTTGTTTTTATATATTAATAAATAAAAATTATATATATTATTGTTGTGTGTTGCTCCCTCATCCCCCTCGAATTTGTTTCGTTTGCGGTTCAAAGAGCGATTAAAATTAAAATTTGATTTGAATCTTAACTTGTTTTTGAAAAATAATTAAGCTGCCGGTTACGCTTTGGAAAACACGGCCGGCGTTGAGTGCCGAGGAGACGGCCATTGGGTGCGCAAATTAGGATTTACGTTTTCCGAGGAACCGTGTTTTGGAAACGCCACATTTATACCCTCCCGTCCCCCCCCCCTCCCATTATCCAACACTAACTTCTCTTTCTTGCCCCCACACGGAAAGCGGACTCGCCGCCGCCCACGATCATCGACATGGCCGCCACGGGAGGAGATGAAGTTATTTGTGGAGCGCCTCCGCGCCGCCCTCACCAAAAGTGAACGGCCGGCCGACGACATTGGCCCGCCAAAGGTGAACCTGCCCCTCGAGGAGAGGGCCAACTCTACGCCCCTCCCGGATCGACTCTCGGCCGATACCCTCGCCGGGGATACCGGCCAAACCGGGAGGCGGCCACGCGAGGCCGGGAAGGTGGCCAACCGCGCGGCCAAGCGCATGGCCAAGAAGGCCAAGAAGGGCCTAGGTTCTCTTCTTTTATTTGTTTATGTTAATTTTCATTTGTCCGATGCGTGTGGATGTGTAAGATACAATGATACAGGTGGTTAATTTACTAATGGTTCGGTTGTTGGTTAATCATTTGCATGGCAATCTCTTTATCTTTCGTTAATTTGGGTACTCTTGTTTCCTTGAATCGGTTTATTATTTATTATGATGCGTGTCAATGTTAATTTTTCGTCATTTGTGTTCAACTGTTCCCTCGTGAAACCGCTGGCCGAGTCCTATTTATACATTACATAACCCCCGCCTCGGTCCGCTCTCAACACTCCGCTCTCCAAACACACTCCCCTCTCTACCCGTTTTCCAAGATGGCCGGCCGGTGGTGACGCCGACGGCCGACATGGATTCCGGCCGGCGGAGAAGATCATCTGCACGCCTCGCCGCCCCGCAACAAGCTCAACGACTGGCCGACCAAGTTGGCTCCGCCAGCGATGAATCAACACTTGGAGGAGAAGTCCATCATCGCCCTCCGGTCGAGTACTTGGCCGATAACCTCGCCGAGGGATACCGGCGCCAAACCGGAGGAGATGGCGGCCAAGAAGGCGGGAAGAAGGCGGCGGGCGGCCAAGAAGGCCAAGAAGGCGGCTTAATTTATTATATCGTTGTTTCTATGATAGTTTAATTTGGTTTGTGTCATTTGTTAATGGATCGGTCGTTTGTTAATCGATGCGTGTTAATCTTTAGTTTCGATTTTTGTTTTCTTGTTCCTTTGCTTCCCCTCCCAAATCGCTATCGGTTCCAATCAACCCGGTTGTGTCAATTGTCGAATCGCTATCGGTTCTAATTCAAACCCGCCCAGTGATACTGTGTCCATCAAGACCACTTTGGGGGAATGATTCAAAACGGTAGAGATATAAATCTTCACTTTGCGGTATTGGTCGAAGTCCGTGGAGATTACGGGTTTGTCCCGCTGGGGACGGTTCATCCTGCTGCCGGGCGCGGTTCATCGCTGTCGGTGGACTAAATTTTGGCAGTGATACCGGCGGTAGTGATGAGCAAATCTGTAGTAGTGCTAGCAGATAAGATTATCATGAGAGTCTAAAACTCTAGAACAGCCAACCTTGAACCATACCTCAAAACCATCTACCATAAGCTGAGAGACAATAGCAAATTGAAGTGGAGGTTGGAGACGAGTGCCACGTCCTTGAGTACAAAGTGCTCGTTGATTCTGATTGACCCACGAGACAAAATCTTCCCTCTATTGATATCCCCAAAAGTGATATACTCTTTAGTCTTCATGGGGGTGGAAATTTTGGAGAACCAATTGGAGTTGAGCAACCCGAATCGATGAGCCACATGTTCTCCAACCTCCCATCCTGCATCAACAATAGTACATGGGATGAGCAAATGGCACAACACTGGGGTTAGTAAACTTAGAGGAATACCAGTGTTGACCATCTTGCCCAAAATAGGCGTTAGACAAAGCAAACATCCCACGACCCTTCTTCTCAAAGTGCTCACCACGCACAACAAAGCGTGGTGCACTCCTCCTGTCAAACTCAAAGCTCCCAAAGCGAGGATCAACATCCACTCGCGGAGCACGACCACCATGGGGTCTCACAAACTATGACCTAACCCTCTAAGGCCTCCTACCTCCTGGCCTCGCAAACTGCCTCTGAACCGACTGCACACCCCTCTCATACATGCCAAGTGATGGGTGATACAAGTCATGGTTCTCAAACTCAACTTGACGCCTAGCATCCCTCTTCCTCCTAAAGCTAATCTTAAACGAGTGACCATCTCTCTGGCAGTACTCACAGTACCTCACCTCTCTCTTGGGTGGTTGTTGGTTCACTCTCTTGGGTGGATGGTTCACTCTTGTTGTGGCCTTGGTTCTAGGAAGGGTTTCCTCAGGGATCTTGGACAAAGTGTCAAGTGAGTTCTTGAGGTGGTTTGGTTTAGGAAGCCACACTTGTTTGGGAGGTGGAGTCTTTGGGGTCTCTTGAAGAAAGCCATTTTGTACAATGGGCTTGGTAGGCTCAGGTAGGGTGATCTTGGTCAACTTGGGAGTGTTTGTGGGTTTCTCACTCGCGCTAAAACCACTACCTTTACCAACCTTGCCATAAGATTACTTCGCCCTTCCCACCTATTGCAAAGCCTAATCCCGTTGTGTCGGTCCCCCTCTTGAACCGACTCATCATCATGCCAATTTGTGGCTCTCCACTAGACACCCAACTCATGACAAAGCGAAGGTACTTGTTCTCCTCTTCGACTCTCCCCTTGTCATGCCTGCAAGACATGACCTCCATCTCCAAAGCTTCAAACTTAGCACACTTATAGTGCTAAGCACATCAAGCTTGGCAGCCTTTTGCAAGCCTGGACAAGACTTGCACGCACTCAACGACATAGGCTTGGCCTTCAACTCAACGTGCTCATCTAGCAAAGCGAGTACTTGGACACTCGCTTGAGCAACTTCTCCTGACACACAAGCGCATCGCCCAAAGAGTCAACCTCATCAGTAAGAGATTCGATTGTAGGAGATACCTCGGGGAAGAGTCGCTGGCGTGTGGCTCGACGCCGCCGGTCACCGCTCCGTCGAGGGCCATGGTGTAGAAGCCACCGTGCTTGAGTCGGCGAAGAAGCAAAGTCCATTCAGCTTGTCTTTGATCTTGTGCTCGGACTCATCGTCGCTCCAAGAGGCTTGCCCATCGTCGGAGTCGTTGTCGAGGTCACCGAGGGAGGCGAGGAAGGCATGCTTGTGCTCCTTGGCACGCTTGAGGTACTTCTTCTTGATCGCCTCCTTGTCGAAGCCCTTCTTAGACTTGTACTTGCCGGTGATGTACTCGCGCTTGTCCTTGCGCTTGCCGAGTCGTGCTTTGTCGAAAGAGTAGTACTTCTCGCCTCGAGTACTTGTCCTTGTTCTTCTTGGGGCATGCGGCGATGAAGTGGTCCGGATCGCCGCTTTTCGAAGCATCCGCCCTTGGGAGCACCGCCACGCCGACGGTTCAAGCGGTTGTTGTGGAACCGCGAGAATCACCGATGACGAGAGCCAACTCGCCGTCCCCAAGGCACTCCAAACCGCCGCCACGCACACGAAGAAGACAAGGTAAACGAGATGCGTGAAGGGTTAGCGTAAGAACTTGAACTACCTTACGAGATGAGAGCAACGTTCGGTGCGTAGGGGTTCTTGAGCTTCGCCCGGATCCGGGCCTCGATCTCGGAGGACTTGAGCTTGCTTGTAAAGCTCGTCGGGTGTGAGGGTGTCGAGTTGGCGGACTCGTGATCGCGGACACCTTCACATCCCACACCTTCCGATCCAGCCGCATAAGAGTCGCAGATCGTGCGAAATCTGGCAAAGAGAGAATCGATGGACTCGCCATCAAGTTGGATTAGGTTGTTTTACTCTCTCTTGTAGGAGCTTGTTGCAGATCGTTTGAAATCTGGCAAAGAGAGAATCGATGGACTCGCCATCAAGTTGGATTAGGTTGTTTTACTCTCTCTTGTAGGTCTCATATAGGCGGGCCTTGACTTGTGGGGTTCCCTCGTGGTAGCTCTCAAGTGTTTTCCACACCTCACGAGCGGTCTCACAAGTCGCAACTCTCTCGAACTCGTCTTTGAGGCTAGAGAACAAGACACTCCTCGCTCGCTTGTTGGCATTGTGTTGGGCTATTTGTTCCTCACCCACTCGAGCGGCTAGCACTTGGTAGTTCTCATCCTCGACAATCTTCCAAACTCTCCAATCCATCCCCATAAGATGTGCTTGCATCTTAATCTTCTAATAGGGATAGTTGGTGCCATCGAACTCCGGAGGCTTGCCACCATAGTGACCAAACCTCTCCATGTCGCCTTCTCCGCGGATCACGGACCGATTAAGGTGGATATGATCCTTAACCGGCTCCGATACGAGGAAACAGCCGAACCAAAAATGGAGGCACCAGTTGTTGTGTTTGCAAAACCTTTGAGATAAAATTTGCTGTATTTTGCCATCCACCATGCAACCAGAGGTTGGACAGATAGCACCACATGGATTAGGTAACTGTGCTGATATGATAGATGAAGCAGAAGCAAATGCACGTCTGAGTGTTGTGCTGCTCGGCGTGTTGAGGAAAGTTATTGTTGGCATCTGTAGGTACATATTCAAAAGGGTTTAAGAAAGGCATAGTTTTCTATGCACAAATATGAGTGGAAAGAAAAGCACCTTAGTATGGATTGTCGAGTTGTATATGTCGTTGTTTTCGTCCCTTCTCTCCATGTTACGCACGTGGAATCGGAGTTCGATTGTTGGAACCCGAGGAATAACGTGATTTTTTTTGGTTCGGTGAGGCATTTCGGTGAACACGAAGGAGGCAAGGCATGGCTTAGGAAGGTAATGTCAAGAACGCAAAGACTATGGTACCTGTGGCAATTTTGGAACGGAGACGTACGGCTCGCAACGCGCAATTGATTTTGCATGGAGCTCGGCTGCTCACGGACGGCGACCAGGACCGGGACAGGACCTGGCAATGCTCTGCAGCGCGGCCTCCACTGCCGGGCGGCTCGGCGGCCGGGCAACGATACGTGTGGCGGTAGGAGCGCCTCCAGCTCCGCGTCGAAGTCGGCCTCCGTGCCGGCGTCCCCGTGCTTGTCGCTGGCACCGTGGACGGGCTTGCCTCCCGCGGCATCAGCGTCGGGGGTTGAGATGGAAGCGCGACGGCGTACGTGCACGAGGGGTGAGGACGGCGGGTGTCCGCGGAGTGACCGAGACATCCGGAACCTTCCAGTTGGATCGGCTGCGATTTCGGGGGACCGTAGCATCTGCTGGGCCATCGGATCCAACGGCTGGCAGGGACTGTAGGTATATATATTTTCGGGTGACTGGGCTCGGAAAAAAAGAGACACCAAGCGACGGCGGCGGCGGCCACGCCGGCACGCACGCGCGCAGGCGCGCGACATTGCGTTTGCGACCACGGCGGCGGCGGCGGCGGCGGCGGCGGCCGGGGATCGCAGGACGCATGCGCGCGAAGCGGGCGCTGCATCAATTGAGGGGCGGTGGCCCGAGGAGCGTGCGAGGCAGTTCGGGTGTGCGACGGCGGATGAAGGTGAAGGGTTCCTTGAAGGCTGGATGGAGAATTCTGGAAGCCTCAACGGTGGACATGGATTTTGGATCGAACGGATGCGATTGATGGTGACGTGGATTAATGTGCGGTCAGTTAGGTTAGTATAGGAATTATAGAGAAAGGTAGATTAGACAATTAACTACTTAAAGATTTTAACATTTTTTTATTACTTGAAAATACTTTCGTCGCGTCTTGCACCGGGACGTATCGATAGTCATGCCAATAGTAAATGTGTCTATGTATCACAACAAGATGTCATTGCAACAATGACAAAAGTATGCTTAATGTATTTTTATTTGATTTATGGTCAATTTGCTTAATGTAGCTTCGTTATGTTTTTCTCATAAAATGTTTCAATATTGGCCCTATAGGGTGTTGCCAACGCGACAGAGCACTTGGGTCAATATGTGTCCGTCTATGAAAAAAAAAAAAGAGAATAAAAAAATCGACGGATGTTCGTAGAAGCGCCCATGACGCGTCCTGCGTCCCTGCTCGTGTGGGAACAACAAAATAATTTAAAAAGTAACTTGTACATGTAGTACATAAGACTTGCAGGATACGTATGGATTTGAGCAACTTGCAGGATAAGTATGGATTTGAGCAACAATATATTTTTTTAATGTAAAAATAACCGGACAGCTCCAGGATATATACGTGTAGTCAATTAACCGAACAGGGCAGACATAGTAAAATAACCGGTAGTAAGGGCAGACGGAATTTTTTTATGGTCAAGAAATTTTTCTCTTTATTAGTAGGTATAGATTTGAACCGTCAGCTAATCCAACTTTTAATAAGATTTATAATCAAAATCACATCCAAATTTAGTGATAGAAATCTTTATTTCTTATGGGTGGATCCATACTTAAATATCAGTATATGACATGTAGCTATATATGGGCATATATGGCAGATAAGGCAACAAAGAACATGAGATTGGGGGACACATTGCTAACAATTAGAGTAAATCACACAGCACGAGATTGGCGGGACAAATTAAGTGCAGGTGATTGTGGAAGAAACAAATTCCATCCTGTGACCAAGGGGATTGGCCTTGCCGTGTTGCTGTTGTTGCCGCAATCAAATAAAGTTGAAGCCACCGTCACAGCGCTTGATCTGCCTTGCAGCCGCCGCCACAGCGACCTTGGGATACGACGCTGCCGCCACACCATGGGGCTTCGCCGCCACCACCGAGATCGACTGTGCACTTACAACGCTGTCCTCGAGGGTTTGCTCGTCACCGCACATGATCTAATGCGCTGCCTCGTTGAGGTGTGCCGCCTAGGCCTCCTCGAGCGTCCGCCAGGGCCGCGCCGGGCTGCCTTCCCATTATCGCCAAGGTTGCGCCGGCTTTTTTATTCACGTGAACAACGCCAGGACTCGTATTAAGAGCAAGTATTATATAATATAATAGTTGGCCACGTCATAAAAATCCTACAGAGAAACGAAGAAAGAGGAGAGCCGGCGCTCTCCTCTTCGCCCGACTCAGCCGGTGACCGTTGATAGATCGGCGCTTTGTCCCCCCATCTCGATCCGGTGCGCACGCGCAGCTGTACTCCAGTTCGTCAACCGAATTGAAGCTGAATGAAACCCAAATTATCCCCCATCTCTGAAGTCTAGCGGTCGGGCCTGCTGCTCGAGTACCGCTTCTAGATGCCTCGCCAAGAGAACTTCTATGCCGGAGCCAATGGAGATCTCTTGCTGGCCCCCCAGTCCGTCCGGCCACCGTCACAGTCTCCGCCCGTCCTGCCATACGTGGACCTTCCCCTGTTTATCGCTTCCGCAGCCATCGCCTCTTTTCTCTGCACCAAGGGGAGTTTTCTATCTTCACTAATCAGCAGGCATTGTGGATTTCTCAGGCCAAGGGCAGCCTAGTTGGGCACCGCCTGCATCTACTTTGCCGGATGTTTTGCAAGCCGCATTATTTGCATCCTTGTTTTATTTCAAATTCTTTGATCTGTAGATTAGAAAAAATCATAAACATTTTACTTTGCTAATTCCTCGTGGCTCTTGAGGTTTCCAGCTCGATGTTTTTGTATTTAATGTTGAGCAGGTGACCAGATTCTCAGATTTTTTCTCACCCATATGACAATTTCCTGATTTTTTTTTTTCTTGTTTTCTGATCAACAGGAGTTAAGTGCAGATGGATGTTGGATATCTGTTACCTGATGGTTGTATGTGCACATATCTATGGCCACATAGATGAATGTTACATCAGATTATGTGTACGTGTGAACATTAAATATCTATAATCTCTACTGCAGCCAGCTAAATAGGCAACCCATAATATGAGTCGGCTTTATAACTAGCTGCACATGACGTGGAATGGGCTTACAGCCGGCCACCGGCTAAATTATAAAACTTGCTCCAAGTGCACCATAACAACCACAGTTTCTCATATAGCTAACAAACAACCACTCTGTGACTCCAAATCCTGAGTGCTTGTGTTCGCGCAACTACATGACACGTGAAGGTTTAAATTCAGTTCACTAAATAATGGTCTTGGTGCGAACACATGGTTGATTATAACCATTTATGTGTAGCTTTTGTGATGAGTCATTGTCAACTCTTAACATTTTTATTCTATCTTTACTTTCTTTCTACCTCGGTTAGCTTCACCGGCACATGCGGTGTGTCGGAAGACGTTATTTCTTGGCTTGTATTTGTACAGGTGTTGAGCTTCGAGGACGGTGGTCAACGGCGAGGTGAAGATCAAGGAGGGCGTGCGTGCCGATAGACCCGGAGCGGTGAAGGGCGGACGTGAGGCTTGGATCGAGGACCGGGCGCCGGGTGGCCAGCCGTGGTGGCTGACACTTGGGACATCGACAAGTGCAAGGGGCGTGGAGTGACCATGTTGATCGGGTCAAGACGACGGGCGTGTATGTCGGCGGGAGGCTCGGGAAGACTTGGCGCCGGGCGGTCGAAGACGGCGGTGACATGTGTCGAGGCGGTTTGGTGGTTTAACCCTCAAAACCATCGGGCGAGGTTTCGCGGGTTTGGGCCACAAAACCGATGGCGGAAGGACGCACACGTGGCGGCATCGGGGAGTTCGTGTCGGCCGGCTACCGGTGAGAAGGCGCGGTGGCGAAGTCAGACCATATCGCCCATGGCTATCTTTTTGGTTTGGCTCTAATTAGACTTAGGGGTAAAACTAGGAGTGTAATAAACCTGTTAAATAGGCAGAGGGAGTCCCCAACCTCCGTCACTTTTTTCTATTCGCGTTTATATTTTTGCCGTAGGTTTTTCCCTTTCCGTAGTGTTCTTGAGAGAGATCCACAACTGAAATTGATGATTGTATAATTCTGAGATGTTTTGTGTGGGAAGAGGTGGTCCTAATCCGCCTCATGCCCTCTGGGATTTTTGAATCGGAGCTGTGATTTTTGTTTCCACGTGATCTAGTCTTTCTCCTCAATTTTCGTTCTTGTCTGTGATCTGAAGTTCTTGAATTTCGAGTTGTGTTCAAGAGCCATGATTCGTTTGGAATAGCTCGTCGATTCTACCAAGATGTCCCGTGCGAATTTTAGGGGTGTTTCGCGTTGATTTGGACTGGTTCTTGTCGATCTTGCGGCTGCACTTTTTCTGTTTGTGCTCGGTTGTTGTGATCCGCTTCTCTTCCCAAAAATAGCAGCAGGGTGCTCGCCATTTCAGGCTGGATGGGACTTGATCCCTCATCGAGCGGCCTGTGTTGTGCTCTGTCTTCATCGATCGGATCAGTAGTAAAGCACGGCAACAATGTTTCTCGCATCATCTCTGAATTGATTTTCCAGATCACGTGTTGTTCTTTCAAGTAATAGTCCCTTGGATTGATTAAAATATTCATTTGTTTGGTTAATTCATTGACTTCGTATCAAGGTACAAGTGGTTTTATTGGTTGCTCTTCTGCCATGGATCTTGACGCGTTTCTTGTGTTCTTGAGCATCAACGTGTTTTACCTTGCAAATTTCAGCAGTGCGTGTTTGCATATCGATTTGCAGCACCTAGTGCTCTGCTTGTCAGTGCGTGCGTGGTCTCCTTGTTTCTCTGATCGTGGTTTTCAAGTGCAGGATGGAGAACAACATTTCCTTGCTGTACGTGAGTTTCTAGTCTAGCACTTATTTCTGATTGATCAAAAGCTTTAGCTTGCTTCCGTGTTTTTGCCTCACGCTTTATTCTTTGGAATTTTATTTTCATCCAATTTATCTTGGTATTCACGGTTTCCAAGTTGATTTGTTT
Organism: Hyparrhenia diplandra; assembly: GCA_015847255.1. Taxonomy (NCBI): domain Eukaryota; kingdom Viridiplantae; phylum Streptophyta; class Magnoliopsida; order Poales; family Poaceae; genus Hyparrhenia; species Hyparrhenia diplandra. The sequence continues at coordinate 250,277 of JADLZK010004713.1, forward strand.
CCCGTGTGCTAGCTCATGTGGTAGGGTAATTAAAGTTTAGGTGTTCTGCTCTTAGCGTCAAGTCCAAAGCAAGTCAATTTGTCACATATTGATTGAATTTCCGATCATCTTCTTTTGTCCGAAATTTGATCGATTGAACTCTGATTTGAGAACTGATTTTTGCGTTGGATTCTTTGAGCCCAACACTTCACGCTTGATATCTTGCTACCGTTAAGACGCGTGTATCACTCGTATTTTTCTGAGCTAGCTTTTTGAGGTTGGGGTTGGTAGATGACCCAAAAATTGAAAAAAGAAAATCGGCGCTCCCATTCACCCCCTCTGGTCGCCGTTTGGCCCTTCACATGGCCGTGCAAAATTCTCAAGCATCATACAGTTCGCGCAAAATAATGCCTGCCACCTCCTTCCACTCCCCGGCACCCGCGGTGGTTCCGGGATGAAATGGATCGCGCGACGTTTGAGTGAAGTATTGGTGGGCCAATTTATCGGCCCACACCTCGGAACTATCAAATGTGCGGCCCAAAAAAATCAAGCTACTACAAGAGTGTAACAAACTACTACCACAGTACCACGTTTCCTTCCTTAAAAAACACGTGCAGTGCACGGGGCAAATTCATGAACATGCTTATCCGGCGTGAATCCACGTCTGACCACATCACAAGGTTTCCGAAACAAGACAGTTATCTGCATAATATTTGAGGTATTTCACAGTGACTAGATAATCCGTTGACATGAAGCATCTGAGGACTGAAACCACATGACCCGTGCTGATTATTTATATTTTTTTATGAAAATAAGAAAGTAGTTTATGTCTAAAGTCCAAGCGTGGCAAGACACTTATTGCTCTAAATCAAATATACTATTGCTTGTTACAAATTGGTGACCTTTTGTGTCCAAGTTATTTTTCTTTTTTTTTTTTTTTGAAGAAATTATATTCAGTAAATCATGACCAGCTCGTGTTTAATCCGTTCTAATATTCTTGGATCTGCTTCCAGTTTCAGGTGATCGCATAAGATGGATGAACATCTAGCTAGGACAGCAAACAGTTGGTGGCCTTCTGTTCGCCAAAAGGGCCGGCTCAATTCTCCTTCAAAGAAGACGATTGGCGCCACAAGGCAAATAATTGCTGCTCGCAAACAGGAAGCCTCCACCCACAACGCCGCTGTTTCCGACGCTGTGGCCCCGCCGTCGGGCAACTCACATCTCGCCGCCCTCGGGCCGGCCGGTCAGCCGAAGAATTAAATTCCAGGGTGGGCCGGGAAGATCGACCCATCGATCCAGGCATGAAGGACCTGGTGTCGTGCTTCAGCGAGCATGCCGTGCGGATCTCCGACGTCTCCTGCTCCGGTTCCGGCGCCGCCAATGCGGCGGTGGCGGCGTGCGCGCCGGAGGCCGCTGGTGGAGGAGAAAGAGGAGGGCGAGTGCAGGCCATGAGCGCGGTGACCACCGCATACCGGTCGCGGCTCTCGGCGTCCGGGAAGGAGCTCCTCATCGACGTCATGTGCGCACGGGCGCAAGACGGGCCCACGCTCTCCGTCGCCGTCCACGAGGCGGCAGCCGCCGCCTCAAGCCACCACCACCACGACGCGCCGCGGCAACCTGCACAAGAAGAATGGGAGCGGGACGTTCACGGTGGCAGCTGTGTGGTGGGCGTGTTCTGGGACTACGCCGCGGCGCGGTACGCCGCTGGTGCGGGCGCGGGCCCGAGCCGACCTCTGGGTTCTACGTCGCCGTGGCCGCACCGAGTTCGTGCTCCTGCTAGGCCACCTCAGCCGCGGCTACGTCGACCGCCTCCACGGCGGGATACCGACGCCGTGTCCTGGATGGCGCGGCGCTGGGAGCGCTTCGTCGGGTGCGACTGCTGGTCCACCAAGGCGCGCTTCTTGGAGTCCGGCGATGAGCACGAGATCGCCGTCGTGGTGCTCAACGGCAGAGAAAGCAGCCGAGCTGTAGCGCGGGGACGGCGTCGTGGAGGCGAGGGCGGCGCCCGGCGTCGGTGCCAGCACAGGCACGGCGACGGTGGTGTCCAGCGTGGAATATTCAGGTACTATACTGCAGGCGTACATTTTGAACCCCTCTGTTGAACCTATCTAGTTTAGGAGTCCAGATTTGTGATTTTGGCAATTTAGGCCTTAAATTCTTGTACATTTTGAACCTCTCTGTTGAATTTCAGACACAGGCTGAGACACTGTCGAGGCTGAACCTGTGCTGAGACACTGAATCAACTGAAGCATCTGACAACATTGTAATCAATAAACTGAACTCTGAACTCTGAACTCACATACAAAGTCTCAAAGCATTACCATAGAATATTCAGTACTATACAGAAGTGACAAGAAAAATAACAATGAAGATTGTGAGAAAAAGGGCTGGCCTGTTATTGCAATCAATAAACTGAACTCTGAACTCACATACAAATCAGATAACTGTTCAGATAACTCCTCTGTTATTACAGCCAACAAACTGCAGGTTCTATATGTGAGATCGAGTCTCCTGTGTCCAAGTTACTACGTTCAGCTTGTCCCCTCCGTTATGATGTCGAGTCTCTTGTGTCCATGTTTCTGCTATTATCGAGTCCCATAGCAATCCGCAAAACATGTGCTGCCTTTCTGTGTCGCATCTTGCTTGTTGTAATGGATAAGTGAAGACGATTTGTCTTGGCATATAGAATTATTTTCTGTCATTTTGCATTTTAGCTGGTCTGCTGATCTCGCTCTGATTGCACAGTAAACCTTATATTCATGGATTGTGTGTGTTCATAATATGCTGAGTCTGAGTGACAAGGGTGAATACGACAGGTATCATCAGAAATTCGACCTTCAGATGGTCTAAAATGAACACAAGAGTTCTGCTTCAATGAATATATAATCTGTATGAAATTAATACTAATGCACATCCATTTTAGCGTAGTATTGGTTGACAGGTAAAGAAAATACAGATGCTCCTTCAGTGAGTAGTATACAGTAATATTCTTATCGGGTTGACAGTCTTCGCTCTGTTTCTGAACTGTATTCCTGTCATGCTAAATCGACCAAAAAAAAAACCATTATTGAAGATCCCACCGGTCCAAGAAAACTAAAGAAGTTTTTGCAGGAAGCGAGGGAAGTCAGGGCCAAACTGGAATGAGACGCCTTCAACGACAAGTGCAATCACGAGAGCAATAGCTGCTGCTGAAGGGCGGTCTGGATCACCGATCTTATACCCTTATGTAGGCACCCAATTCGACTCATTTGAAGAGGCAAGGGAATTCTGTAACTTATATTCTTGGGAGATTGGATTTGGCATTCGTGATTCGCGCTCCAAGAAAAAACAACAACAACTACATTACGCGCAAGGATATTATCTGCTCCTATTCATATCAAAAACACCCTTCTACTTTACCACGTTGTCCTTCCATTGCGTCTTTCCAAGATTTCTAATTATATGCATGTCAGGGATTCTGCAAAAACCCCAAGGGGCTTCGGCAAGAACAGGGTGAAGGCCATGGTTAGACTACACCGCACTGAAAACCATTCGTGGATAGTTTCAAAAGTTATTGATGAACACAACCATCCACTATCGGCTACTTATGGAGAAAACAAGCAGTGGGGTTCACATGGCGACATAGACCCTATGACTAGGAAATTCATACGTCAATTGAGGTCTAACAATGTCCCTATTGGCCGTGTATGTAGTATTGTTGGGGTAACTAATCCAGATTCAGCCCTACCAATTACAAAGCAGGCAGTTAGGAACATTTGTGCAAGGATTGCACAAGATGAAATCCAGAATGACCTCCAGAAGACCATGTCATTGTTGCATAAATTGAAAGAAGAGGACAGCGAGCTCGAAGTCCGGTTCAACACAACCTCTGATGGCGTGATTAAGTCAATGCTTTGGTGCACTGGGAAGAATCGTTCTGATTACAAACATTTCGGGGATGTGGTAACTTTCGACACCACATATAGGACAAACCTATACAACATGCCGTTTGGGATGTTAATTGGAGTGAACAACCACTACCGATCCATAATCTTCGGGGGCGTCTTGCTCTGCCATGAGAGGACAGAGGATTTCGAATGGGCGTTCAAGAATTTTATTGACATAATGGGTGGCAAGCAACCCCAAACAATCCTTATACAAGTACTACCACAATGTAATATTCCTGTCTATTTATTCCATACATATTCAGTATACCCTGTCACCATCCATGCCAAGAAGCATACTCACTAAGTACCAATATAGAAACATTCTATTATTTCCATAGTTCATAACAGTGGACTTTCTAACAAACAATTCTGTAATGTACATACCAATGCCAAGCAATGGCATCAGCAATAAGAAGCACAATGAAAGGGACAAGGCACCGGTGGTGCCGTTGGCACGTCCTTCGCGACGCAAAGAAAAAGATTGGAACTCCATACTAAAAAAAATGCCCTTTTAAGAAGCTATTCAACCGGCTCATAACTGAAGAAATATCTCCAAGTGCATTCGAAGAAACATGGCACAAGCTAGTAGATGAATACCACCTTACAGGGGAACAAATTCATGGAAAGAGCATTCCAAACCCGAGGTATGTGGGCAAAACCTTACTTCATGGACATCTTCTGTGCCGCGATGACAAGCACACAAAGGTCCGAGAGTGCAAACCATATGCTAAAGAGATTCATCCAGCGTGCCGCCCCAATGCATGTTTTCGTCGCGAAATTCAGAGAACTACAGTTCCATCGTAACCAGGAAGAGCACAGGCAGAATCACATAAGTAAGCAGGTAATACATTTCATGGACTCATATAACAGACTATTTAAAATACTAATCATCTTGTTGACATCAGAAGTGAACAACTAAAAAGGTTTCTTTTCAGAAATCAAGGCTATGTAGAATCGGCGTGCCAATAGAAATGCATGCTGCAACTATTTACACACGGGAGATGAATGACAGATTCAGTGCTGAGCTATATGAATCTGGTGTACACCATTCATTGGAAATCAAGCAACTCAATGAAATTTATTGTTGTCCACAACAGAGCAATAGGGGATCCAGATGCTACTCAGTACCATGTCGAGCTAACTGGCTACACGAAGATCAGTTGCAGCTGTGGGCTTTATGAGCACACGGGGTTTCCCGGCAGACACAGCCTCAAGGTATGAAAACATGCAAACTAAACACCTCCCTCCTCCAAGCAGATCACCCGTGAAAACCTGTCGTTGCACATATGCACAGTTTCGTTAGGGGCTAACAGTATGTCAAAACCAAACTGCAGGTGCTGGTTCATTTGGACAGAACTCAGATTCCTGTTGAAAACATAAAGCATAGATGGACAATGAATGCTACCGGCAGTGCTGAGACCTCCCTCTTTGCATTCTACCTGGGAGGATATCGTTTCAAGAAACGCAGAAGCAAAGCGACAGCTCCTTGCAATGCGAGCAATGGAGATATCTGAATCAAATATTCAAGTTGACGACTCTGCTCTCAATGCAGCTCTTCGTGCACTAGGGCTCGTTTAGTTGAGCAAGTTTTTGCCTCCAACTTCCAAGTTTTTAGACTCTCTCTCCATCACATCACATTAAATACATCAAAAGACATATGTTGAGCAAGTAAATGTAAGTAAAAAAAATTAACTAATTACACAGTTCTGTTGTACATGACGAGACAAATCTTTTGAGCCTAGTTAGTCCATGATTGGACAATATTTTACCACAAACAAGCGAAACGCATTACGGTGTGCTATAGGTTCAAACACCGCTTGGCCAAATTTTTGCCCAACTAAACAAGGCCCTAGACAACATATTGCCGCCCAAGCAGATACAAAGCACAACTTCTTCATTGGTTGATCAGCTGACACCTAGCGAGCTTGGCGAAAACTATGATGATTTAGGTGTCTTACGCCCACCAAGGCCAACGAGGAGAGGAAGGCCGCGCCAAACAAACACAAAATTGCGAACACATGGTTGATTTAGGTCACATGTGTTTAGTTTTGTGATTGAGTGATTGTCAACGATCAACATTTTAATTCTATTTTCTTTTTATTCTTTATGCTTGGCTATGTTCACGGGCACACGTGGAGTGTGTCGAAGACGTATCTCTTGGTTCGTGTTGTTATGCGGGTGTGGAGCTTGGAGATGGTAGGCGGCGAGGTGAAGGGGCCAAGGAGGGCGTGCGGGCCGACGGACCGCGGAGGTGAAGGACGGACGTGAGGCTTGGACCGAGGGACGGATCGCCGGGTGGCTAGCCATGGTGGCTGACATCTGGGACATCGGCCGAATGCAAGAGGGGCGGGCGGGACCGTGTCGATCGGGTCAAGACGGCGAGCGTGCAGCAGCGAGAGGGGAGGACGGATGACTTGGCGATTTCGGGCGGTCAAGACGGCGATGACATGTGTCGAGGAGGTTTGGTGGTTTGTCCTCAAAACCATCGGCGCTGGTTTAGGTGGTTTGGGCCTCAAAACCACGGGTGCGGGTTTGTGGTTTGAGCCTCAAAACCATCGGGCGGGTTTCACGAGGTTTGGGCCTCAAAACCGGGCGCGTTCGGTGGACGGAAGGGCGGCGCGTGGCGGCATCGGGAGATTGCGTGGAGCAAGGCTGCGAGATGAGGAGGCGCGGTGGTCGTCGGATCAAATTATCCCGAGTCGGACTAAATTAGCCTTAGGGTTATCGATTCGGCCCATATGTATCTAGTGGTAGTTTGGGAAAGAGGGATTTGGGACTATATGTGGAGGATGATAGCCTCCTCCCCTCTTTGCCTCTTTCATTTTTCATTTTTAGCTCTAGGTTTTCATCTTCCTAGCACATGTGAGAGAGAGGCCAAATACCGAAAAATTCGTGGCTATTTTCTTTGAGAGATTTTTGAAGGGGAAGGGCAGCCCCAATCCTCGCCTGTGCCCTCCGGGATTCGTTTCACTTTTGTCCGTGATTTTTGTTTTGCCCCGAGAGCTGTGTTCTTGTTCTGTTGCCCCCCCTCTCCTTTTTGCTCGAATTTCTTCGATTCACTAAGCTACGCTTTAAATTGAGCTTTGATCTGTGGGAGTAGCTTTTTCTATCACCATCGTGAATTGTTGTGTGAAATCTGAGAGCACGTGGTTTTGTTTCTTGCAAAGTTCCTTGAATTTTTGGATCCGGGCTGCTTGTTCTTCTCGGTTCCCCGATCAGCTCGCTGCGGCCTGTGATTTTTCTCCTTGGAGGCTGAGCGCTACGGCGCCGCACGGAGGTGTCGCGGCGTGCTTTCGAGAGCGGCGCTAAAGTACTCAGCTGCTCGCCATAGCTCCCCGTACTGTTTCTTCGTTGTTCCTTCGCCCGTAGCAGGTAGCGGTACTGCTGTGTCTCTGTTCGTTTGCTTGCAGGTGCCCTCCAGTTTCAGATCGAGGCAAGGAGCCGCTTGAATCTAAACGTGCACTCATCACAGCTGCAGCTCATGAGGCGCCAGTGGCTTCACCAATTGACAGCAGCAGGTTCAGGTTGTGTCTGTGCATTAACTTTTCATTTGCTAATCTTTCGGCCTTGTCACCATCAAGCCACAGTGAATCAAATATTCTGTTTCTGTCCTAGCAGCTAGTGTTTTGACTTGAGCCTGATGATGATTCCTTGAAAGAAATTTGTAGGATTGTATTTCAATTGGTAAATCCATTTTCTTGTCCTCCGTGAATTCCAAAGCAATCTTTTGATTATCATCTTGGATTATTCAATTACTTCTTTTACTAGTAGTAGCTCTCGTAGCTTTCTCTCAATTTGGATGCTTGAATGCACTTATCGGTTCACTCCATGAATTGGTATTTTTAGCAATCAATTTCTAGCTGCAGCAGGATGTTCCTCGATGCCCGAGCTTTGATATGTTTTATTTAGCTTGGAGTCCTAGTTCACGTTTTGCAAAGATGCAGCTTCCTGTTCATCAGCTAAAGGCTTGATTTATCTCGTTCATGTTACCAGCCTCGTGTTTGTTCGGTGACAGCTTCGGGCAAGTGCAGTACCTTGTCCTTCCGGTGTTTTGACCAGCATGCCTAGCTTCTGTTCTTAGCCCTCGTGAGTGTGAGCTGTCATTTGATTTTGTTAATCGAGTTTGAGTTAGTGGAGTAGCAGGTTCAGTAGCACATGATTGACTTGGACATTTTACTGAGTTGACGTTTTAAGTTACAGGAACATTCTTGCTTACTCATAGCTTAAGTGTTGAGCGTGAAGTTGTTGCCTTGGTTTTTTTTCTTGCCAATTTAATTCACGGCTTATTCTTTTTCGAGCTCCGATTTGAGATCCGATTTTTGCATTCGACTCTTTGAGCCAAACACTTCGCGTTTGATATCTTGCTACCAGTTAGCACGCCGTATCACTCGTTTCTTTGTGAGTTCGATTTTGAGGTTGGGGTTGAGCCGATGACCCAAGATTGAAAAGGAAAATCGAGGCTCCCATTCACCCCTCCGGTCGCCGTTTCGGGTCCTTCAAAAATCTTGGAAGAAACAGAACAAGTTGAGAAGGAAATTAGGAGGCCGGCTGGCAAAGAAAACAAACCGGCGGGTGACCACACTGAAACGGCAGTCCCCACGAGGACAAGAAGATTGTCGGATTTGCTACAGGTCACAAGCAGGGCATGAAGCGGCCTTGCTGAATGCAACTGTCGTAGTCAGTCAGTTCCATTAAAAACCTGCGTTATTATCCATCGTCGTGTGAAAAACTATGGTCCTAATGCACTCAACTGTGCATGTCATGGTTTATTTATGTAATAAAAAAGATCATAACAAGTTCTTGTTCATTCGAGCAAAGTCTATATAACTTTATATCTGTCGATGCATACATCAGGCCAAGCAACATTACACATAATGCACCACACAGGGTTCCATCTTGCGATTAGACTACCACACCCACACATTTTAAACACTCAGCAAAGAGCAAAGGTCCGGTTCACACAGACACTAACACTACAACAACAAAAAAAAAAAAAAAAACACCAAACATAACAAGTAGACGTGCACAGGAGAGCGCAACACAGATATCATATTATCCCTAAGCATTTTAGCTCCCACATAAACCTATTGACTGGCATAATTGCACACCCCCAGATTCAAATATTTGTGAGTTAACATATATATGGTGTGAGCTTGAGTACTAACAAGACATACATACATACAGTAAAAACAAACCGTGAAAGATTGTTACAAAGTGGAAGTCACACCGAGATATCAGTTACCATTTACCAATGTGGTTATTTCCTAATTGCCTACAAATACATAACGATAGCAAAGCTATGATATTAACTGAGGCCTGTAACATAATGGACGCTATGGTGCCATGCTATAACATAAACAATCAATTGCATTTCTGTCCCCTATAGCATAAACGATGAATCCCGAATCCCATTTCCGTTCCCTTGGGTTCTCTTTATCATCGGTGCTATCACGTTGCTTCCTCCTCCGTTCGTCCATCAAAGGATCACAGACTAGAGTTAGCCAGTATTCTCTTATTTGTTGGCGAGCAATAACACCATATTTCAGTCTGGGAGCAGCGGTTGTCGGTTCTTGTCTTCCATAGGCCACCGATAGTACTCGGCTTAGTAGAAGCATTTTCTTCATGTGCCTCGTCCAGTTCACGCTCATTCTTCATCCATGAGGTTATCCGTAGGTAACTCCTCGACGCCCAGGTTGACAAATACCAGCATTTGTCATTTCCAGAATATTTCAAAACCTGTGAACAAATCAGCCTGGTGTTAACATTTTACTGAGATAGCTCATTGTATTACTAAGAAGCGAACATGTAGAGCATATAACTAGATCTTAAAATCGTAGAATCCTGTTAAATTTAACCCACTGAACCGAGGAAGTGAACACTGAGATAGCTTTACCTACACATGTGATCCACTGAACAGAAAGACAGCAACCTGCTTTGAACTATCAAAAATAGATCTCCAAATTAACAATGTCAAAATTGATTTATTCACGAATCTTAAACTTTGGGGGTGTGTCACTTGAGCATAACAGCAGCTAAATGGGAGGCAAACACAGCTTGTCAATATATGTTGAACAAGCAAAAACTCGATTTTAAATCAACATCTTGTGTCCTAAATTGATTTATTGCATTGATCCTGACCTGCGGTAGTTCCTCTGTTTGCATTACAGAAGCTCAATGGGGGCAAACAACCTTAAACCTTAAGCTCGCTTATGAACCGCAATAGGAGGAAATACGAGCTAAACCAAGATTACTTAGTCATTCAGTCCATCAGATAATACACTACTGAAGAATACGCACTACACCACAACACCAACTTCAGGGATGGACGATCTGACGGGCAAGAGTGGTTACAGCGACAGACCATCTGACCCTAAAAAGTTCAAGCGACAGACTTCAGCAGCGGTGTAAGTCCTGCCGCTAAAACTCTTTGGCGTCAGACTACACTTTTGGCGACAGACAGTCTAACGCTCGGGATATTTATAGCGACAGATGGTGTGCTGCTATGTTTCAGCGACAGATGGCCTGTTAGAAAGGATACACCGACAGATCATCCAAGAATCCATGTAGCTATAGCGACAGATTGTCCAACAGGATAATTTAAATATTAAAAAAATAAAAAAACACAATTAGAACCCATTTAGCACATATCAAACCCACATTCATGCTCAATATCCACATATAAAAAGACATAGAAGCACATAAATCACATGGAGGTCAATATTATATATATATAAGATCCAATCTTGTCATGCACATTACATCATCCAACATAGTAACTCACCAAAAGCTTACATGATCCATACACACCCAACAAAAATCTAGTTAGGCGGCTCTTAAATCCTACAATGCCATGGCTTACATCTGAGAACAAAATCTCGTCACTCCTACTCATTCTCTTATCTTGTGCTTCCTTTTTCGCATAAAAAACACTTGGCTTAGCTACAAAAAAAAAGGAGAGGGTACCTAATATGCGTTTCATGCCTTTTTTTAAGGCGTAATTAAGATCTCAGATTGTACAAGAATAAAGGACAAGGGAAAATGGAGTTCTTAAACAAGTAAAAGCAACATTTATGAAAGGAGTATAAGCCTACATGAAGAACTGTAGGCACACTTCCGGCCAAAGCATTTGTCTATTCCAAGAGTGACACTACTCATTTTATACCAAATAAACTAAGTATCTTGATTCGAATGGGTATCTACAGAAGTGCAGCTAGGGATTTTAAACAAATAACATAGTGACTCTAGGCTGCTTCTCTGTTGCAAGAGAGTAGACTGAAGATATATAGCAAGATTAGAAAAAGCAGATAATTAGAACATGCAAATAGCACAGGTTAAAGCAACATTTCCTATCCTTAGCAACTGAAGATCAGACCATCGTGTGTTCTCCATATGTTGTATAAAACAAGTTCAATATAAGTTGAAGGAAATTTAAACTCAAATCTTGAGACTAATCAGGTCTCAAAGATTCATTCCACTAAAGGACCCCACAGAAGCATTAAGTGTTATAAACTTAGGAAGATTTATTAAAAAACCATGATTAGCTACAAGGTACACTAGCACAGCTGGGCCAGGTGCTAGCCGATTTGGTCCTTGTAAAGAGAGTTTGATAATTCAGTTGAAGAATATACCAATAGAACTTTAGGTTCAAAACTACATTCTAATACATGCATCCTTTAGTAGCCCGTTGGCTGCTGTATTCCATAGAAAAAAAGAAAGGTGCAGATCTATTTTGTTTTCTTTCTCATCCTTAACATGTACATGAGCACAAAATGCAGAATTATACATGACATGTATAATTTTTTCAGTTCCTCGAGAGCAGATAGAATTTAAAGCTTAGGTACCAGCAGCCTAATAATGCTATGTATAACAGATATAGTAGATCAGAAGGAACACAAATACATATGGCAGATCAGGGGAGTACACATAATTATGTTAATCATATATAGATATAGGACCACAGCCTCATTGCTTTCCCACAATTTAAACAGTTTGGATCACATATATAAATCAAAAGTTCAAGTAAAAATACCTTCAGGTTGTGACAGGCCTTCCTGTGCCACCACCTTTTGAGTGTTGCAATAACTTCATGTCATCCTTGATCTAGTAGAAAATAAATATATATTACTAATCAGCAAAAACACAATATATGTGAGCTAATGACTTGCAGAATTATTTCCAACATAGGCTACTGGTTCATATACATATTGTGCATATCTGAAAATGGCTCCTATTTCTCTTTATGTAGCCCATGCTGCAATACATTTCTAAAATTGAAAAGATGGGTGTGTATAGAAAAGACAGATACATAATCATCCTGTAGGAAAATTGTACTCCAATCTTGTTGTATCTTTGTACAGAGTATGGTGGTAATCGGTTTAATGCTACCCCAAAACCAGAGGTTGTGCAATAAACTAGTCACGAAGACAATAGGGATACCAGGAGATATACTCAGTGCAGACAATATAAAAGCATAAGGTGAGCTACTGCAGCATAGCATCTCTTCTTGATAGCATATACATTTTTTTTTCTTTCAGGCTAACATTAGATAACTAGAGTGTGAATTTCACTGTGACTGACTCATGATTATAATAAGCATCATATGATATGACCCTACTGAAGAATATGCACACTCAGCTCATGTTTGTCAAATTTGAATGAACAAACAGCCTAGACTGCAACTGCAAAAGAACTCTGAGCTGCTAGTGCCATATACAAAATCCCAACCTTTCAGCACACAGCTTGTCCATAGAATAAGAATAAAAACTACTACATATGGCCCTTTCAGAAAAAAATAGATGCAGGTCCACACTCGCTTCATGGATTGGAAGGAAAAATAACAATAAGAACAACTACATAAGGTGCCGGACAAGCAACTAGTTCTTAATAGCAAATTTTTTTTATGACATGCTTTTAGTTCAAAATCAAGTTCTACAGATGATGAGAAAACAGGTTAGCTGTAGTACACTTACAAATCAGAGATGAATTTATCTAGCAGTTTGCAGTTCACTAAACATTTATCGATATATGGAGTACAGACTAAGCAGACAACCATAAACACACACAGGATATGTTCTATAGTTGATGCCGTAGTTTGGTTGTTTGCAAGTTCAGGTTGCAGTCTTATGTTTCCTAGCGTTCAGACTCTATCCTGTATCTTGCTATCAGCTATTTCGGGCATGCTTTATGTTTTCTTACGAGGTTGAGTTAGGTTCCCAGGCTTGGAAGAACTAGGTAGTCCTTTGAACGCATTTTTGAGCTGTAAAACTCCAAAAAACACACATGAGACGACAATATTAAACCATAATTGCATCTACACAAGGAGATAAATTACACAAGGGAGATGGAGGGCTGTCTCACATGGTAGTGACGTCGGGCGCGCGTTGTCGTGGGTAGTGGTGTCTGCCGCCGCCGTGGCCTCGTCGTCCTTAATGCTCCAACCACCAGCACCATCCTGAGCGCCGCCTGATGGGCCTGCGCCGCCACATCCCCGCGCCGCTGCCGCATCTCGAACCGGCACCGCTGCCAGATCCCGGGCCGGCGCCGCTGCCGCATCTCGTGGATGCGCGCCTCCCGAGTTACGCCGCTGCTTCCTTTGGCCCTCGTAGAAAGTACAGCCGCCGCATCCCGACCTACGCCGGCTGCCGCTGCTCGGATCCGCGCCGCTGCCGCATCTTGGACCCGCGCCACTAACGCATCTTGAGCCCACGCCTCAGCATCCCAAGCCTGCCCGTGGCTGACTTTTTGGCTCGCGCCGGATCCGGGACCCTCCTCACCGGATCGAGCTCTTCCTCGTAGAATCGAGCTCCTCCATGAGGAAGAGAGGACGGGGTGGGAGAACTGCGAGGAGGGAGCAGGAGAGAGCAAACAGGGAGCGGCGGATTTGGTGGGCCTAGGTTTGGGTGGGATGGATTGGTGGGCTTAGAGGCCACACGTGAAAGGTTCATTGGTTATTAATTATTTCTTTATTTTAACTAATTACATTGGTGAATAATCTAATCAAAATAGTACTTGTAACTAAAATATTTTACATGAATAGACCGCATATACGTTGTTGCCGAAGTAAAAAGTACATAAAATTTTGAAAATCTTGTGCTGTTTTCTATAGTTAAATAAATTTATGCGTGTATATATTAACTAAGTTTTTTTTAAAATATATGTATTTCAAATTCGTGTGTGCTTATATTAAAATTTTGGTTCGTGGTCATTTCACACATATTACAAATAGTTTTTAAGAATGCGGGACTATATGTTCACAAATAGATACATTCAACAAATGGATACTTAAAAAAAACTAAATTCAAGTACTTTCAACCACACATTCGTAGCTTAAAGGTTTGTTCGTGATTTGGAAAATCTGAATTTGCGATTTTGGGGAAAAAGAAAGTCTAGGGTTCATTTCTGGGAAATAAAAATTTGCTATCGAGTTAAATAAAGGTGAGGCACGTGAGCTCTGCGTGGGGGCATTTTCTTAGCGACAGACAAATTGACGGTGTATTTGGCTTTAGGGACAGACAATTCAACATTGAATATCAATATCTATAAAGGCCAGACAACACATCGGTAAATGACAATTTAGCGTCAGATCGTCTCTCAACTATCTTCAGCGACAGATCCTCCATCTCCAAAAATATATTTTTACCGGCGCAGATATCTGACCTAAAAAAGTGTTGTGGTGTAGTGACGCTAGCTAGCAGCAAATTTGCATGGAGTGGCCTGCACGCAAGGAAGCTTTTCTTGCAGCAGCTCCATTCAGACCATGAGAGACCGATTGTGCAGACATTATGGACCATCAACATGAATTTCAGGAAGAACATTTCACCATGAAGGTACAACAAATAAGAACACTATATTATAGATTTGGGTAGACATGAATCCTAGAATCTTGGCTTCCAACCAACGGGTAGGAGGGGAGCAGACGTAACAATCACCTGGTGAAGTGAGCGGGAGAGTCCTCACGGGAGGGCTTCGGGATGTGCGGCACCCCCTCGTGGTTAGGGCAGATAGCGCGGGCGCTTGGCTTGTCGGTGGCGCGACGCCAAGTGGGAGCAAAGGTCTGCCGCCCCCGCACTGCAAGACCGAATCATCCCGACCTTCTTGTGGCAAGGTCGCATCGGGCTGCTCGGGCGGCTTTGGGGGCTCCTCTTTGGCTCTTCCTCTTGTGCTTTATTTATACGCTGCTTTGTTTGCCTCTAGTGGCAGCACCACCACCCGAGGTTGATGCCCCGCGGACGCCTTCTTTTCCACCAAAGGCGTTTCCATCAACTTGATGAAGTCCTTGTAGCATTTTGAGCACAATTTCTTGTTTTGAGCTCTCTTGTGCCATTGCTACCAACAGTCGCAGGGAGGGACCAAGGTTCACGTTCATTAGCAAGAAATTGGTGTGCGTGAATGAGAAGGCAAATAAGAGAACATAATAAGTAAGAGTGACAAAACGAAAAGACGAAATACATGATTTAGGTTTGTTGGTGTAAATGTAGAAATGTAAGAGGACTATTATGTAAAAAGAGAGAAGAAATGAATAGAAGGGGTGTGCTGTTGGCACACTCCAAAGAGTTCTTTCCCGAATCACAATATGGTATACGAGCTAGGGTTCCGGCAGACGGTACCGGGGCGGCGGCTAGCCGGCCACACGGTGGGAGGCGCGCACACTGTGAAGAGTAGCGCCTTGGGCTTGGCAGTACGGCCTCGGGCGGCCGCGGCGAGAGGAGAGGACGGCGGCGGGCGATTGCTCGCGGCGTAAGGAGCCGGGCGGTCTTGGGCAGAGCGCTTCATGAGGGGCGGCCCGGCGGGGCGTGAGGAGCTTCCTTGGGCGCGCGGCAAAAGGCTCTCGCACCTGGCAACTGACGCGCAAGGCCGGCATAGTGTAGCTCGCGGAGGGCTGTCAGACGCGTGCGCTGCACGACGACGCGAGCGGCTGTGTTCTTTGTGCGTGAGTAGGTACGTAGAAGGCAAAGGAGTGGTGCTTGCCTCGCCGCTTCGCGCTGGTGGAGGAGAGAGGAAGAAGTGTTGTTGAGGTCGCTGCGGCCCGATAGGAAGAAGTGTTAACGCTTTTATTTTTTGTCGTCAGACGCCGACTTGGTGGAGTTAAGGTGCCGCCATGCGGCCGATGGTGAAGGGAGGTGGTGATTTGGCCGCACAAGTTGGTGATTTGGTGAAGGTGAAAGACTCAGGTGAGTGGGATTTGGTTGCTCATGGCGATTCACGCAGCGCATACCGAGGTGTGCATGATACTGGCCGCCGACGATCAAAAGAAAGGAAGTTCGTGAGGCTCTATTAGCCTCGCTGCGGAGTGGGAGGGAGAAGGTGAAGGAGAGCCGCTTACCGTTATATCGTGTGCTTGCAGGTAGCAAGAAACGGTGTTTTTCGGGGTGATGTGTGATTGCTAGTAAAAGAAAGTGCTTGGGGAAAGAATGGATCTAGCCAAGGAAACAAGAACAATGGCGAGAAAGGTAAGGGGAAAGAAGAACAATACAATAGTGGTGGTAATGTTGGGGTAATCACTAATTACCAAAAAAGTGAGATGAGGTCTATGATTAGGGGGCTTCGAGATGGGTTTGATTAGCTCCGTGGTGCCCTCAGCTAAAAGCCGAGTAGTGCCAAATGACATGAAGCTGGAGGAAGCAAAAACCATGGAGGGCCAGGTGGATTTCGTGGAGGTTGTGGAGGTGCCCGTGGTGGCGCAGGAGGTCGTAGTGTAGGGGCGTTCGCGGAGAGGGCGGTGTCCCCAAGCCAATGTTTGCTACCGAGAAATTGATCTCAAAGTTAATGATTCGACAAATGAGGTTCTATCTCGCCGGGAGAGGGGCGGGTCAAGCAATGGGAACAACAAAGAGAAGTTCAAAGCATCGAGACCTCCGGAAGCCGCCCTACCGGTCCTATGATAGCCACCTCTAGTTACTTTGGTAATCTCATAACTATGCCCACTTGGGCAAAGGTACTAAGACATAGGCACTTGCATCCACATGTAGGCATAATATTGAATGAGTCATAGATACGGGAGCTTCCAAGCATGTCGAGGCATACCTAGTTCTTTCAAAACATACACTCCACACTCATACTCAAAACCATTCAAACCGGGCCGAGGGCACCTCTCAACCCATTCATGGTGTAGGATCTATAGAGTGTACTCCATCCCCTTCACTTTTCATCATCGTCGGCATGTTCCTTCCTTCCCCGGTCAGTTCACTTATTGATCGATTCAAATGCATTGTTACGTTTGATGAAAATTCTTGTATCTTTTTAGGAGAAGAGGGCGGGAGAGTGATTGGGGCTGAGTTAGCGCGTGGATGGGTTGTAGGGTTCATCAACCATGTGGAGCGACATTGGCAGCCTACCTTTGGAGCAAAGGAGAGGGAGATCTTCTTGCTTCATAAGCGGTTAGGACATTTCCCTTTGAAAGCTTGAGTAAACTATATCCCCATGATTTCAAAGGCGTGGATAGAAGCAAACTTGTGTGATTTTAAAGGCGTGGATAGAAGAAACTTGTGTGTGATGCCTGCGGAACTTGGGAAGCATACAAGATCAACTTATCGTGATTGGTCTTCGTTCAACCTTTTATGTTAATACATTACGATGTTTGGGGTCCTCCTTTCGATCACATCGTTGAGTGGATTTAAGTGGTTTGTCACATTTATTGATTCGCTATACTTTCGTATGACATGGATTTATAGGATGAGGGGCAAGCATGAGGTTCTTAGATGCTTCCAAGACTTCCATAAGCTAGTCACAAATCAATTTGATGCCAAGATTAAAATTATAAAATCGATAATGGAAAGGAGTATGTGAACAATGACTTTGGGGGCATACTTGTCGGATCACGGGATTATACACCAAACTACTTGCCCCAACACTCCACCCCGTAATGGTGTAGCCGAGGAGAAAGAACCGACATCTATTGAAGGTAGCGAGGTCCCAATGTTTTGGATGAATGTACCAAAGTATTTATGGAGTGAGGCAAGAATGACGGCTAAAGATATCTCATTAATGGATGCCATCAGGATCCTTGGCATGAAGAATCCGCAGTGAGCTTCCTTGTTGGGACAAAGGAGTTTAGGTGCCTCCTAAGGTGTTTGGTTGTGTTTATTTTGTCGTGGTGACCATAGACCTTCAGGTTGGAAAGTTAGATCTCGGGCCGTGAAGTGTGTTTTGTTGGATACTCCTCTACACAAAAAAGAGTTATAAGTGTTGGGACCCCCCTCACTGAAAAAGAAATTGTTTGAGTATGGATGACGCTTTCGTGAATTTGAACCATACTACACAAAACCATGGGATCTTGATCCATTATTGGAGGAATTCTCTTGATCATTGAGAGTGATGGTAGAGCGGGGGGAATGGTTGTGTGCAAGATGAAAGGGAAGCTCAAAAGAGAGAGGTGGTTGTTGGGACTATCCAGGTGTCCAATGGATGTGCCTCAGCAACTCAAAAGAGGTAGTAAATCAGGTGCTTGTTGTGGAGTGTGAGGAGATGTTGATGAGAGTGAGGAGGCAATTGTTGGGGAAATGAAAGAGGTTGTTGAGAATGTGGCATGATTGATGATAGAATGAGGAGCCGATTGCTAAGAAAGTAGTGAAAAGGGATTGCTAGGACAAAGGTTGAGAAAAGATTTGCCAAGGAGCAAGTGTATCAAAGGATGAGGTTCGGGGAGCAAGTGAGAGAGAGTTTGGGGGAGCAAAGTGAGTGCATCACAAACCACATGAGCAGGTCCCAAATCTCTCCTTGGATCTCTCCATTCGACCCAATCAACGGGTCAAGTGGTATCGTTCTCCTATCCTTGAACATGTAGAGTTACCTCTTGCAGCATTATTAGAGATACTAGGGATCCAATTTTGGAAAAACCTCCACATTGCGTTATGGATTTGAGCATTTGTTGTATCTTTTACAAATAGTGCCTATTCAAGGGACCGAAGTGTGCAAAAGCAGGATCCTAAGTGGAAAACAATGGAAGAAAGATGCATGTTCTTCAAAAAGAACAAGACATGGAACTAGTTCACTTCAAAAAAAGGAAAAAAAAGCAATGGGTTGTAAAGTGGGTCTTTACCGGTGGAACAAAACCCAAAAGGTGAGGTGGATAGATATAAAGGCAAGATTGTTTGCAAAAGGGTATAGTCAAACATATGGCATTGACTATGATGAGACCTTTTCCCCTGTAGCAAAAATGGGATTTGGCAGGAACCTTGATCTCACGGATGTGAAGAATGCATTTCTTCAAGCGGAGATCTACGTAGGAGGAGTGAAGGGAATATGGGATCGCTACGCTTAGC